>VXAU01000282.1:135865-179736 GCA_013399695.1 Formicarius rufipectus
TTCTGTATTTCTTTCTCTATTTCTTTCTCTCTTTTCTGTATTTCTTTCTCTCTGTATTTCTGTATTTCTTTCTCTCTTTTCTGTATTTCTTTCTCTCTTTTCTGTATTTCTGTATTTCTTTCTCTATTTCTTTCTGTATTTCTGTATTTCTTTCTGTATTTCTTTCCGTATTTCTGAATTTCTGTATTTTTTTCTGTATTTGTGTATTTCATTCTTTCTGTGTTTCTTTCTTTCTTTCTTTTCTGTATTTCTGTATTTCTTTCTGTATTTCCATCTTTATGTGTTTCTTTCTGTCTTTCTTTCTGTATTTCATTTTGGGATTCTGTATAAGCAGTTTCAAATTTTCTCTTCTGCCCTGGGGCCTGGCCATATTTAGTTACCATCTGGAAATCAGAGACAGAATAAAATATGTAAATTTTGGTTATTAGTAGAGTACTTTCTTATTCTAAACACAGAGGTACTCAACCTTTAGCTGTAGGAGTCGTGTCATCATGTCATCAAACAGTACTACAGAGAGCCACAAAACCATTAAACTGTTGCATTGTGGCATCTTTGTACCAATAGCTGGTGATGCCTCAGCATTATCAGATGTTGCTATAAAACAGTCAGCTTAATGATACGGATACAATATCGTTTAGTTTCCACTCCTTTCACTCGAAGTCCAGTTGTTAAAAAGCAGTGAAAGATTCGCCACACTTCAAGTCCTTATTTTGGTCAGAGAAATACCATCTTTCCCCTTGCTTCTCTTGGCAAAACTATTTGCTTTTTCTGTTCTGTGATATTGTTGTGAACTTCCACCTTGCAAAGTTAGTATTCAAGGAAATGTAGAATGCAAAAATTGCCAGTAACTCATTTACAGAGGTTTGAACCTGTTTTCACTTGGGACCGATTGAGTGGAAAGTATACTAACTTTCAGTTTGGTCTTTCCACCTGCTGTTCTGTGTCAGTCCACCACAGTTATCCCTGCAGGTTTGATATCCACTTAAGAAATTAAAAGAATCCCCCTAAATGAGAAAACACAAAAATGTAGTTTAAAAATCAACAGAGTATAAAATAAATAGAAAAATTTCACCCAGGAAGTGAATAGACAGACAAGAGTTGTGATAAGAGATCATGTAGCTAATGGCTGATAAAATGTTCGCACATCCAGATTGTGAACACCGAAGAGTTGTATTATTTATCCATTGAAACAGCTACCAAGAAGCATATGAATCACACCACTACATTTGAGAAATAGTTTTGCCTTTATTTCTGCTCTCCTACTTCCTATCCATTAGATAAAGAAAGACCTTATGGTCTTTCATTTACATTTTCATTGTAATGAATGCATGTGGTTCACTCCTTTTTATCTAGTTGCATCTCTTTCAGGAATTTCTTAAGCCACTGTGGAGGCTGCTCACCGAACAGAAGAGGAAGCAGGCTCATTAGGAGAACTAGAGTTAGATGTGTGCATTAGTACATGTACAGTTATCACCAGGAGACTCTGTGGTGCTGAAGGAAATTTACCCTGTTTTTCACACTAACTTGTAATCTTAGAGGGAATGTGGATATCCATTATTTCCTTTAGAAGATGCTAAACGTACAAGCATTTTGATGAAAGATGGATTTTGGAAGACAAATCCTTGCTGTTAGGCATAGAAAGATTTAGACAGATAACTACACTGACATATTAGTTTTATTTTAGCTACGCAGTTCAAGCAATTTGCTTCTAATATAAAACTTTCTTTATTTTAAAGTATCTTTCACTCAAACATCTTAGAATTAATTTAATTTGGTGTCTTTAGGTCCTGTGAGATCAGTGTCTTTTTATAATGTATTTTGTCAATGGGTAAGCCAAGTCAAAATTAATGAGGAAATCTACTTCCATCATCACTAGAATTTCAATAATGAAACATGATGATCTGAAAAAAAATTCTAAGTAATTTTGCTATATACTTGAAAAACATGAAAAAACAGGTTTTTGCAGCTGTACTTAATTTCAAACACAAATCCTCTCTTTTCTTCATGCCAGCTCCCGTCACTAATTTAAATAGGTATTGGGCATAATTAAAGACTTCATCAGTATGTACAGAAAATATAGAAAAAGAAAGAAACAGAACATATATAAACCCTGCTTTTGACACATTTCTTAATTTAGCTGATTAATTGAGTGATAACACTTCCTACCAAAAGTTTCTACCAGGCCATATGTGCAAAATTGTATGCATCCAAACCTTTCTATCTCACACATGTTTTATTTCTACTAGCAATAGCACTAAACTTCCATGGTGTGTAGAAGTCTTTGAGGTAGCATCACAAAAGATTTCAACTGGACTTAAAGGTACCTAATGTTCTTCAGAAAAAAAACATTGCTTTTAAATTAAATGTTTTTAAAATTTCTTTGATTTATTTCTGATGTGATTAACTGGGTGATTTGTTCTGACACAAGACACTTTGCTGAAGACAGGCTTTTGGTCATACTTCATAGTAATTAACCAGCCTTTTGAGGAGAGGGAAATTAAGAACATGTAAGCAGATTATATGGGCATACATAGTTAATTTCTTTACATGAAGTTTTAATGTTAGAAGAGTCTTTGAGAAAGAGTTGAAAGAATGCATGAAATATGCATCTAGTTGTACGCCACAAGAAAATCAGGCTCAATATTCTGTCAGCTTTAGTTTGACTGTATCTTGATATAGAAAGCTTGGTGGCAGGAAGAGCTCAATGAACCCATGGCCTCAAAAATCTGTTGGCAAAATCCTGGCTGACTACCACAAGGGCAAGATCTCCTTTAGCGTTTCAGGCTACAATAAAATGGGTCTGTGAGTGTTAGTGAATTGCTGCCTGAAACACAGCACGCTGCAGGTGGTGTTGGGTTTTATATGCGAGTCCGGCTGCAGCAACACAGTAGCCAAACAATGATGTTGTGAGCAGTCTGGTGAATGGTCACCAGGTGTGAAAGATCAGTATCAAGAGCTATTAATTTTCATCCTTACCTCAGACACCAAGTTGATGATAATATTTAATTAAAAAAATCATATTCACAGGTTAAACAGAAAGGAGGGAAAATAATTATTTTTCTCTGTGGACTACAAGATTTGTTTCCTAAATGGGAATGCTTAACAAAACTCAAAAAGCACTCTTCACAGCAGGTTAGGAAAGTAGATTAATTTGGAGGACAATGAGCTTGCCGAGCATATATTCTCTGACTTGTGACTTTTTATTAACAGAAGTGTTGCACTGTTTCCTTGGGACCAAACTTGTGTTTTTCATGTCAGACCAATGGCCTAATGATACTCAGCACTCTGGCTGCATAGTTTGGAATTCTTAAAATAAAGACGTTTTCTCTATCCAGAATGCCTTTCCCCCCATCTTGTATCTTTCTTGTAACTAACAGATATTTTAATAATTAATGAACAATCTGAATGATTTAGGTTTTAAAAGTGTAGTGGAACTGGTAACGCACATATTCACAACACAATTAGATTTCCATTGAAAAGCAAAAGCCGCAGAACTTTTATGGAGATTTTAGTATGAGTACCCAACTTTGTAATAGGCACTAAAATGTACTTTTCACTAGCATTCTCCTTGGATTTGTTTTTTTTTTTTTTTTTTTTTTTTTTTTTTTTTTTTTTTTTTTTTTTTAAGCTACTGTTTGTTTCTTATATTCACATTCCTCAAACTGTTCCTTTTCTTTGTAAAGTCAGGTGTCTAAAATCAGCATTTACTCAGAGATGGCTGTCTAAGTTTAGAGAACTTAGAAAAAATTATAACTAAAACAGAGAGACAAATCTCCTTTAATTTCAAAACAAATTTTAATTAAAATATGATAAATTGAAGGATAACAGTTCCTAGTTATAATATATATATATGTATTTAATATAAACAAAACCAACCAGAACTAAATGAGTAAAAGAAAAAAAACCAACCCTTCCCCCCTTCCCAGTCTCTGTCCCTGGCGGGCGTGGAGGTATCTTACAGACCGCAGATGAGTGGTGAGGCCGGTGCTGGGTTGCCCCCAGGGGGTTGGTGGATGGAAGAAAGGCTTTGGCGTGTCCCTCCGAAAAGCTGTGCAAAATCCCTCTGTGGGGTCNAGGTTTCTCCCCACAGCCGTCTCTCCGCTGCCAACTGCAACACCAGTGTGCCCGCTTCCCCCCACACCCAGCGAACCCCAGTGCAGGTAACGCCTTGCCTTCTTTTGTCAGGGGCAATGAATGGAGATAGACCCATTCGCCCCTCATTCTGGTGGTGGGGAAAGAAAAATTCCATTAGATTCTGAAACTATAACAACGGCCAATGTATATGTCTTGGTTTCAGCTGAGATAATTTTCATCTTAGTAGCAGGTACAGTGTTGTGTTTCAAATTCAGTGTGAGAATAATGAAGATGACACACTGATGTTTTGGCTGTTGCTGAGCAGTGCTCACCCAAGTCAAGGACTGTTCAGTGTCTCATGCTCTGCCAGAGAGTAGGTACACAAGAAGCTGGGTGGGGCAACATGGCCAGGATGGGGGACCTAAAGTGGCCGAAGGGATATTCCACACCATACCTAATACATAAACAGGAGGGAGTTGACCAGGAGTGGCTGATCATTACCTGGGGATTAATTGGTAATGAGAAATTGTGTTTATCACTTGTCTTTTTTGGGGTTTAGTCCTCTCTCCCTCTCATGTTCATTTTGATAAGTAGTAGGAATACACCAAAAGGTTACCTTGTGTGTGTGTGGCACCAATAAGTCAACACCTATACAAATATGTAGGATGAATGGTGTATTGAAAACATTCTGGTTATTCAAAATGTTCCACTAAACAGGGGAAGTGACAGGGTAGTGGCAACTGAACTAGTGTTGTAATGGCAACTATTGATCATTATAATAGGATTTAAATATGCAGTATTGTTCCAGGAATAATGATAAATAAAAGGAAATAATAAGGATGAGTAGAAGGAAAGAAGAGGTAAACCCAAGTAACTAACAATAGCTAATTTAAGTGGTGCAGGTCATACAATTTTAGAGAAAAAATATACATTCTTGACTTTTCCAATATGGATGTTTTTGTAGTGTGTTTGTGTGGTAAGGTTTTTGTAGAGGAGGTTTCAGAGGTGGCTTTTGTGAAAAGCTGCTACAAGCTTTCCTCATACCCAGCAAAGCCTATTCCTATCAGCTTCAAGATGGACCCACCTCTGGCCTAGGCTGAGCCCATCTGTGACAGTGTTGTAGCCTCTGGGATAAGATAATTAAGATGGAAGAAAATTTAATGATGCAGAAGAAAATTGCAGCCTTAGAAGAGAGGAGTGAGAATATGTGAGTGGAACAGCTTTGCAGACACCAACACCAGAGAAGGAGGAAAAGATTGTTCTCCTAGGCCCTGGAACAGAGATTTCCAAGCAGCCTGTGGTAAAGATCATAGTAAGGCAGGCTGTTGTTGCCTAAAATTGAGGAAATAATCTTTCAAGACAATATTAATAAAGTAGAGAGCTAGTCTTTAATGAAAGTGCTTTCAGGTGCCACCATACATAAGTGCATACCCAGTACAGGGTTCTTACAAATTGATAACACTACTTAATTATTATATCTAATGGGTACATCCAACTTGAGGCAGGCGTTGGCTGAATGGTGTAAGTCACCACCTGTGGAGCCGGCTCCTCCTCTGAGGACGCCGGTTCGAATCCTGGAGGAACTCGCTGTCACCGTCCGAGCGTGCTCGGCAGTGGCAAAATGAACCTCAGGAGTAAAGGGAGTGGGGCCAGTTCCATGCACACTGTGCCTCACCTAAAAAATCCATTGTGCAGGCTTATCCCAAAATCTTCATTCGGGAAGTCTAGCCAACAACATCCAACCTGAAAACCATTTGCCCTTGGTACCACCCTCAAAACTACCTTGTTGGAGCCCCTCTAAGGGTTCTGGGCCTTCCAAATTGCTTTAACTACAGTTGTGCACACTTCCAGGTGCATGTGTCCCAAACAAGACGTCCTTGCAGAGATCTTGTTCCTTGAGAAGACCATTAATAGAGATTCAGGAATGTGACTCAAACCATGAGAAAGAGATTTAGAATGTGTTAGCTGCTCCCTCAAGTGTGGGGAACTATACAACTATATTAAAATATACAAATATATTAAATATTAAAATCTACAAATATATACATCTTAAGGCATTACTGTCCCCCTCAGTGAGGCAGGGTATCCCCCTCATTAGGATCTGATCAGTGAGAGATGCCTCCACCCAAATTAAGGCGTAAATGAGAACAATTGCCAAAGTCCATAGTACAGATTTTATTTAAGAAGGAATGTCAGGTAGATAGAAAGAAATTAAAAAAGAGAGAAGAGAAAGGTAGGAGTCAAGCCAAAGATAGTCACTACTTGTAGATCAGTGGCATCCCAATGGTCCTTCTTCACCTGGCTTTTTGGTGGTGGGGATTCCCAGGTCATTCAAAACTTTTTACTATTTATACATCTTAGCAAAGAAAGGAGTTAATGCTTGTTGACTGTACAATTCTCCTATTCTGTTGGTTAAGTGACTCCCTCAGTTTTCATGATAATTAGTCCACATGCTCAGTATTTCTTTTCTTTTGGGTTGATGGGTTTCTTGAGTTGGTGATCATGATCTCTCCCTGCTGGAATTACCTTTTACCCAGTCAGACTTGATTTCTACAGAGTTGTATTCTTTGTGTCCTTTATCATTGATGCATTCTTTTCTCCAAGCTTTTTTAACCTTTCCCTAGGTCTGAGATAACACCTGCACAATAGTACCACCTCTGTTTTATCTCAGGTTCCCTTCATGATGGAGTAACTTGCAGTCAAAGTTCCAGGTATCCACCAGGCATATTTGTGGTGACTTCAATGGACATTGATGGTAGCAGATGCTATCTGTCCTGCAACTTGGGGTGATCTTTGTTTGACCTGTGATATGTGCATGAGCAGCTGCTTTACACAGTGTGCCACAGTGGGAATTTTTGTCTGAATGCATTAACCAGGATGTGCTAACCAGATCTCACACCTGGATTTAGTGCCATCTTGTTGCTTCCTCTATGCTCAGTTCTGTGTCCTTATCAGTGTTTGAAAAAGGAAGCTGTGCTCTTTAACTCCTTATATCTCTGAAACCCCTGGAGGATCCCACATCAGGGCAGGTGGGTTCCTGAAGAAGTCCATGATGCTGCAGGAAGCCTGCACCTGAGCAGGATCCTGGCAGGTTAGCTGGCAGGATTTGTGACCCTGTGGGGGTCCCGTGCTGGAGCAGTTGGTTCCTGAAAGACTGCACTCCATGGGAGGGGACCCATGTTGGAGCACTTTGTAAAGAACTGCAGCCCATTGGAAGGACACAAGCTGGAGAAGTTAATGGAGGACTGTCTCCTGTGGGAGGGACCCCACACTGGATCAGGGGAACAGTGTGAAAAGTCCTCTTATTGAGGAGGAAAGAATAGCAGAGATGACCTGTGATGAACAGACTGGACCCCCCGTTCCCCATCCCCCAGTGCCACTGGAGAGAAAGGAGGGAGAGAAACCAGTAGTGAAGCTGATCCTGTGAAGAAGAGAGGAGTTGGGGGAAAGGTGCTTTTAGGATTTGATTTTATTTTTTATTACCCTACTCTGATGTGACTGGCAATAAATTAAACTAGTTTTCCTAGGTCAAGTCTGTTTTGTCCATGATGGTAATTGCTGAATGACCTTCCCATCTTTACCTTGATCCATGAGTATTTTTTATTTTCTTTTCCCTGTCCAGTTGAGGAGAGGAATGATGGAGTAATTTTGATGGGCACTTGGCATCCAGCCAGGGTCAACCTACCGCAATTATACAGTCAATTTGCCTCTGTGTCTTCCTAATAAGTTTTCTTTGATTAGTTTCTTCATCGGAGAAATTTGATGTAGCTTATGGATCTCAAAAAGAATAATGTTGCATAATATTTACAAGATTTTTCAAATTTGAAAACATTCTGGTAGGTGTACATAGCAGTAACAGCTGTTTTTCTGATGCGTAAAAAGACTTTAACATTCACCATTACAACTACCATACATTTAAGGAAATATGATTCCCTTTTCTAACTCCAATTAAATTAAAATTAAGCAGTTGCTAGAATCTTTGAGATTCCAGTAGTGATAGTGTGAGCCTTCACGTGTGCAAGGAGTATAAATATGTGTGCAAAGCATAAGTCTGAGCATGTTATTTCTTTAAGGATGTGTTCCAAGCAAGTATTTGGCAAGAGCTGAATAACGTAATGGAGTCTGATTATCTAGGTAAAAACTTGATTTTAAAAACAAGTGGACTCAATATGCAATGAAAGCTATTTTTCAGGACTGAGAAGGTGTTAGTTCTTTATTTTTTTTGTTGTTGTTTTTGTTGTTTTGTCTTGTTTGTTTGATTGTTTTTTACTTTTTACAGAATTTGTAAGTCTTCATTAGGTTTGTTTAAGGTTACATTTTATTTTTTACATGAATTATATTCAAATTATACTGGAATAATTTTATTACCTTCACTACTGACCTTGATTATTCTGTCTTCTCGGCGAGAAGACAGAATAATCACTGCCTCTTCACCTTATTGAGAAGTATGTACAGGTTAGATGTTTCCATTTCTGCTGTGTAATCCAAATCCCTCTTTCTGTGATGTTTGCCAATGGAAAATTAAAAGGTTCATGCTAGAGTTTACCTAGCGACACTATCTCTGGTTTCTATCCGTTGTTGCAGGAGCTCGGACTAAATGATATTCAATTCTTGAAAGTCTGAATATCTAAATATTTCTTCAGTCTGATTCAGTTAGAAAATAAAACATTGTAAAAGTGCATTTTGACAGGAAATGTGAGTATGATTTAAAGGGTTGATCTCAGCTAAAAAAAAGAAGTGAAAACAGAGAAAAAAAAGCAGCCCAAAATGGTTCAGAAGGAGACCCACTAAATGTTGTCTCTCTGAGTTAGAAATTTCTAAATTGCTTTAACACTTATTAACTACCAGAGGTACTACCAGTCTATGTTTTCATGATCTTCTATCGGGGGAGGCACCTGTTAGGGACTGCCAAGAGGATAATTTTTACCAATGGATGAAACTGTCTGCTGCTAACTAGAGACTAACACAACCACCAGCTATATACCCTGGGCCATAGAGCTGCTGTTTTTGCAAGTTTTTATACTGTTCAGATGTTATAGTTAGGATAAAAGATGTGTTAGATAGGTAATTATTACCATTCTATTACTTCTGTATGTTCAACTGTTCTGATTGGTTCTGGGAACCCCGGTTATAGCCCCCTGATTGGTTCATGTACCCCTAAAACCTCACTGGCTGGCCAGTGGTACACTGCAGCACCACCCTATAAGACTAAGCCACGCCCCAGTTTTATAAACCCTGCTTCCCTTTTCCTTTTGTGTCGTGATCCGCCCCTAACTCCACCCAAGTTCTAGAACCCTCCGATCGAACCCTATAAGAGTCCCATGCGACCCTAATAAAGTATTCACACTTGTGCACACCTGTTCACAGCCTCCCCTGTGTGGACCGTTCCTTCTTTCCCTTCCGGACCACAACAATCTGCTGCTTCACCTGAATGTGTGCTGTGAGTGGATATTTGAGGTACTCTTTCACTGCATGTTTGGAATGAAGATAATAAAAAAGCAATCCTAAATTTTCTACAAGTTTAAAATAAACAGCTACTGACTTTACTGTGAAGAGGTTTTTAACAATATGCTTAAGATGGTTTCCAGCATCCTACACAGTTTCCCATTGATTTATGATTTGTTTGGAACATATGCCTGCATTTTATAAATCATAATCAAATCTCAGAGGGTCCTGATCAAGAGAAAAAAAAAAAATTAGTGTGCTTTTTGATACAGCATGAAATATTTATTTCTCTTCTGTTGTCTTTAGAACTTCATTGCTTCAGCTGATGCATTTTATACTTTCTCCTTTGTTGGAAGAGAGGTGGAAGCAGTACAATGATCCTAGTCCATCTAGGATCCTCAAAAAAGGAACTGATCCCATTTAAATCACTTAAGACTTACGTCACTTTATGAATTCAGAAGATGAAGTAATAGACAGTTTCAGAAATTATGGTTTTCTTTTTAAGATTTGAACAAGTACACTGTGGACAATTGTTGTCTTTCAATTTCTATAGTGGTGGTTATTTCCCTGGGCTAACGAAACTTTTCTCAGCCTTACACAAAGGGCCCAATGTAATTATAGATTTATCCCTGTGAATTTGTGAACCCTGCCAATGCAGAGACTTGATTTCATTTCGGTGGTTCTCTTCATCATCTGCATCAATGCTGCAGAATGGGTCATGCACACAATGGGAGGAATGAATCAGCTGCTGCTTTTGCAGGTTTGTTTGAGGATAGTAATTCCTAGGAAAATTCTTCCATGAGGGTTTGGTTATAATTCACCAAAGGTTAAAAGGTTAAGGACACAAGGGCTGAAAAGCAGTGGGGATGTCCTCTGTATTTACTGTGTTGATTGTATACTTGAGTAGATTAATTACTGCTCTTAAATGAAATAGTTTAATCCACTGAAGCCATTAAGAGGTCCTCCTGTAATGGACAGATATGAACATCTCAAAATGGCTTAATTAAGGGCTTCAGTCATGTTTACAAATAATCAAAAAGTACCATGCCTCCAGAAATTCCTGTTTCCCTACTATTAATATTGTTTTAATATTAACTGTAGTGAACCAACCAATACTAGCTTTGGAAGCTTTCAGTGTTTTTCAGAGCAACCTAGGGTGCACATAAAAAGCGAGGGGTTTTTAATAACTCTAAAAGATAAATTTCTTGATGTCCCTGTAGAAGAAAGAGACTTCTGGGCAGTAAGAGAGATATGCATGTTATTTTTTCTTTAACTATGTTCTGCATTTTAGTTTTGTTTGTTTGTTTTGGGGGTTTGTTGTTGCTGTTGTTGTTCATTGTTTGTTTTTAATTTGCATTGGATACATGCCATATTCTACCAAAATAGTCAGATAGTTAGAAAACCACACCATCTGCAAGTTGGTAGATACCAATCTGTTTGCACCAATTTTATTCTACTGACTGTTTTTATTTTGGCTCATACATGGTTGCTGACATCCAAACTGGTGGTGGTAACTAGAAACGGATACTAAAAAGCATATTTATTTGTGTCTGAATTTACATTGTGCAATATTTAGAGCTAGCAAGCAACTTGGCAGTTAGTACTTTAAAATATTGTCGGAATGGTGTTGTGACATCTACTGCACACAAGCTTGATGTATAATATACTGCTAAAAAAGTTATTAGAAGGGAGTCACTGCAATAATAGTGAACATAATTTGAAATTCCTAAATATGGTATGATGAAGAGGGGGATAGCTCTTCAATGTGTACCCATGTTGAAAACATGATCTACTTTAGTTATGTTCACATTTGTAGTCGAAACTGGAGCACTGGTCAACTGGAAACAACACAAAAGAATATAGTATGTCAGCTCTGAAAAGTCTGCAGTCCTTTTAAAGTCAGGACATAGCGCACCAAACTGTAAGTTGCAGGGACACAAAAAGGAAGTAAGGAAAATAATAAAATTTGAAATTGACAGGGAGTAACAAGATGATGGATGTAAAATACATGGAAGTGAATCACCACTGACTTTTCCCAGGTGCTGCAATGTGATCCACTGTTCTAAATTTTTAAATACTAGAATCAAGTGCACATTTTTACAGTTTAAATATAGTTTTATGCAAGTATAGTGCTTCAAGCTGTTGCCATTCCACTTGGCTTCCTATACATAAAAGAAAGAAGACCCATGTCTCTTTTATTATTTTAATGCTTCATCTTTACATGGGCACCCAGCTGCTCACATCGGTAGACTGAGACTGTAGAAATAATAGCTCTGTGACCAAGAAACATGAGGGGAACTCACTCCTAATTTTCTCTTCAAAACCCACTAATAAATGGAAATGTAAAAGCTTTCTCAAAGGTACCCAACTACCAGTGGCTGCTCTTCATGCCAGCAGTTGCTGTACTCCTCCACTTTCACCTCTTTTTACCTCCATCCCTTCCCTGCACTCACCCTCTGCAGCAGAACTTGTTTTTCGCATGCACTGATTATCTGGTTTACACCAGCTGAGCATCAAACTCTCAGCTTTTTCAGCATAAAATATTTTTTACAACTTGAAAAAGAACTTTATTTCTGTGTTAGTTGGTATTCAGGATTTTGGCTTAGCAAGACTTAAAATTTTGCTCTCCTAGTCACATAGGCTCTCAAAGCAGTCTGTTCATTTGCTTTTCTCTAGCTACATATTTCTGTGAGTTGGATTAAACACATGTAAACCAAAGGACTTCAATCTTACTTCACTGTAGCTTTTCCCTTACAGAAAAAAAAAATCCGTGTGAACTTGCTGTAGGAATAAGAGAGCAATCTTCCAAAAGTGCATAAGAAATATTTAGCAACACAATTTTGTAAATGAGGGAGGTGGTCTCTAAAATACTAAATGAGAGCTAAAGGCCAGCACTCTGTTATTACTAATTTTAATGAGAATCAAATTCAGCAAGTTTCTGATCAGAAGATGATTTATTTAAATGTCAGTTATTTGTCCCTGATCATATTACAACTGCCTGGGTGATAAATGTAGTTGTTGGAGAGATGGCTGATATATGAATATCTTAAAATTAAATAGTAAAAAAGAGGGACCTTTCATTCAATTATTTGCTTCCTGGTATTAAATTTTCCTGGTCTGGCAGCTAAGATTCTGAGCACAAGTTTTGGTAAATTCTTCTGCAAAACTAATGAACAGTATCAAGATGGTACAATGAGTATTGACTTTTCTTTAGTCATGTCAAAACAGAGCAGAATCATGACCAGAATTCAGGACTTTGGAACTCTGGAGTTTTGGGGGTTTTTTGACCTTACTACCTGACTGGTACACAGTAAAAGCGATTTCCGCCCCCCCCGCCCCCAGACCTCCTGTATGTGTCATGGTTACTTTTCTCAGAAAAAGTTCTTGTCAATTTTACTGTTCACTGACACAACCACTGTTCCGCTGACAGCTCTGGGACTTTGATTTTTTTGGCCATGTTCTTATCATATATCTGTTGTGTCAGTGCAACAGGGTGAGTGATGAATGTTTAAAAAATTAAAAAAAAAAAAAAAAAAAAGAAAGAAAAGAAATTTTATTCCATTTAAAAGAAAAATCCAAGCTTTTGAATTTTTACATTTCTCTTCCTGTCTTGGTGCTACACCTGAAGAACAATCAGTCTAAGGGCCTGGGAACTTCCTGTTTTTCTAGACTCTCTAGTTTATACCAGATTCCCAGGAAGTTGGTTGCAGCATCAAACTGCTGTAATTTCAAATAGGATTTGTTAATTTTTTATGATCTGAACAAACATTTTTATTTCTGCATATTGGTAAATGACTCAAAAAATAAAAGTAATTGGAACTGTTCTTTATCACGGAGACTGATTGTCTTGTAGAGACAGAAAGACTAATTCTGCAGGTTTCATTTGTTCTCCATTTCATTACATACATCAGAGCCCAGGCTTTGAATAGAGGTAGTAACACTCTAATATTAATGTGAAATCAAAACGGCATAATTTCTACATACGGAGAGTTTCTTTTTTTCTGATAAAAAAGACCTGAATGATGATCCACAAGCAGCACCAAATATTTCTGTCAGAGAAGCACATGGTGGAAATGTGCATGGATGGAATGCAAGAGAGAAATTTTGTTTTATTATTTCGGTTTTATAAAATTCATACCAATTTTACATAGAAAATGACTCCTAATGAAGAATTTTTTAATATTTGGATATCAAAGACCTGAGCTGAGAAGCAGAGCAATCATACTTTCCTCACAAGAATCAATAAGACATTCCAAAAGAACATGGAAAAATTGCATCCAGATGTGCTTCAGCTTTGGAGCAAAAAGATTCAAACAGCTTCCCATGGGAACCTTTTTTTCATCTTCTATCTATAGCTTGACATAAGAAAACTGCATTGCACATGAAAACTTCCTTTAAAGCACCCATTCTCTGTGTACCTTACCTAATAGGTGGCTACTGTTGGCAGACTTTTATATATCTTCCTAGTCTACAAATGGCACAAAGTCACATGGAATGAAAATAAAGAAAAATATATCTATGAACTTTTCATTATAATTTATTTAGTTTCTTGCCATAAAAGGGCACCTTTGCTGCTATAGGTACATAGCTTATAAATAACATCTATGATTATATTTTGTTCAACTTCCTCTTAATGACACTAATTAAAAGTAGATTGTAGGTGTCAAATTTAAAGTAAGATTATCAGTTATTTATTAAGCCACTTGAAATTTCATGTGCCATCTATATGCAATAAGATATGTCATTGCACCTACATTTAATCTCTTGTGTTCACCCCATTCTCATTGTGTGAATTAGACATTTGGCTCAATTTGCATTTGCTTATATTAAAAATACAGGGGGAAAATAATTGGAAAAAAACAAATAAACTATCATTTTAGTTTGAAAGGAATGGTAAGAAGTTAATTTACAGATTTAATTGTATTTGAGTCGTGGGTATAGATTTGTGATTTTCCAAGTGTGTACTATTAAATCATGGGATGCAGTATTCATGACTTTACTACTTTATCTGGATTATTCTGAAAGGAAAATTAAATTTTCAAGGAGTAAAATGTTCCCATGCTATATTCTATATTAATACCACTATTTTTATATGTGACCACTGCCAAAACAATGCTTTTAAGTTCTGAAGTTGAAAATAAGTGCAGAAGCCAAATCTGAAAAACAACTGATGTTTCTGAAATAACACCTAGGACAGAGAGAACAACAAAACTGACCTTTACTCTCTCAGCTAAAGTGAATGGTGAGCCAAGGCCAAGCATGAGTTGAATTAACACAGTTCTGTGTAGGGAAGCATTCATTATGCATTGCTGCCTTATCTGCAGATAAAAAAGCTATCATTTTGGTTGCTAAGGATAGCAATCCCGTGCCTTCTGTACAATAAAAAGTAAACCATTGCAATAAGTAAAAGGAAATGGGTTGAAGGGCAGAAAGACATGTTTCATCCACTCATACTCTTTATGAAAACTGACAATTTGTAACAGGTGTTGGCAACAGAAAGGTGCGATTACGTCTCTCCTGCTGCTGGTTTGTAACACTGCAGGAAGCTGGGGAGCAGTGAATTTGGGAATTGGGTAGTCCTGTTATATCTGTGCTCTGTGGACTGCTGCAGACAGGTACAAAGCAGCAGACAGAATATGAGGGGCCACATACATATTACAAAATGAAATTCTCGTTTTTAAGTACACAGGCACCATGGCACTGCCCATGAGACTCACAGAGGAGTTGGAGTGAGGGGGAAGAAGGCAAAGAGCCATTCATACCTTTGATGCTAATTGCAGAAGTGGAAGCATCTTTACCATTGCTATAATACTAGAGGGTTGCAGTTTTAATTTCCAGTTTAAGTTACACAGTATTGTCATATCACAGGGACTGGAATTTCAGAAGATTTAGCTATTTTTTTAAACAGTATGATTTTTTTTTTGGCTAACTTCAGAATCACAGAAAGAATAAGCTTGCAAATCTTTTAATAAGGCAATTACATACAGACAAAGATTAGATCTCATGACACAATAAATTTTTGCAGTATATTCAATATCGTTTTGCTATTGCACTGTCACTAAACAAAAGCTCGGAATAGTAATGTGACAAGTCTGTTCAGGAGACAACAATATATATTCCTTATTTTTGCTCACTTGCATGCCACACAAACCTCCAATCAATAATTTTCCTGCCTATTTTGAAATTGTGGAAAGAAAAGACAACAGGGCTTTTAGTGCTTAATCTGCAAAATCTACATTTTGTATATATAAAATGGAAATGTTGAGATAGTCAATCACTTAATTTTTCCCATATAGTGAAAATCTTCGAATCTCCTGACTCAAATTGTCAATCTTAATATAGAGAATAAATTCTTATTTAAAAAGGAAAAAGAAAAATGCAGACTATAAAAAGGGAGGCTGTGCTGTTTTCCATATGTAGAGTCTGTAACCTCAAATTTGTTTTCCCACTGTCTGCCTGAGAAATAAATCAACACATGGGACTGTATTTTCTTGCTGTAGTATATTTAGTAAGCGGTATTACACAAGTGATAACATTTTTAATTCTTTTTTCACTTACATGATGTGCATAAAAAAGTTAATTATTGTCTACAGATTCTAGAGGGAGGTTGAGGTAGGAGTGTGGTGGTTTGCAGAAGTCCATGCTCTATCTTGACAGAAAATCATAGAGCAAAACCAGGACTGCCTGACTTCCAATATATATACCTATAGATATGAGGAAAGGTCCAAGGATCTTCCAACAATGGTGGAAGACTCTTGCCTTGAGTCAACTTCTCACTTCACTGAGACAAAATTATAACCAATACTACATATTAATACCAAATCTGTGAGGCCATAATAAGCAGATTTCAGAAGACCTGAGGGGTGTTCATCAAACAAATAATAATGACTTTTTTCATCTCAGTTATACAGACAAATAAATATACTTGTAATAAATATAAATAGGTGCATGTATGTGTATAAATACTAAATTAGCATAAAATAATACTTAAGTCTTCACGTGTTGTTTTTGCCTAGTAGAGGAATTAGTTCTTGCCTCTAGGAATCCATTGTGTTTGAAAGATAACTTTATTTAATTTCATGTTTGGTGTAACAACACCTTTCAGTTTCACAGATTTTGTGCAGAATATGGTTGTTCATGTTTATTGCTTATTCAGAATATGACTCAATTCAGATTTTTGGAAGTAGTATTTGGTCACATTACACAGTTTGAAATTTTCAACAGTTTCAGAGTATTTAGAGAATATATATCAAGTCCCAACCCAGTAGGACATAATTCCAGGTTTCTGCAAAGTTGGTGAGCTGTGCTCTAATGTGTTACATTCAATTTCCCATTAGGATTTCAAACAGTAGATGCAAATTACAGAAACACTGTAAGAAATTCCTTCTTTTACAATGGGCCACAGGATTTTTCTGCACGCCTGTTTCTTTTCACCCAAAAAAGTGCTGTCTGACCTTTTTCTGTGGTTTTTAACTGCGGTTCTAAGCCATTGGATTCACACCAACTAAAGAGAGTCTTTGGGAGTCTGTTGTCCATTTTGTTTGATGATGTCAAATGAATTGAGACATGGTGGTGCAGGATTTCTGAGTGATCTCTGCCAGTTCAGGACTGGTATCATGAAACTGGGTGTAAGAAAGTATGACTGAAAAAGATACAGCACCATTAAATGCCCACACACTGCATCTGCTCATGAAGTCATGGTAAAATTGTAAGCCTTTTCAAAAAGTATCTATTCTCACAAATAAATGAAATAAATTAAATCTGGCAGGTATTCGAAGTGAATAAAAAGATGATCAAAACCTGCTGTGTTGTCTCCCCATGGGTACCCCGTCTACCTTTCTGTGCTTGGAATCTGTGAGTTAATACTGAATTTGCAATTATGGCTTACAAAGAGTGCCATAACCTTTCATTCCAAGATGTAGTGGGGATAGCAGTGCAGCAGGTGTAAATAGAGAATATAATTCTGACCATGAAAATGTTCAGGATTAGGTCTTGAAATTGGATCTATGTAAGTAAACATATTTGCAATGTTCAGCAGTACTCCCATGATCAACCTCATTGAATTGACTTGGCTGGGAATACAAAGGCAGTGGACATTAAGCCTCTTATTTTGTGTTATTGCCTTATGTTGAAGAGTGTAACACCAGTCCTTGTAACTTACACACAGTGTGAAATTAGGGGTTTGTGTATCAAGAATGAAAAAGAGGACTAGAATTGGAATAGCATTAATTTTTTGTGTTTGTGTCTCTATATAAGCTGTTTTTTGTCACGAGTACTGAAGATTAAGCAGAGTAAATTACGGAATGGTCTATTAGTTCCAAATAATCATTACAAGTCTACACATAAGGTTATGGGTGTATATTTACTTCCCTTTTTTCATATACCAAAACCTAAATAGCCCTAGAGGAACATATCCTACTCCTGAATGTCAGTCAACATCATATTTTAAGAGGACATAGATGGTGTCATCTATGCTCTTTTTTTTTTAAACTGCTATCATGTGTATGTTTCAAACTGTAGCCAATTTATTGGCTAAATCCAGGGTGTATCCTCATCCTTATTTTCCAAATCAGCTTCTTTGCCCTTGTGACCTGATTACTGTAAATGCATTCCTTATTCTGCTTTGAATGCAGAAAGTGCATTTGTCAAGATGATGTAAAGAGCATGTTTCACATGTAATAATGGAAATTACTTAGTGAGCTAGGTTCAAAGTACCTAATTTCAGACATTCTATTCCTTCCCACCAGGTAGACTTCAGGAGAGCATTTCTTGGTTGTGGGGTATCTTCACTGACCCAATTATCATAACTCTTGAATACAGATCAAATGGCAGACAGATGCAGCAGTTTGCACAGCTGTTTCTGTACTCCACTTCTTGGAGCATCTATTGAGATCTTCTTGAGCTTCTGGGCACTTTGTATAGGATGACTGGAGTATTCTTGGCATTGCTCTGAAGAACTGAAGGGCTTCACCTGAAGCCAGATAAAGGCAGAAATAAAGATAAGGAAACAACAGAGCTAATGCCCTCTAATGAACTATGTCAGTTGTTTTTGATAAAGGATGCTTGCAGACCTTGTTCTAGCTGACCCCTGATTAGAGAGGGTCAGCCCTCTTGCTAAGGCTGGGACACATGATCTTCTGACCTGCAGAAAGTGTGCTGTTACTGAGGAGCTGTATCACCAAGTGAAAGAACTGTGGGAGGAGGTCAGCAATCTGCAGAACATCAGTAAGGATGGGGAAGAGATTGACTGTGTCTCCTCCAGGTTCCAGCTCTAGTGGAAGGGTAGGAAGGGTCTTTGACTATGAAGTTGGAAAGTGAAAATTCTAGCTATGATGAAAGTTGAAAGTTTCTTCTCCACCTAAAAACTTTCAGTTACGGGAAGGTTCACTACCCTTGTAACTGATGAGGGGCTGCAAGTGCCATCCAGTGTGTGTCTTCAGTGTACAGGTCTTCATCTGACTACTTGAGTTGTCATCTAGAGAAAACTGCTGTCTGCTGTGGATTTGCTTTTGAAACATTGTGAAGAGGCTCCTGGGGATGGTGCAGCTCTTCTGCTTTGACCATTGACTGTTTTTTCACCTATAATACTTCCAGGGATAAGCTGGGAAATATCAGGTTTGACTGCAAGGCTCTAGAGGCAGTGACCAAGAACATGGTGGACCAGATGGTGTCTCCTTGATCCTGCTGGTGAAGGACCTGAGGAAGACTCTGTTGTTCTTGTAAGTCGGCAGTTAGTTGCACACCTGATGTTTGCAATGGAGCTTTGACTTCTGTGACCATGATCTTTGAGGATTAACTGCTGCTTGGAAGAGGCAGGATCCAGCTGAAGAAAAGTACCTTTAAAAGTTTGAATCACCTGATAGAAAAAGCGTTACACAGAGAATTATAGAAAAGGGAGAAATTATTTAAAATAAAAAAAAAAAAGGATAAAAAAGATAAAAAAAAAAATAGATAAAATATGAAGAAGGTGAGAAACACTCAGGGGAAAAGAAGAGATATAACAATCAATGAAAGTAAGCTGACGTGGAATCCCTTTGAGCCGAGACGTATAGATAAGGAAGTGCCCAAGGGGTTGTTTCATGTGGCAAATGCTTATGCTCTTTCTGGAGAAGCAGCATGATTGGATTCCTGTCTGAAGTGCCTTTCCTAATGTATGCAGCATAGGGAAAAGGCAGGAGGAGTTAGATGTCTGCATTCAGCTGTAGGCCTATGAATTTAATGGGATCATGAAGGTGTGGTGGGATAGCTTGCACAACTGGTGAAACGCTATATATGGACACAGGTGCTTTAGGAAGCCCAGGATGGGACTTTGAGAAGGGGGAGTTGCTCTTTATGTGAGAGAGGATGTATTGAGCCCTAACTTAGGATAGATGAGGAACCAGCTCAGAGTCCGTGTAAGAAGGTAAATGAAGATCAACATGAGTTATGTTTTCATGGCTGTGTGCTGCAGACCGCATGATTATGAAGAAAATGTATGACACCTTCTTCAGACTCATCCTGGAAGAGACTCATGTCTGCAGGCTATGGTACTCCTGGAGGACCTGAACCACTCCAGTGTCTTCTGGAGTGACAACACAGCTGTGCAAAGGAGGTTTCTGGAATATATTGACTATATATTGACAACCAATCCCTGACAAAAGTGATCAGGGACTCAACAAGGGAAGATGTACTACTCTAACCCACACTTAAAAACTGTGAAGAGCTGTTTGGAGGTGCAGTGGATAAGGCATTTGTGGAGTCAGCAGCAACCATGGGATCCAGTGTCCTTGAGAGGACTGTATCAGGTAAAAAAGAATGACCACAACCATCAGCTTCAGGTTATCAGACTTAGGCCTCTTCAAAGATGAGCTGGGAAGAATATCTTAGCATGCAATCCTGGAGAGGTCTCTTGCCTTCAAGCCTCAAACTGATACTATGTTTTAATACTGAGATTTTCAGCAGTAATTTTGAGGTGCCAAGCAGCAAGGCAGAGTTAGGGACATGCCTCAGTCAACTGCCATAGTGATAAGTAGTGAGATGAACATATAAACTGGGCATTGCACACTAACAAAGGGAACAAGAAGGCACAGAAAAAGAGTGGGGTTCATTTCATAAAAACTAATGGTGACTGGTTTTCTCACAGCAAAAAGTAAACCACTGTAAAACCTACCCACCCAAATAACCAAAACCCAGAGAGCAGGGAATGATGTACTTTTCAAAACCTCAAAATTTTCAAAGGTGGTTTTTTTTTGTTTGTTTGTTTATTTGTTTTGTTTTGTTTTGTTTCGTTTTGGTTTTTTTTTTTTGAGAAACAGCAGCAGAGGGTTTGTGTACTCTTGACACAGAACTTCCTTCAACACTCTGTAATGATTTTAATAGTTACAGCTTCAAAATACAATTGTCTGGCTGTCCATGTTGTCAATTCAGAATATATGAAATAATATTTAAATGTCAAAGCTTTTCCTGCTTTCTTATTTCATAATTCTAGGACCTGTAGCTACAACTACAGCAGGAAAGGCCAGACTTGGCCAAATGGGGATAGAAAAATGATGGTACTCCTTTTACAATGATTAATAATTCCTGGACTAATAAATAACAAGAAGTACAGGTCAGGATTCAGATCAAATCTTAAACTGGTTGGTTTTGCATCTTCCTTCCACATTTTAGAAGGTTTCTGATAACAGTGTGACTTTAGGGCTGTTACATCAAGCTGTTCTTAAAGCCCCTGATATCACAGAGCCTTCCTTCAGACTTAATGACTAAATATGTACCATAAAATTATACCTGTTTCTTATGATCCTGTATCCTAAGTTATTAAAACTGTTTTAGTTCATTTTTGCATGCAAATTAAGCAGTCAGTAGTCTGAAAGGTTATTTTATTTTCCATTGGAACTATTAAAATGATACTTTTATGTCTTCCTGAGCAATGCACAGACTGTTGGCTAAAGCTTTAACTAGAAGACATGATTTGGCTGTTGACCATTAGACATGGATGGGAAAGTGATAGCGTGGTCTGACTGTGTTGGAGATGATGAGGCATCTTGTGAATTGCAGAGGCTTTTCTCTCAGTGGACTCATTATATGTGGATCCATATTGTGCTGCTCTCTGTTCCGCTGCATCTGTGCCATTTTCTTGGGAGAAATACTCCACATAAAATGTGAGCTGATATCTGGCTAGAATGATGTGAACTAAACATAAGTATGAAGATGAAAATTTAGTATGAATGCTGTGGAAATGATTAAAGCTTGAGAAAGACTCATTCAGATTCAAAGTGAAAGTACAAGTACAAGGGAAGGCTAGGGTAATTCTATTGTAGCACTCGTACTTGGAGTCGAGCTTGTAAGAGCACTAATTTAAGGCCCTTTCACCATTTCTCAATTTAATAAAGGCTCCACTGCTACTAAAATCTACACAACATCCTTCCCTCCCTCGCCCCTACTTTTTTTTTTTTTTTTTTTTACTTCAGTCTAATCAACTCAATCATAAAAGGGAATGAATTTTAAGGCCTCTTTAGCTGGACTCAGCACAGGGCCATGGAAGACATCTGAAGGTACCTCTCTATAATGGTAAATTTAGGCTAACGCTTTCATGGAACTGCTAGCTGATGTCTGATGAGGTATGATTCTTTATTCTCTTAGATGAGTCATGATTTTACATTCGCAAAGTTAAGAGAATGATGTGTGCTGGTTTTGTCTGTGGTAGAGTTAACTTCACAGCAGCTAGTATGGGCCTGTGTTTTGGATTTGTGATGAACACAGTGTTAATAATAGAGAAGTTTTTGATTTGCAGTGCTTACACATAGCCAAGGCCTTTTCTGCGTTCCTACTGCCATGCCAGCAATGAAGTTGGGGATGCATGGGAGATTGGGATAAGACATATTCGGGGCAGGTGACCCAAATTGACCACAGGTATATTCCAGCCCACATAACATTGTGGTCGGTACCTAAATTGGGGGAAGAATTAAAAAAGGAGGGATCATTTGGAGTTGTGTGATGTGGATCATCACTATGTGTGATGTGGCTCCTGCTCTCCTCGAGAGTCTGAACACCTGCCTGGCCATGGGAAGTGGTGAATTAATTCTTTATTTTCCTTTGCTTATGTACGAGGCTTTTGCTTTCCCTAGTGTCCTGGTTTTAGTAGTCAGGATCAGTTTGTCACTGTGTGGGTGTGTATTCTAAACCCTCTATGTCATTTTTCCCACAAACTGCTCACAATGGCCCATTTGCAGCAGCTGCCCAGGGCACACCCAACCCATCAGGCTACGAGATGGGTGTTTAGGAACTTCAGTGAGATAAGGAAGTTTTCGTGCCTCCACATCCACCTGAGGGGTCATATCTACTAATGGGCCATCAGGGATGCCAAAAATATGCCATTGTTCACCTCACAGAGTAATGAGAGGAGAGCTCCGAAGTCAAAGACGCAGTCTTCATAGAAGTACAGTCAATGCTTCTTTATTAATAACACACACACACTATATCTACAGGGTTCACACATAGTTAATATCTCTCTAGGCTAGCCTTAGTCTACTCTAACTACCTAACTTAGCTTACACAGACTATATCGAGCCTAACAAGGTTCACACGCTTCAATTGGTCCTCAGGGCTGCAAGGTCCTCCCACCTTGCAGCCTGTGGCATTCTGCCCAGTAGACATTCCTTTCTTGCTTATCTCTAAGTACTCTTCTTCCCTGCAGCCTGTGGCATAGGCTGGCTTGTGCATGCAGGCCTGTATTGATACATCATGCTCTGCATCCATCAAGATTCCTGCAACAACAGAGTAAATAAGCCATGGTGAAACTCTCCACCCAGGTGGAGGGACTGGGCGTTTCCCATCTGAGCCAAGTGAATATAAGCTTGGGGTTTTGGGACTAGGGATGCTCTTTGGATCCAGAGGAGGACCAGAGCCTCAACCATACTGAGGCTGCCACCAGACTGCAATCATAATTTTGATCAGCAGGTTTCTTGTTTTCTTTTTACTTTGAACTCAGGGCGGGGCTATGTGGTGCTCAGCACAGGGGTTGGTGAGCTCCATGCTGCTAGTGCCCCACTGTGCTGGGCTGTACATCTGGTGGTTTTGTGCCACAAATGAATTTTCCTTCTGTATCAGTGCATTTTGTGATTTTTTATTGTTATTCTGACTTGCAATCCCATTCTGAGTTGGATTCATTTCTCCTGCTGGTTTAACTCTAAACCAGTACACCCAGTAAACTGGTTTTGTCTCAACCTAAGAACTTTCTATCCTCTACCCCTCTGATTTTCTCCCTGATCCTGCTAATGGGGGAGTGAGTGAGCTGCTGTGTGGGGCGTGGCTGCTGCCTGGGGTTAAACCACAATACGGTACCATCAGCTTTTGCATAATAGCATAACAACACCAGAAAAATAGATATCAACAATACTAAAATAAGTCTGCATTCAATATAGTTGAACACTAACATAGATGGGTAATAATTTTAAAGTATAAAAGGAAGATAATAGCTTGAGGCTTTCAAGATTATGCTCAACCAGAGGAAGAAGGATAACTGGTTGGCTGGAGCCAGCAAACCATCCAAAAGAACATTCAATATTTCTTAGGATTGTGTCTGAACCTGAAAAGATGTCTGTCACCATGACAGTGGCGAAAAATAAAATGCCTCTTTTCTTGCTCAACTTTGAGGAAAGATTTCTCTTCTCATGACCAGTGTTTCCACAGTATATACACTAAAACACCACATTTGGTGTATTGATCTGCAGACCTCTCCTCTGATGCAAAAAGGTCTCTCTGACTGCTATGAACATGTTTGGTATTTCAGAGAAAGGAGTCTTTGAAAAAGTCTTACCCACCTCCTCGCTTTCAAAAGCATCAGTAATATCCTCCTCTATTGTTTCCACAGCTGATCACAACTGTAGTAAAAAAAGATGTACATGTATCAATGCTCTACAGAATCTGTTGCTTTGCAGAGTTTCTTCTAGCCTATCCTACTAACAACTGCATACATAAGATCCAAACAAAGTAGCTACATCTTTAATTTTTCAGCTAATTTGTTTTTAAATTTATTTTCTTTCACATGTTATTCCACTGTTTCCAGAATTGTCCCTGCTATTGGAGGTTTGAGTTCAAGTCTTTTGGAATAGTATTTCCCTGGACTAGTGCCTTGATCATTTTTTGTTTTAGTTTCTCTGGCTATGGAACAGAGAAAAAACTCTTTGTATTTTGGCATGTAGATAGAAAATACAATGTAAATTATCATGTTTGATTAGTTTGTAGACTTTCATTCTCTGACAGCCAATATTGTTCTTAATTAATTACTTTTTACTTTCATTTTTATTTTAAACACCTTAATTTCATAAAATTGGAATCCTCTGCTGGGTTAGACAAGGAAGGATTTTCAGTCAAGAAAAACACAGTACAGCCACCAAACCATTAAACTGGCTATCTCTTTATGCCTAAGACATCAATTTTCATTTAGTCATTTTATAAATAGTTTCCTGTTGACATTGAGCTATTACTTATTTCCTCTGCTAAAGTGCCCTAGAATTTAATTTTTTTTTCTGTGGTACCCTCTGAGAACAGCCATTATACAGAGTTAAAGTCTCTGAATTGCCCATTGCTAGCTCAGTGGAGTGCATAAAAACTGCTGTTAAGTAGTTTACCAGTCCACGGGCCTCTTGCTTATCCAACTGTAACACTATTTATTATTTTAATTGAATTAGAAATGAGTCATTCTTCCATAGTCAAATAAAGGATGTTGACTTTCATTTATCTTCCTGAAGTGTTGAAGCGTTTTTTCATCCAGAAAGATACAAGGTGATTTCATAGCTGTTTCTGTAGGTCTGTTCCTATTCCTGTTCAAATCAACACGAAATTATTTGGCTTTTTATCCTCATTGTCTAAAGGCTGATATGAAATTAAGATCCCTAGCCCTTGCAGAATGGTTGCTAAGTCTAGGTGCTAGTACAGAGACTCAGACCTGACCCTAACTATTCCTTCTCAGGGTGTTTGTAACTTTCTTTCATATCTGTACTTCAATGTGTGCCTCTATTTCTTGTTCTCAGGCAATGTTGTTCTGATGGAGGGCTCCTACCATGCTGGTGCAAAATCATTCCTGTGCAGAGGAGGTCTCTTTCTTCTTCTTCCCAGATTGTAGAAAGCCACTGATTTATGCATTTGATTTCCTACTTGACTACCTAGTACACTGAAGTGTGAACATAAAGATTTTGACCAGAAATAAAATTTTTCTCCTAGTGAAGTCTGGCTGCTAACAGCAACATGTTTTTATTTTCTCTCCCTCATTTTTCAGTCTGCTCCAGCTGCTGCAGAGAGGCAGTTGTATTTGTCCTCCTGAGGCTATTACTGTCAGAGTCAGAAGAGGACTCATGCTGGTCACCTCTTACAGGGTGGTGTTTGAATCCACAGAGTCAGGAGAGGCAAGTTTCTTCTCAGTCCATAAGTGTGGAAAGGAAAAAAGTTGGAACGTGCCTGGAGAAAAATTAAGATGCTAATGAAGTCAAATGTTGGTAACAAAAATGATAATTCACGATTACTTTCTATTAAAGACAAGAGAAAGGAGGAAGATAAGGAACAGGAAAAAACAAATAGTGTTTACAGAAAGCAAAGGATAGTCGTCACCATAGATCCAATGGCATCCTGTAGACCCTCAGTCCATTGAAGGGGGAGACCACTGTCTGGACGTGTTGGGTATTGCTTATAAAGAGTCTGAGAGACAGGCTTTATAACAGGCAATGGCAGCGGTACATTTGCCATGCAGTCAGTTAGCAATGACATTTACTGCAGGCAGGCACTGATGTTCACACTACCTTCACCTGATGCACTGAAAATCTATAGACTAAAGCATTGGTATCCTCATGGCGTTCACATACTATACCTTATTTTGCACTCAAAGTAGTATATTGTGGCTAACCAAACATCCTACTTTTGCAACTGTTGTCTAACTGCAAGTCTTTTCAGTGGAGCTCAGATAATGGCAAAACAGGCTGCTCTTTAGCAGTTCTCTGTTTTAAATGTTCTCTACAGGTGGTCTGCTGTCTTCAGAGATCACTGGGATTGTACTGAGCATGAGGGATTATTTTAATTTTATTGCAACCAGAAGTCAAAAAATGATGCAAATTTGCATACTGTTTCAAGACAGTCAGAGGTGAGCTACCCCAAACAAATGGAGAGACCTTTATCACAAAAGATGAGGAATACCTGAAAAAAAGGAATTCTTGAAGCCATGTGGAAAAGGGGGCAAATTGCCTTGTTACCTTTTGCAAGGACAATGCATTTATTACAGCATATTCATTAAACTCTCTATCCAAGAAAATGACAAACCGTTTTCTGAAGAAAGTCTTGTCAATAATAGGAATTTTTCCAGATACTAAGTGTCCCAGCTTCTCACTGTGCCTTCATGTTTCAGAACTACCCACCTGAAAGAGATCTAGGACAAACGGCATAAGCATTGTGACTTGTTTTCTTTAAAGATAGATAAGCAACTGTGTTGGGTTCTGCTTGGCTCCCCGCCAAACACAGCTGTGAGCCGGTCAGCTGTTCCACCCACCTCCCTACAAAGGGAAAAAACTAGCAAAAAGGAAAAATCAGTAAAGGAATATATATATATTTATAGATATTTCATATATATACAGCTAAATACTATGTACATATGATACAAGGACTTCAAACAATCCCAAACACCCCCTAAAAAGGGAAAAAGAGAAGGGGAAGAGGACCGAAAAGGGTAAAAACAAAACAATCCCACTCAATCAAATCCCAGGAATTAATTCAGTAGAACAATGAACACAGAGAATATCTCACCAGCTTCCCTTAGGAGAAGTGAGTGCCTTCCCTCCTCTGTAGAAAGAGACAACAGCTCTCAGCCAGGCCTGAGCTCAGAGAGATAAGCCAAGTTCTAAACACGAAGAACTGCTGGCTCCGTGTTCACCCGACAAGGGAGAGAAGCGGAAAGAGAGAGAGGAACCTCCCTCTTTGTCTTTTCTACACCTAATTATGTAAGGGAATGATATGGAATGCTTCCTTAGTTTTGCCTCCAGTTTCTAGGGAAGGCCTACAGACAAGCTAACACAGGAACAACAATTCATGAGAAAACATGTCATTCAATTTACTTTCCCCTCTATAGCTTCCATAAGCAAGTAAGTGTGTAACTGAAGTTATAAGTGATGTATTTGTTTGTTTGTTTTGATGTCAGTTTTTAAGCTATTTCCATACTGGTTTCTTCTCCCAAGGTCATGGCTGCCTGAGGTTACAACTACAGAAAAAATAATATTGCTTTGGTAGCCAAGAAGTTGAAATCAGTATCATACCCTTAGCAGTAGCTTTTGGATCTCTGACTAATCCAAGTAGCAGCTTGACAATGGGTGGAAAGTTACTAATTCCTAAATGAAAGCTGAAACACAACAATCCACTCAGTGAATTCTCTCAATGAACTGCAGTGGAACTGAAATCAACTGCATTGCAAACTTTCCATATTTATTGATCTTTTCACAAATTCATTTAAAGAAAATAGTACTAAATGAAAGTAAAAATTTTTGAAAATTTGAGAACTCTGGAAATATGAACATGAAAAGTATGCATAACTATGAAAGCGCCATGAGGAACCTGAATTTGGTGGTTATGTGTTTTGTAGTTTGCTTTTTTGTTTTGGTTGTCTTGTTTGGGTTTGGTTTGTTTTGGTTTTTTCCCCCCTAAAACTGTAGGTTTCATAACACCAAATAGTCTTTGTAACTTAATCTATACTTTTAAATGCTTTTATAGACAATGCATGGGAAATGCTTTTTGAATTGTATCCCAGTATATCTCATCCAAGTGGTGTTTTTTTGCCCTTAAAGCCCCAGACAACTCAAAGCCAAAACAACAGAAGTCTCTTTTATTCTAGTACAAGTAAAACCCTACCAACAGCACATCTGTACTGCTGCTGTTACTAGCACCTTTCCCAATAATGTAAAGGTGCATTAACTGACCTTAAGGTATTTCTTCTTATAATTACCTATTTTTTCCAAAGTGGTTTGACCTTGTGTGGCTGTACTTATCCTGAAGTACCTGAAGAACAGTTTTCTTTTGTGCTACCTGAAGTTGCACAAAGATTGTGATTTCAAGGGTGGTTCTCTCTAATTTGATGGCACAAAACAAGAACAAGATATCACCAGTAACCAATTTTTTCTTCTGCAGTATTCTGAACAGTCTGTTCTGCAGTAATATACTTTCAAACTTTGACAGGAGATAAGAGAACAAGACTGGGGCATGCCTTATTGTGAAACAATGAAGCATGTTTTGAAAGAAGGCAAATCAATACAGCTATTTATTTAAGCCCACAGGTCAGTTTTATCTAAAATTATTCACAATGCAGGTTAGAGAGATCCAGCTTCTATTCTCTCAAGAGAAGACATTGCTGCTCTCTTTATTACAAAATCCTTATCTTGTAAAGTTTAAAATGCAATAGCTTAAAAAATCCAAGGGAAGAAGATATTTTGGCACTTCTATATCCGAGGACAGCACTGTGAAGTTTAAAAGAAGATTAAACAATAGAATAGCTCTCCTCACACCAAGGAATGTTTCAGCTGTTTCGGAACAGGACCAGAGGTAAAACCACTGGAAGGGGTACAAGAAACTTAAGAAATTATTCGTGTTCCAGAAATGAATGGTTTGTTTATACTTTTTAATTTTTTTAAAGGAACATGTTTTCTTTATATATATCTGTGGATGTACAGCCTTAAAATTATTTTCACTGAAAGTTAAATTCTGACACCTGATATCCCATCTAAGTTCTTGGGGTCTTTACTCCTCTTTCTAGTTTAATTCAAGTAAAAGAAGTTATTATCAAGTGCTTTTACTATCAGCATTTTTCAGAATGAGTTTTGTGGGAGGCAACTCACAGCCCAGTCCCCATACCTTCAGGACCAGGGAACTCTCTGGTGTCTTTACAAAGCTTGTTCAGCCTGGCTTCCTCTCAGGTGTGTACTCAAGTTTTTTCCTGGATGGGGTTTAGAATGCAACTAGGGTATAACACAGAGTACATCTGCCCTGCATTATAGACATAACTGCTCAAGATCTACAAGACATCTTGGCCCAGAAAGTGAGTACTGGGCAGCAGTCTTTGGAGGTGCTGTTCAGCAAGTAATTAACCAAGTCTGCTCAGGCATCATTTTGTTTGACACTTGATTTGCTCTTAGCTGATAATATGTAATCTCCTACTGGAGATTTCCAGCCAGCATTCCGGTTACATCTCAGGTGAAACACTTGGGTGGGATTCACTGCTGCTTCTTTCCTGCATCAGAAACAGAAGGGAAGGCAGGCAAAAAATTCAATGAGTGTGACTGCTTTTGCCTATGCCATCTCAGGAGAGATGTCTTTAATCTTCTGCAGGTCTTGTAACAGTCAGGCACTGGTCAGGGTGTTGGAAAGCCTTTGGCAGGTATCTCTTTCATCTGAGGATGCCTATATTGCAAGACAAAGCTGACACTGTGCCCTGCAGTGATGAAAATCCGAGGAATGAAAGACTAAACTGAACTATTTACAGGTAGTAATCTCAGTCCTAAGAAAGTATGACTCAAGGAATGGAGGTAAGAGCAGGAGCTAGCTTCCTTGTACATCTCAGCCTCTTTATCTCTTACTTCAGGTCTTTGTAGCGTGTTTTTTGTGCATTTATCTTGTTGATGCTTCTGTTATAGGATGCATTCCACATCTGGGAATCAGAACTGATAATAAATGTAACTACTGGTGTTAGAAACCAATAATGCTGCTCCAGGTTTACATATAAAAGGATTTTTTCTCTCCCTATCTTTACTCAGTCTTCTAAACATTCTAAACATAGAAACTATGAATTTCATTGATGGGTCTCTTTATAAGATTAGTAGTCAATATAGCAGAAGCTAATGCAATAACTACGAGTCTGTTGTTTTCCAACCTGAATTTAAAAATTATTATTTAAATAGTTTACTGTGCTTGCATAATTAATATCTTACCAAAATAGAGAGGAACTGCAGGACTGAAAAAGGGTTCTGGTGTTTGGAGGTATGACAGAAGGCATATTGTAACCTCCTTAACTCAAGTTCTTTACCTTCTACATTCAGTTTTGAGTGGAAATGTCTCCACTGTTGACATTTTAAACCATAACATCAGAACAAATGTTCTAAAACACAGTTTACTCATTAATAAAGGAAAGAAGCATGCAACATCCATTTTCAGCTTACCTCACAGCTGCAAAAGCAAACTGTATACAAGATATATTTTGTGCACCAAAAAAAGGAACAATTACAAATACCTTTGTGGTATGGCAGAATTAGTTTAATTTCATCACGTTGTTATGAAAAAAAGAATCAAAGAGTAATCTCAATGTGTTCTATATTAATCTACAGAGGCTGTGGGAAGATAAGTAAGATATGTAACGTTGTCCATGTCATAAGATGGAAACACAGTAATAGAAATATTCCAATGTAGTTTCTGCAACTGGGATGAGCTGAATTAGCCATTTCAATGTGTGTGCCATTCATGTGCTGAAGTAGGGTCTAATCTGAGAGCTGGATGGATAAAAGTATCATTTTAGACTCTGCAGACTCTGCAACAAAGGCTATACCACAGAAGTCAGAGAAGAAGTGCTCTCACTGCTTCCTTGTCCTGCCAATCCTGAACAGGCCAGCCGGAACAACCATGTGGCAGAAGAGGGAAAGAATTAGTTTCAGGAAAGTAAACTGAGATGCCTTTCCTTGTAATTAACTGATGAATGGCCAAACATTGTGAAATCCCTTCACTGCACTTTTCTCAGGACAGATGATGAAGCACTGTAATTGGTAAATATTTCCATACTTTTATGGTGTACTTGAAGCATTGTGTAGACTTGATTTTACCCAGTACATCTTTCTGAATAGTGAAAACTCATTCCATATTTTGCAATATGCATGTGAAAATTAATCCTGATATACAGTGTCCTATATTTCTCACTGCTGTGCTTAATTTGCCATTGTCCTAGCCGGTTGCCAGGCTTTGGAACAGGTTGTGTAAAGGTTTCCTGTGACCGACACAATTTTGTGCTATCTGTAAACTTTGTAATTTGATGTTTTGGACATCTCTTTCCACCACAACACATCTTTTATAAATCTGCATTTTAAAAATTAATGAGATTTTCAGAATACAAACAACTAGTTTCAGTTTTATAATAAATACTGAATTCTATTTCATGAATCTCAGGACATAATAAACCTTTCTTGTGAAAACATTGCTCTAGACTGTTACACTTTTAAGATGGCTCCAAAAGGCTAAGATGTGAGCTTAATAACAGAACACAAGTTTGGAAATGATCTCAAGGACCCATCTGGTCTGGCTTTTCTTGGCAAAAAGCACAGTCTAGACAAGGTGGCTCAGCATCCTGTCCAGCTGAATCTTAAACGTGTCCAATGTTGGTGGATCCACCATTTCTCTGTGAAGATTATTACAATGGTTGGTTGTTTGCTTTGTAAAAAATTTCCTCTTGTGCTCAATTAGAACCTCCTCAAGTGTAGCTTGTGCCTATTATCCCTTGTCTTTTCCATATAATTCCATGCAAAAAAGGAGTTTTCATCTTCTTTGTAGCCACCCTTTAAATTACAGAACATGGTGATAAGTTCTCCACGGAGCCTTCTTTTCCCAAGGCTAAACAAACCTCAGCCTTTCCTCACATGGCAGGCTTCCTACTCCTTGGATCATCTTTGTCACCTTTCTCTGGACTGGCTACAGCCTCCTCAAATATCAATGACCAAACCCAAGCACAATATTCCAGGCGTGGCCTGATAAGCACTGGATGGAGTGGGATAATGGCTTATCTCTGCAGGTGATGCCCTTGCTGATTCAGCATAGCATCCCATCATCTCTTTTTCCCACAGCTGCACACAGTTCACTCACACTGAGTTTGATGTCCACCAGGATCCCTGGGTCCCTTTCCACAGAGATGTTTCCCTTCTGGGTAGAACCCAGCCTGTGCTGCACTCCTGGATTATATTTTCCCAGAAGCAAGACCTTATGTTTGTCCTTGTTGAACGTCATAAGGTTCTTGTTAGTCCACTTTTCCAGCCCATCCAGGTCTTTCTGCAAAGTGACTCTCCCTTTGAAAGCACCTGTGCTGGTGCAAAGGTAAACAAGCAGGAGAAATTAACTCAAAAAGAAATTACAAGTCAGAGTTACAATTTAATAAAAATATTACAATAAATACAATGATAAAAAGAAATAATTGATTTTACCCACTAAAACAGATGTAGAACCCACACCCTGGGGAACAAACAGAATGGTTTTTGTTGTGCTGAGTGCCATGTGGTCCCTCTGAGTACAAAACAAAAGGAAAGAAAAACTTGTAGGTGAGGATGATAGTCACAGTCTAGTTGAAAGGGGCAGTCACAGTTTTGTTGAGGTTCTGGTCCTCCTCTATGTCTGATGAGTGGTACCAGAAGTCCCCAAACCCCAAGATTATATATACTCAGGTTCAGGTGGGAATGCCCAGTACCTCCCAGTACTCTCCCAGGGCAAGGAGTTTCACAATGGGGGATTTAACTCTGTGAGTCATGAAATATTTTTGGAATCTTTGATGCCATTAGCAGACATAACCCCGCAGGCTTGGTGTGAAGGTGCTAATGTCTCCCTGGAGGGGAGTTATCATGGCTGAGTGACTGGTGTGAAGACAGGAAAACTTCCTTATCACACAGAGTTCTTAAGCACCCAGCTTGAAGCCTGAGGAGTCAGGTGTGATCAGGACAGCTGCTGCAAATGATCCATTATTAACTGTTCATAAGAAATGACATAGAATGTGGAGAATACACAGTTTTGGTTACACTGCCATAGTGATAAAATGGTCCTGGCCACTGTAACTAGGACAGTATTCATTTCCCCATCCAGTTTGGTATCACCAGCAGACTTCAACAGGGTACATTTGATGCCATTGTGCAGATCACTTATAATCAACAACTTTGGGCCCAATATTGATTCCTGAAGGATCTCACTTGTGACAGATTGCCAGCTTGAAAAGGAGCTGGGTGCAGCTCATCAACCATCTCCCCACCCACCCCACATACCACTTGTCTAGATTGTCACACACTGATTTCTCTTGGAGGAAGCTGTGGGAAACTGTATGGAATGCCTTGGAGAAATTCAGATAGACATTGTCTACTGCCCACCTCCCTGCCCCAGCTCGTGTTGCAGGCGTGGTTGCAGTGCCATGTTTGTGTCATTCGGTGGCAGAGAGGAAAAGGCGAGGTCTTCCACTGGTGCTCTGACCCACGTGGGCTCCCAGGATTGCTCAACAACCTGACATTATTGCTTTTCTGTTTGTTGTGGTTTTTTCTTTAATGTTAATCTGAAATGGGCGGCAGGCGTTGGCCGAATGGTGTAAGTCGCTGCCTCTGGAGCCGGCTCCTCCTCTGAGGACGCCGGTTTGAATCCCGAGGAACTCGCTGTCACCGTCCGAGCGTGCTCGGCTGTGGCAAAATGAACCTCAGGAGTAAAGGGGGTGGGGCCAGTTCCATGCACACTGTGCCTCACCTAAAAAATCCATTGCGCAGGCTTATCCCGAAATCTTCGTTCGCGAAGTCTAGCCAACAACAACAACTGCCCACTCCACATCAGCTAACAATGTTATTTTGTCTTAGGAGACGAAATGATTTGCTCTTGGTGACTCTGCCTTAGATTTTCCCAATTATGTGCTTCATTTGAATAGTGAAAGCCCCCAGGAGGACTTCTTGTATAACTTTCCCAGGGGCTGAAGAAAGACTGATGTGCCTATAATTTCCTGGACCTCCCTTAAACCTGTCTTGTAGATGAGGGTGATATTAGCCTTCTTCCGCTCTGCTGGGATATCCTCTAATCTCCACAACTTCTCAAAGATTATGGAGACCATCCTTGCAAACATGTCAGCCAGCACTTTTAACACATTAAGGTGGATATTTTCAAATCCTGTAATAGTTCATATAACCACTGGCCATGGGTTTGTGTTTACATCAACCTGGATATTTTCTCCCAAGGCTTGGGGCCCAGAAGTAGTGGTAAAGACAAAGATGAAGAAAGTGTTAAAACCTTTGTCTTTTCAGCATTTTTGGTGACTTGGTAATTCACCTCTCCTGTTGAACCTCTTGAAAAACTCCCAGCAGTCACTGGGTCCTTTATCTTCCATGGCATCTTCACACAAAATTTCTCCCAATTCAGCTTGGAGCTAGCTCAGGTTTGGTCTTCTAAAATCTAAAACCTTCAGTGTACTCAATGGGATCCCAAGCGCCACAATATTGTGATGATTGCAGTCAAGGCTATCCTAACCAATATAATACAAAGTAGGGTTTTTGTGAGTAGCCAGTCCTCCATGTGTTCCAAGGAACTTGATGGCATATGAGCTGCTGTGTTGTTCTTCCAATGAATGTCTGGGTAATTGAAGTTGCCCATAAAAATCAGATTGTGTTGATCTGAAGCATCAAGTGACCTAAAAATTGCTTTGTTGGCCTTATCATTTCAGTTTTGAGGTCAATAGCAGATGCCTCCTGTAAGATCTCTCTTGAAGACTACTGCTCTGATCTTGACCCATGGGCATATGATAGGACTTGCACAAGCACCATAATTGACTTCTCTGCATTCCAGATTCTGCTTAATGACATAGAGTGTGACACTTCCTCCACTTCTTCTTTTTCTGTCTTTACAAAACTTCCTGTAGCCAGACATTGTGATTCTTCAATCATGTGCATAGTCCCACCACATCAGCTATTCCTAGTAGTTATGCACAGGGTAAGGTAACATCCCATTTCTTAAATTTTCCATAGAAGACAAGGAAGTTCCTCACTTCTGTTTCAGAAGTGTTGAATACCACCAGTCTCTCATGAAGGCCCACCAGATGTGACTAGACTTATGGGTTTTGTACATGCTCAGCAAGAAGCACAGGGTGGTCAGTCTAGTTAGATGACAGAAAAGGTTGACAAACAGTGCTGGAAAATGCATGTGCATCAGAAGAATTTCAGGAAAATTAGTCAGAAATAATGTTTTACCTGATATCTTAAAAATACAGCTTTTTAATTTTTTTTTTTTTTTATTTGAAGAGTAATAAAAATAAAACTACAAAAATTGTTTGTGAGCTTTGGTAACTTACCAGCATGCAAAGACATTTAGGACCCAGTAGCTAAGTGGAAGTCCCTGCTTAGGATTCCTGATCCCATCAGGGAAGCCAATGCAGCACAGGGTGACCTCTTGGCAAGAAAAAAAGGATGCTCAGAAAGAATTGTCTGTGTGCTAGAATCTACTTTGCAGTTTGTCTGCTCTTGCTATGGCTATTTCATAGACAAAAGATGCAATTTTACAGAGATGCTATCCCAGCATTACCCACAAACACACTTATGTTGGAGGGGGGGATTGGTGAGGCCTGGAGGGAAAAAAATACATCAGTTCAGCCTGAGAAAGTCCTGTGTTGCTTACTGTGCTTAACATTTGGAGTGGCAGGCTATAGAGGCTTACTTCAATTATATCAGCCTTTAAAAGAACTGCAGTAAAAATGTGAACTTAGTTGTCTTTATCTGATATTACAGATCTTAAGTCCTTAAGGCTTCCTGTGGTAAACTTTAATACACCTATTATGTCACTGCCTCATAGCCACATATAGACCAGATTGAGTTTAACCAATGTATACAAAGAATAACAGCTGACACTAATTTCATGTGCATGATCACAGCCCCTGAAGTAATGGAGTTGATAAAAGTATGCAGATCTCTGAAGAAGAGGTTAGATGAGGCTATATAGATCCTTTATCTATAACTGTTAGAAAGCTGCAACAGTTATTTTCGATACATTGACTCCAGAGCCTAAAGGGATTTCTGATAAACCAAGTAAGCACAGTAGTCTATCTTGTCCAATTGTCCCAAAATCCCTCACGCTGCTAGGATCCCTCATGAAAACTGTTCAATAAATACTACCAAATACCCCTCTTGCCACCCTTGTGTATGACATTGACCACATAGATCTTATAAACTTCCCTGAATTTCAGCAAACTGTAGAAAAGAAGTATAGACAAACACGGTCTGAATAGTAATCTTTAAAAGCATGAAAAAAGCAAGTGGGTGAGTCCCCAAGGAATACACAGCAAAAATTTGAAAAACATTTGATTTAACATCTGTAGATGAAAGTGGTGGACTAGCAAATCCCCAGGGAGCTACTGTGGCCAGCAGCTGATTGTAGCTAACAGGAGACTGCAGCTGACGCCTTTGCTTGCTGAGGGTGTAACAACTCTTCTCTGTAGGGTGGCAGGATTAAGAATAAGGCTAAGATAATGGAATTTGTGCATGCATAGTCTGCTCGCTCTGACTGACCAGAGCACTGGTATCATTGTGACAGCTGCCTTCACAACATTGTCCTTCCAGCAAATGGTGGACCAGTCTGTCAGCTGCATATGTACTCTTAACAGTGACATATTGGCAATTAAAGAGAGAATGATTCACATTTGTACTGTATATGGGTAAATAATTTATGAAATACACAAGCAAGAAATTGTCCTGGTGCAATTCATGGCATTTTTAGTGGGATTTATTTTCCTTTTTACAAGAGGAAAAAGAAACACTGTGAATTTGAAATTACCACATTTATTTTAGTACTTGGAGTACATTTGTAATATTCACTACTTAGAATCCTGACCAAAGCAGAAATTCTGCCTGATTAGCAGTAATTAGTAACTAACCATTTCTTAAAAGAATAAATATGCGAAGACTCTAAATTTAACTACTAACTTTTGAAACCCTCAGCCATCAAGTCTATATTTGTAATAAAAGTCTGAAACATTAGTACCATTATTCAACTCTAGATCATGGTCAGCCTTGTGGCTTGCCACCATTTGGCACATAAGGGCTCACAAAGACAATAATGAAACACTTTTCTGAAAAGGGGAGTAAAACACCAGTTGTCATGCTAAGTCTGAAGAAATCTCCAATATATTTTTTAAGAAAACTTTCAGATTTTTTTTTCTTCTGATGTTTTGATCTCCTATGGGGCTGGGGATTGGTGTATAAAAACTACTATATGTGCTCCAACACAAGTAAGAGACAGAAAGTGCTATTTTTTTGTTCTGAATAAACAGATGCTGAGATTATAAGAAAATACTTTATGGATGTTCTAAACCAAAAGCAGATAAAGAAAAAACTGGAGCAACCTCCTTTTTGGAGGAGGTAGTTTCTACCGAGCAAGAACATTGTAAAATTTTTTTGTAGATCATTCTTCAAACACCATGCACAATTCAGGTAAACTCATCAGACCATCAGAGTCTATATTCAGATTTCCTGGAATCTGTTTGCACTGCTAACTCCATTTGAGCAATTCGTGTTCTTGATTTTAATCACACTGCCCATTTCTCTACTCTCTGCTGATCTCATTCACTAACCATCTGCCAATATGGAAACCCCCTACTCAGGACCACCACCTACAAAGAAGTGAGAAAGAAGAAAACAGTTTTAAGAGGGATACTTGTTCTCAGGTCATGTCCCCCAGATATTCCCATGGCTTCTTATTGTTACCATCACAGGAAAATTGTGCCATGATATGCTGTAAATGCTGGCAGCAGGAGTTAGTGGTATTGCTACTACTGTGCTGTCACTCCAACTGTCAGCTGCTCTCTTTCAGGAGGATGATGCTTGTCCTGACACTTTTTCTCATAGAAAAGAAGTAGGAAGAGCTTCTGCCTCTAAGCTGGGGAACTGGCAGGAATATTCTGGGACTATACATAGATTGGTGTCTATGCCTCAACATAGACTTCCTCAAGATGCCAACAGGAATGATTAGAAAGCCCTGGCTATAAATCATTACTTGCAGCTTCATTGGCTCTCTAGCCTTTAGTCCTTTCAGCACCCCATGACAGTGACTCTTTCCTGATCTTGGTACATCTTTTACCTCTTTAGTTCTGCTCAACATTGTGACGGGGAGGGTGGGGGTTAATCTGGTTTTACCTTGGTTGGTTTTGGATGGTGTGTGTTTTTTTCCTCAAACTATAATTACAAAACAGTTCCATTTCAGAAACTGATTTAACACGTGATATGTCTTCTCTATTTATTTTCCCATGGTACTGTTATACATGAGTGTTTTCAATCTTCCTTTTTAATTAAAATAAAAAAAAAAAAAGGAGAGAGGGGAGAGTGGGTTGCACTTTAAAGAACATACCAGTTCTGACATAATTTATTCATACCAGTGGAGAAGCCTCATATTTTCAGCATTGAGATTTTTTTTTAGTTAGTAGATATGCTGCCTGTTACCTTGTTCTTGATATTCACTGACTTATTTTCAAAAGAACTGTTGATTAGCAATCATTATTAGCTTTTCTGATGGCACATTCTGCCCCTTTCATAACTCATCTTGCTCTGAATTTTTAAAAGTCAGAATAAAAGGAAGAATATATTTAGAGCCTGTAAAAACTGTTTGGTAATGTAAGGTAGGACTTCGGCTACAGAAAGATGTTTCTTCTCATTAAGATAAATCTCTTCCTTGACATTTCAATTATCATGATGCAAATTTGTTTGTGGTGCTTAACCTTTGAACACTTTCATATGAATTTTCAGAAGAGTCACACAGGGGCTAAAAGCAAATGCACAAAGCAACATTTAACTCTCTCCCAGCTTAGTAATGAAAATATAAAAATGGCTTTTCTTCCTTTCGCTTTTCTTTTGTCTCTGTCATTGTTTGTCCCCCAGCCTCAACCATTTTCACCTTCTCCCTCTCTCTTCTGGAAAAGCAAGCCATATTGTATGCAGTTTGCGAGTGACACCCTGAGAAGGCCACTTCTTTAGCATGCCAGGCTTCATGATAGGTTCATACTGACCAGTCCCACAATGCTGATCAGCAATGCAGGGCTTTGATTTTCTCTAGAGAGTGTAGAGATTTTTTGGATGGTGGAGAAAGATTTTTTGGGTTTCACTATTTAATCTTGTTTAGTACATCCAGAATGATCCCTGAAAGACTGGTTGACTTGATCAGAAAGATGAGCAGGAATTAACTGTTGTTTCTATTGTATGGGTTGTCTGGAAACCCCAGAAAAGTTTAGAATGCCAGGCACATCTCCTGTCTATGCCCCAAAAAGGGTTATTTGATATTAAATGTGATAACAAAAGATACAGAGTACAGCTTTTTTACAGAGATGGATATAAGGCCAGAAGCATTACAAAAATCACCTACTTTGTGCTATGCTGTTGCATACACTGTTTCAGAGGCTTCCGGACCTCAAAGCTCTACATTACAATAACTTAACTCATATGAATTGTGCAATGTGCTGCTTTCCATACAGTTATTTCTAAAGGGATTATACCACCTTGTTTACAAAACATGAACATGAGACTGTGTGTTGGAAAGATGGTAAGAGTGTGCTTTTTGTATCTGCTTACGGGATTTCTGCTGCTTTCTTTTTTTAGTTCCTTCTACCAGTTCTGATTCAGCTCCATAAAAGTGACATTTGCCCTTCCTTCCTTTTACTGCTTACTGTAGTACTTTAAAAATAGTAAAGTTGATTGAAAAATGTTGCATTCTCTTTTGATGCCACTTCAAAAACCCTTACCAATACAAGGCATTGATTGATGAGGAACAAAGTGCTGTGAAAAGCACTAAATAAAAGAACATAGCTCAAGTGAAAAATAAGTATTTCTTCTGATAATTTTAGGTTTTATTATTCTTAGCTGATAATCCTAATAATGGAAGGAAGAAGTATAGTTAGGTAGTAGTTATCTCAATTGTATACCTTTAACATCCAAGAAAAAAAATGGTGATGAGAATGCGAAGACTAAATGAGATGGCATGCTTCATATTCAGGTAATTTTGAGAAGCGCCTTACTTTGACCCATTGGTTTTACAACATTTTAGTCCTCTCTGTCCCTCTCCATTCTCTGAAAAGAGAGAAAAGGGACTGCAAGTCTTCAGATGGAGTGGTGCTTTTGTAGTAACTCAAAGTTTGCTCTTTACAATGACCACTAAGACTGCAATAAATTGATGAGGGGGATAGAAAACAGAGGATAAATTGCAGCTAAAAGTTCAGTATTGCTCATGACACCACTGCTGATGAACACTGCTCATGTCTTTGAAAGATGAGATCCCCACCTTTTAAAAGATACATAGGTCAGAGGATTTTGATGGAGTCCTGTAACAGCACCTTTTATCGAGAAATGAAGATTCTGCCAGCACGCCAGGCCAGCCTGTCTGTGAAAACACCTCAGAAAAGTTGTCTGAGGTATGGAAATGTGGTCTGTAACAGAGGACAGCTACAGGTCTTGGCTTTTTAGTGCAAATATTAGCATCTCAGGTAGTTTACTCTTGAAGAGTCTGATTTGGTACCTATGTTGGCTGAAACAGCTGCTGCCCTGAAAAAAAAAAAGCCATTTTGGAGCTATTGCAGACACACATCTTTTGTAGACTAGTTGCAAACCCTCATATGTAAAATATCCACTCTAGGTCAGCAATAAAGAGCCCAGATAATAACATACAATCTTTCAAATAATTATCAAGTAATGATGTTAAGGGTGAGGAGAGAATGAAGAAATTTTTTCTTTTTATTGTATGTGTGTGAGTCAGTAGAAGAATTAATTATGGATTTTTTTCCTAAACTAAAAAAAAGACATTTGGGTATTTCAAAAGGTTTTTGTTGTTGTTTTGTTTTGTTTTTGTTTTGTTGTGGTTTTTTTTTTGTTTGTTTGTTTGTTTTTCTTCACAGTTAATGAGAGATTTGGAGGTTTTTTTAATTATATATGCCATATTGTACTTATGTCAATCCAGCATTACCATCTTCGACAGTCTGTCTCAGACATTGCAAAAACTATGAATACAAATATGTAAGGAATATATGTTTACACAAAAAGAGATATTAACAGCACAATGCAGCTCAGTTCTGTAACCAACGCTTGGTTATGCACAAGATTCTTTGTCTCCAACAGGAGTTGGATTATCCCTATAGATGAATAAAGCTATAAAGTTGACTTGTACCTGACTAGACAGAGGGTAGGAAGATGAACAGCAGCAGGGGGAAAGTAAAGAAGTTATATGAAATGTGGGAAAGCAATAATGAAAAGTGGTTATTAAACAACTGCTGTCACCATATAATCCTTGAAAACATTGCCCTTGATATGTATTATTTCACAGGGATCTTGCAGACCAGTAATTACCAAGAGTTTTTATTTAATGAAGGTAAGAGCACATAGGAAAAATCCTGCTTATACTATTCCCACTGCCCTTTCCCTAGTGGAAATGTATGGCTGTGAATTTGGATATGAATCTCAGGGAGCTAGGTAAAAAGAACAGTTGAAAACAGATGGCAGCAGTTACAAATGGCATATTCCCAGTTGGTGGCTTTAGCATTTAGAAATGAGCATCTGTTCTTCTTCCCTATTGCAAAGTGGTTTCAACTCAGAGGTGTTAAAAATATGCAAGTTGCTGTTTTACTCATTTTTGTTGTTTACTGACTTTAATGACACACATAGAATGAAACATACATTGCTTACCTGTGTGACATGGGAATCAAAACAGAAATACAGGTCTCTTGATGCAGAACCTGAGGCTATAAAGTATAAGGGGGTGAGGAATGGGAAATCATGTGTCTTTATCAAATACTGAAGAAAAGTAAAAGCTGAAGCTGTAGCAACATGAAGGTCCAAGCACTATAATGCATTTCTGATGTTCATTTTAAATATCATCTTACTTTTTTTAATAGTTATTAATAAACATTTGAGACTTAAGAAGAGTGTAATATACTTAACTGTCTCACTACTTCATTACCTAAGAACATCAAAAATTCCACTTCTTCCTTCAGAGAGGTTCAATATCAGTTTGAGATTGATTCTTATTTTTAGACAGTAATTTTTTATGTAGAGTGGAGATAAGTATCAATAGAATTGGGAAAAAAATTACATTACCCATAGTTTCTAGCACCAGATAAGATCTTTGGAAGAAGAGGCAGGCAACTCAAGAAGACTATAAGGATGTTGAGGTCATGTAAGCAGAAAATTAGAGGGTCCAAAGTTCAACTAGAACCTCAGCTGGCTACTGCCATAAAAGAAAAGAAAAAAAAAAGTATCTATAAATATATCAGCTATAAAAGGAGGTCTGGGGAGAATTCCCCTTCTTTATTGGATTCGGAGGGAAACTGTAACAAAGGATGGAGAAAAGACTGTGGTACTTATGGCTTTGTTGCCTGTCGTTAATAGCAAGACTAATTGTTCTGGGAGTACAGAGACCTGTAAGATGGAAGACAGACATGGGAAACAATATGAAGCCTCCATAATCCAGTAGCAAATGGTCAGCGACCTCCTATACTATTTAGACACACACAAGTCTCTGGTGCCTGATGGGATCCATCATAGATACTGGGTGAGCGGACAGAAGTGCTCAGCAAGCCTCTTTCAATTATTTACCAGCAATTCTAACCAGGAATATCCCAATTGACTGATGTGTCTCCTATCTGCAAGAAGGGAAAGGTCACAGAGCAGTTCATCTTGTGCGACATCAGGTGGCATATGCAGAGGATCAGGCCCAGCCAGTATGGATTTAGAACAAGCAGGTCCTATTTGACCAACCAGATCTCCTTCTGTGACAATGGTGACCTGTTTGGTGAATGAGAGAAAGGCTGTGCTTGTTGTCTACCTGGATTTCCGCAAAGCCTTTGACACCATTTCCCACAGCATTCTCCTGGAGAAACTGGCAGGCCATGGCTTGGACAGGTGCACTCTTTGCTGGGTAAAGAACTGGTTAGCTGGCTGGGTGCAGAGGGTGCCATTGAGTGGAGTTGTATCCAGTTGGTGGCCGGTCACTACTGGTGTTCCCCAGAGCTCAGCATCGTGGTCAGCCTGCTTGATGTCTTTAATGATGATGTGGGCGAGATGATCAAGTGCACCTGCAGTCACCTTGCACATATCATGGGGTTGGGCAGGAGTGCTGATCTGCTGAAGGGCAGGAAGGATCTGCAGAGGGATCTGGACAGACTGAGAGCAGTCATGTGATGTGAAGTGCAGGGTCCTGCCTTTGGGTCACAGAAATCCCGCATAGTGCTGCAGGCTATGGGAAGAGAGGATGGAAACATGCCCCATAGAAAAGGACCTGGGAGTGCTGGTTGTGAGAAATGGGTGTAGGGGGTTCGTTGTGACAGGTTATTAAAGTTAATGATGAAGTTTTGTATAAATTGTTAAGGGAGTTCTGTGTTAATGGTTTATAATTAAATATTCTGGAAGGGTTTTTCCCCACAGGGACAGGCCAGGCGGCAGAGACGGGAAGATTGTAAGGCAGCAGCCCCAGCAGGGGGCGCTGTTGCCAGGGTTTGCGGCCAAGGACAGGGACCGACAGGCCGGCAGCACCAGCCAGCAAGAAACTGCCCGAGGGAAGAAGATACAGCAACATCCAACTGGCTGTGGAGAACATCATGATGGACAGAGGAGGGGGCTGAGCCCCCG
>VXAU01000282.1:186072-212943 GCA_013399695.1 Formicarius rufipectus
CGTGCGGGACAGCCCAACCTCCGCAATGGGGCGGGGGGGACCGAGCCGTAGCACAGTGGGGTGAGAAAGAGCAAGCCCTGTCCCCGGGACCGCAAGGCAGGATCCCCACACAGCTGGTGGTGGCAGGCGGGAGCTTCCCTGCACCGACCGCGTGGGGGTTTCCCCCACCGTGGGGGAGGCTCCCGCCCCCGCGCCAGTTTTTCCCTCGGACGAAGCCGCAACTTCTCCCGCCGCTGAGACCGCGGCAAGAGGGGGTTGTCCCCCCGCCGAGACGGCAGTACCAGCTTTTCCCGCCGAAACCGCAGGTTTTCCCCCCACCTCCTCCACCACCACAGCAGCTTTTTCCACGGGGGGAGTTTTTCCCCGCCAAACCAGTTTATCCCGCCTCCATTGTAATGGGTGTTCCCGCCCCTTCATCTCATCCCCGGGAAGGGGGAGGAGAACACTGGGCTGTTCCCCCTCCCACTAAACCTTTCCACGGCACGCCCACAGCTCACGGGATAACTGCGCCCACCACCGGGCGGGTCCCAAGTGAGGGCACCAGCCTGACTCCGCCCGCTTGGGGGGGCGGTGCCCGTAGCCTGCCCAGCTTGGGTGTAAAGGACACACCCTGGGGTGGTGCTGCCCAGGGACTGGAGCCTCCCCCCAAGCCCACCAGCCTTGCCGAGTCCAATACCCCTCAGACCGTAAGCTATAACACCAGCCAGGGGGAATCATTCAACCACCAGCCACCTAGGGACCACCTTGCACCCGGCTGCCCCCCACCCCACTCACTGCCTGCAGTGCAGCCACCCATACTGACCACAGCCAATCCATTTACTAGCTACTCCCCCTCACTGTCTTCCAGTGATCCCTTTGCTTCTAGCAGCGGCTCTGCCTTCAATAGTCAGTGGCAGGCAGCAAGGAGGAAAGCAGGGACAGCCAAGGATTTGAGAGTGCTTAGCTCTTGCCCTGTGTTTTGTGACAGTAGTCAGCCCCCTGTCTGGGAGTCACTTCAGTACACAGTGATAAGAAACATTGGGAAAGCTGCCCAAGAGTGCAAGGTGTCAGCACACTTTACCATAGAGCTTTTAAAATGCTTTTTTGTTGTCTGTGTTTTAACCCCTTATGACATCAGGGTACTGGGTAGCCTTTTGGGTGAGCTGCAGGTGTTCATGTGGGAAAATGAGTGGAATGCAGCAACATGGGCACCACCATGGGTCAAACCATTAACTCTTTCTTAAGACTGACCTTTTACAGAGCCTCACATACAAGCAAGGCTACCACCGCAGCAGCTCAACACTGAAGAAACACCTTGCCTTAGAAACCCTACAAGCATTTGGCAAAGTCACCAAGGTTGCTGAAAGACTGCGAGAGTCCATCAGCAGAGAAGAACACCTCCCAGACTCTCAGAACAAAATCCTCAACAGACTGTTGCCCTCAGACCACTTAAAGATCTTCCACCGCTGCAGTCCAGCAAAAACTTGCCGAGAAGGCAATGGCACAGCTTCTCCATACACTCCAAAATAAACTCTCTCCAGAACATAGTACAGGACTTCAAAGCCAGCAACCCCACAAATGAACTCCTTGACTGGTTTCCAAACCCAAATATCTCCCTGAGTTTAAAAACAGTTCCTTATCATTTTAGTCATGGAGCTCCACTGTTGTGTTGATTTTATTGTCTGTTGTCTCCTTAGTTGTATTAAGAGTTTTATGTTTAAGTCAATTTCAATTAATGCCATTTTTAATATATTCAGAAAAGGGGATATGTCGGGATAGGCAACTGTCAGAGCCTGATGAAAGAATAATGTTTACTTGTGGATGAAACTGTTTACTGCTGCCACAAACACCTGCTGTAAACCCTTGCCATGGAGCTGCTGTTTCTGCAAGTTTTTATACTGTTAAAGTGTTATAGTTAGGACAAAAAACTGTATTAGATAGGTAATTAATACCATTCTATTACTTCTGTATGTCCAACTGTTCTGATCAGTTATGGAAACCCTGGTTACAGCCCCCTGATTGGTTCATGCACCCCAAAACCTCATTGGCTAGCCGGTGGAGCAATGCAGCTCCACCCTGTGGAGCTGAGCCACCTCCAGTTCTTCCTTATAAGTTATAAACCCTCCTCCCATTTCCTTTTGTGTCGTGGTCCGCCCCTGTCTCCACCCAAGTTCTAGAACCCTCCAAACAAACCCTATAAGTATCCCATGCTCTCCTTAATAAAGTGTTCACGCCTGTTCACACTGTCCCCGCGTGGACCGATCCTGTTTCCCTTTCGGACCGTGACATTTACCTTACCATCAGCCAGGACCTCCAGGTCCCTTTCTGTGGCACTGCTTTCCAGCCTCTCATTCCCCAGTCTGTTTGTACATCCAGAGTTTTCCCATCCCAGGTACAAACTCCAGCATTTCCCATTGGTGAGCTTCCTATGGTTGGTGATTGTCCAGCTCTATAATTTGTCAAGGTCTCTCTGCAGGGCCTCCCTGCCTTCCAGGGAGTCAACAACTCCTCCTAGTTTTGTGTCATCTGCAAACTTGACTAGTGTCCCTTCCAGTCCTGTGTCCAAGTCACTAATGAAGACGTTGAAGAGCACAGGCCCCAGATGGAGCCCTGTGGAACCCCACTAGTGACAGATCACCACTCTGATGTCACCCTATTCGCTATTACCCTCTGTGCTCAACCTGTGAGTCAATTGTTCACCCACCACATAATGGATTTATCCATAGCACAACTTCTGCAAAATAACTGTTTGTTAGCCCCAGCCTCACAGTGAGGCATCAGGAGCTCCTGGCAACCTGTGACCTGGAAAGCTGCATCTGTATCAGAAGGTCAGGCTGGCTGGAGGCCTCTGACTTGGCTGGTTCAGTGCCAGCTTCAAGGGGCTGACCTTTATAGCACGTCAACACCAACACAGAGCAATCTTAAATTAGTATGCTAATTACACAGGGGTTGAAAGGATCTCTTTTCCTTACAGCTACTGAGTCTGTTTGCTGCCTCTATTGGTTGCCTCTGGATGATCAGAGAGGAGCCCTCCCTGCTTGCCCTGCCTGTGCAAACTGCCATGCTGCCCTTTTGTGACACACCAGATCATGTACTCTTGGGTCAGAACCACTTTGTGAGAGTGTCTCTAGGGGAAGGGCTAGCCTGGGTTGCTGGCCCATGAAAAGTCCTGCCCAGAGCACATGGGCTGCAGCCACATGGCCACAGGACTGTGTGGCTGGGTTGGCACTCAAGGAAGGGGAACATGGCAACCCACCCACACCACAGCCCTGGAACCCCTGATTGAGGACGGCAACCCTTGCTTTGGCTTGAGGGGCAGGCAGTGATCAGGGAGCCAAAGGTCCCATCTGGAGGGAGTAGCCACAATAGCCTATAAAGAGACACACATGAAGTCTCCATTGGGCCTTGGCCTGCTCTTTTCAAAGCCATCAACACGTGACCTTCTAAGTGCCTATTCTCCCCTCTTTTTCTCTTTATTTTTTCTCTTAAACTCTCTTCCTTTATTATTTTCTTCCTCTTGTGGGTAACTTAAACACTTATTTTCTGTAAGTTATGGGTACTTAGTGGCATGGAGTTTGTCTATGCTAAGTGTGAAACAAGTTCCTTACAATGGCAATGCTCATCTTCCCCTTTTCTGTTTTTTAATTCAAGGAATCCCTTGTAGTCCTGGACAGCAACCGTAAGGGCTCTGGGAAAGCAATACATTTTTATATGAGTAAAGAGGCATGAGAGGATACAACCACCAAAAATGACGGCAGAAAAAACAAAAGAGGTTTCAGTCAAAAATGTCAAGATTTATGGAAGAATCTGTTGTGTCATTATTAGCCTCCTTTGCCAGAGCCATCCAGAAGTTGCTGCCCTGATCATAGGCCCACATAGTAATTCCTGTAGGGGCAGCTGATATTGTAGGAGATGTCAGGAGCACAAAAAACATGGTAAGACTTACGATGGTGCAGATGGAGTCACCAGTTGTTTGTCTTGGTGAAGCTGTATCCTCCTGGTGGGTACCCATTGCGAACCAGCGCCGGTTGAGATACACACGTGGCCCCTTCCCCATGCAATTACGGGGAAGGGTCCCTTCCACTGATTGGTCACGAGGTCTTTGTACATTATTTTGGCTTTCTTACTGGTGTCAATGCTGGAGTGTGAGAAGTGTCTTTGGGAAGGGGATCTTCCAAAAGTATCCAATCGGTTTAAAAAATTGATAACATAAATGGCTTTATTTAATCTTTCTTATGGGGCAAGTCTATTACTCCCCCTTTTCCGTTTTAGTAATATATTTTTTAAAGTCAAATGAGCTCTTTCAACTATTGCCTGACCTGTAGAGTTGTGGGGAATGCCTGTGGAGTGGTTGACGCCCCCCACAGCGAAAAATTGCCGAGTCTCTTTGGAGGTATAACATGGCCCATTATCTGTTTTTATTAATTTGGGTACCCCCATATGTGCAAATGCTGCAATAAAATGTTTTCTCACATCACGAATTCTCTTGCCTGAATGCACGGTGGCTACAATGTATTGAGAACATGTATCAATAGATACATTAACATATTTTAGATTGCCGAATTCTGCTATGTGAGTGACATCAACTTGCCAGATTCCTAGGGGGTTTAATCCCCTAGGATTAACTCCACCTTGTGGAATTGGTGTTGTTGACTGGCAATCGGAACAGGCTGATATCACTTCACATGCTTGTCTTTGGGTTATTCCGAATTGGTGCTGTAATGGTCGTGCACTCTGGTGATAGAACTCATGGGATACTTTTGCGTGCTGTAATTTGTTGGGGACAGCAACCATACCTGCTGTTAAGTTGGCATGATGATTCCCCTCAACCATGGGCCCAGGAAGAGTTGTGTGAGCTTTTATATGGGTGGTCAAAAATTGATGTGAATTGTGCTGAATTAGAAAAAAAAGTGTCTGAAAAAGATTAAATAAGAGGTCATTAGAAATTTGTTTTAAATATGAATGTTCAATTCTTTTTACTACCCCCACAGCATAAGCCGAATCCAAAATCAAATTGAAAGGTTCTTCTGAAAACAAAGAAAAGGCATGAACAACTGCTGACAACTCAATGAGTTGTGGAGAACCCTCCACTGTATGGACATCTTGCTTCCAGCAGACGTTTTCTTGCCAAACTATGACTGCTTTCTTTGTTATCCCTGATCTGTCAGTGAATATTTTTTTGCTCCATTAATTGGTTCTTCTGTTTGTAAAAATTTTAATTGGATCGAGGGTTGTCCAGTTCCTCACAAGATGTTCACATTGGGCAAATGATATTTAAATTGACCTGGATAATCTGAAGCTGCATTTTGAAACTCTATGGATGTTGTCAGGATTTGTTCAATGTGTTTGGAACTCAGAGGAAGATAGATGGTTTCTGGTTCTTCCCCAGAAATTTCCCAACACCTTGTCCTTCCTTTAAAAATACCTTAGAAATCATTTTAACAAAAGTAGTAAATGTTTTAGAGAATTGGTGGGGTCAGAAGATCCACTCACAAAGACATAGCTCCTTTTCTTGATGGTATAGCTGGCATAGAACTCCACAGGGTTGAGTTTTTCCTAGCATGATGACAAGTACCAGCAGGATATCAAGTATTTTCCTATTTGGAGAAAGTTTAGTTAGTCTGTCTTCAGCTATATGTATGGCCTCTAGGGCCTCAGTGGTAAGTTGTCGGAGTGAGGCCAAATCAGGCTCACCTCTAAGCAGTCGAAATAGTGGATGCAGTTCATCGGTAGTGACCCCTAAAATCAGCCTCACCCACTTAATGGCTCCTAGAAGCTGCTGTAACTCATGTAAAGAGGAAATATTGGTGTTAAGTTTAACCTGTTGGGGGATGATACATGATGATGTTATGTTCTAACCGAGGTATTTCCATACCTCGGTTCACTGGATCTTTTCTGTAGCTACCGGAAGCTTATGATTGGAAAGGGTGCCAAGTAAGGATTGAAACATCAAGTCTACTGTTGATTGAGATTCCGCACACACAAGAAAGTCGCCCATATAATGCAACATGATGAATTCTGGATACTGACGATGGAGAGGGCCCAAGATGTTGGAAACAAACAATTGGCATAAGGTGGGTGAGTTTTTCATTCCCTGTGACAAAACCAGCCACTCAGATTGATGATTTGGGGCCTCTGTGTTTACCACAGGGACTGAAAAAGCAAATGTCACTGTGTCCTCAGGTCTTAAATGAATCTGGAAGAAGCAATCTTGGAGAGCTGTTACAACCAGCAGCCAAACCGACGGCAGTTGGGTCAAGGATGGCATTTCTGGTTGTAAGGATTCCATTGCCTCTATGGTATCGTTGACACGACGGAGGTCTGTCAGTAATCTCCACTTCCCTGATGGTTTTTGAATGATAAAGACAGGAGAGTTCCATGGACTCACACTGGGCGCAGTATGTTTTAATTTTAGCTGTTCATCGAACAATTTGTTTAAAATATGCAGCTTCTCTTTTTTAAGGGGCCACTGGTCTACTCAAATAGGTTTTTCGGACTTACAATTTTTTCTGGGTAGGAGCTGCTCACCAGTGGCCTTCATTACAAATTTGGAATGTTAGTAATACCAACGCCCCATTGTGAGAGGATGTCCCTCCCCCACAGGGAAAATGGAATTGGCAGCACAAAGGGCATGCACTTAGAATCAGAATTTTCTGGGCCTAAAATATTGATGATATGTTTGCTTTGTTTTGGCATCTGGAAGCCTCTGACGCCATTTATTGGAATTAAGGCATAGACCAACTTCCAGTGCTGAGGCTAATCTTTTTCTGCAATTATGGTGACATCCGCCCCTGTGTCAAGAATGCCCTCAGATTCAACGGACTTACTTGATCTCTCCATCGTGAGCACACAAAGAATCGTTGGACACGTCCTAGTGATTGACTCAGTCCAGTTAAATGTAGGTAAATATCCTGAGGAATCTTTAAAAAGGATGTGAAAGAAAGTAATTGTGCAACAGGTGTTCTAGGTGGAATTTCAACAGGAGGGCTATGGGAAAAGACTGACACTTTTACAACATCTCTCTCCTGATTTTTAATGATGGCAGGTAATACATTGACTCCGCTCATTGTAGCTTCTGGCGTTCCCATGAGCAAATATGTGTCATCCATAAGTAAAGTCTGCTGGGGGAATAGGAAGATTTCAGAAAGATTACAATTTAACTAGCATGATTCGGGGGAAGTTAAAAGTAGTTTCCAACCTAGTCCTCTGTCTCTCCCAGGTTAAATGTAACTCTGGGAAGAGACCATGACTTTCTCAAAGGCTGTACCAGGGTCTGGTGTTTGCAATGGCACCAAGCAGGGGCATTTGTTGTCCCGCGCCCCCCTGGGTGCTCGGCAAGTAGTTTCCCGAACTGCTGGATTTTAAAATAGCCTGGGGAAACCGCCACCTGCCCATTTCAGGAGATGGAGGTGCTGATTGACATTTCCTCCCCTGCTTAGGCGATCTGGAAAATAAAGGAACACTGTTAATGTCAAATTTTGATCTACAATGTGAGGCCTAATGCCTACCTTTTTTACACTTAGGAGATAAACCAGGTGGAGGAGGAGTGGATGGTGGTTTTGACTTTGGACAATTTCTCTCATAATGTCCACCCTCCCCGCAAGAGAAACCCCATTGAGTCCCCTGAATGACAGGAGCAAGCATTTTTATCTTATTGGTTTGTGAATACACATTGTGGCAAGCCTCAATCATTTCTAATAAGGTGGGGTCTCTGAGGCTGCGCAGGACTTTTTGACATACTTCATTTGCTTTTTCTATAACCAATGATTTAAATAAAATTTCTCGGGAATTTGGGTCCCAAACTTGCCTGGCGATTGCTTCACACAATCTTGTGGCATAATCCACAAAGGGCTCTTTAGTCCCCCGGTGGACCAGAGCATAAGACTGCATGGCGACAGCCGCATTAGCTACTAATTTTAAGGCAATAAGTGCCAATTCTTTTGTGCTGTCTAAAACAGATTTAGGTAAAAGTGCTTGCTGCCTAGGGTCACCATAATTCCCTTCCCCATAAAGATGGTTTACAAGTTGTTCCTGTGACAGTCTGGTAGTGTTATTATATGTTTTAAGATATTTCAAAATTTGTGCCTTCCAATCCACTTCAAAAGCGGATTTTTGTATGATAGTTAACAATGCTTTGGCTATTATACAAATGTTCTTCTGGGTAAGGGTGTATGCAGAAAACAAGGCTTCCAGGAGGCCTACGGTAAAAGGAGCACTCAGACCATAGTCCATTATTGCCTTTTTAAGATCTTTTAAGATTGGATAAGATAGTGTTCTCCACTCTGGTGTAGGTTCTTCATCATAATAAACAGGGAAAGTTGTTAAAAATTCTAAGTCTCCTGCATCTTGAATTTGCTTGTGAAATCTTTTCCAAACAATGTCGTGAGAATTGGCTTGCAGTGTAGGATCCAGTGTATAAGGACTCAGGCTTGAAGCCAGTGGTATTGATGGAAGAGTAGGCCCGGTGATGGTAAAGGCCTGTGGTCTGGCAAGGCCACAAACCTGTGGCCTGGTAAGGCTGGAGGCCGGTGGGGTAGGCCTCAGTCCATGGGGAGCGCTATTTTGGGGAGTGGCCTGGGCCTCCCGGGCAGAAAGGCCATAAGCTCCACCCTCTTGGGGAGAAGTTACATAGGTGATGTCATTAAAGTCCCGCCCAATGGAAAGCATGGCAAATGGGTTGATTGTGGGTGGTTCACAAAATAGATTTGAAGGAGGGACCATGACAGGGGGAGGAGCGATGAGTGGTGTTAGTGCATGTATCCTGACGCTGCCATTTTTGCCGCCAATCATGCAGTGTGTTCCTCCCCCTTCTGCCATTTTGTCATGATTCGCAGGGGTCCACGAGGAAGGGTTAGATGGTGGTGGAGAAGAAGAAGGAGAAGCTGAGGACTTGTCGCCATTTTGTTGATTTGACAAAGGAGGAGAAGACAAGGACAAGTCAGTGCCATCTTGAGATTTTAACCGAGGCACTTCTGGCCGCTTATTTTTTGCAGATTGTGATTGCTGTAATGCCATAAGTACTACACACCAGGCTATTAATGCATCTGCAGCCTTTTTGTCTCCTCTCTCCTTGGCGGACCATAATTTCAAGCTGAGATTGTCCCAGGATCCGATATCTAATTCTTCTGGGATGTCTTGATAATTATTTTTGAGCCAGGATGTTAAGGCTCTTAGAGAGTGTTTGTCCATTTCATGTCCATTTCTTTCTACAATTGATCTTAAGCATAGAAAGGCTGGATCCAGTTGTTTCAATTTAGTGCAGCCCATTTTTCTATTTTTATAAGCTATGCGGCTGTTCAATATTAATATATTTTTTTAAAAATTAAAAATAGAGGGGTGGAGTAAGGAAAACAGAAGTTGCTGTGGCGCTCACCCGTTCTCAACATGGTGTGATGGCACTGCCAGTTGAAGCCAGTTGCCGCCATCTGCCACAGAGTAGTGCTGGGGAGTGGCTACTCGTCCGGCCTCCTTCTTTAGCCCTCCAGGTGCAAGGGAGTCCTCTCAATATGAGAAAACTTAGGCACTTTCGCCAGGTTTGGACGCCATTTATTGCATGGTGGGTGATAAAAGCTAGCTCACAGAGGGTTCGAACAAGTGCTTGAATTAAGTAAAGAGAACCTTTATTGAAAGGACAGCACCCTCTTTTATAGAGGGAGCTGTGGAACCATCTGGAAGCAAGGGTGGAGTTTAACATATAAGGAAAAGGTAGGAGGGTGTAATACAAACTTGGGCATAAGGAGGAGGATACAAAACCATATAGAGAACATAGGGGTGGAACACGTACAAATATGGAAACATCTGCACTGCAGCAAACAACAACCAGTCAGAAAATTGGAATGAAATCTATAACCTTCTGAGGGAACAGTAGTACAAAGACCGCATTTTAAAACCATTAACCATATAACAAAACATTTCTGTAAAACATATAAGAGTCTCTGGCTTGTAATTCTTCTCCTTCATGGTATCCTCGAGCAGTATACTTCTTTCCATCTTTCAAAATCTTCTCGCCGCATTTCGCAGCCCCCAACACTCATTGGTCCTGGTTGCTTGCTGTAATGCTGTTACACAATTATGTTGTGAAGTTGCATGCTATCTTTGTAAAATTGTTTTTGGCCAAGATGTCTATATTTCCATCAAATTGAAAGAAATCTCTTAGAGAAAACAGTGTAGTCTTTCTCCAGATGTTAACTCAGGGTACCAAAGAACCAAGGCCTTTACAAGGCTTTGTGTAGGCAAAATGCCTTGAAGTCTGAAATTAATATGTACACCCAGTATAGTTGGACCAGGTTGTAACACTCTTCACTGACATGCCATGCTCCCGTTTGCTGTCTCCTGTTGCCCACATTCTGGGTCACTCCTGCTCCCTGGAACTGCTCAAGAGTATCCCGATTGCGCATGACACCATCTCCTCCTTACCTGTTTGGCTGCCGAAGGCTTCTGTCTCCTCACAAGGCTGCTGCTTGGTGCTGCCTTGGTATTCTTCTAATATTTTCATATGCTGAGTTTTCTTCTGGCAAAATCCATTTGGTTTAGTATGCACCAATAGAGAAAACATTAGCTGTGAATACAGAGTAACATTGTGACAATCTTATACTTGAGACTCTTTCAGATGAGTAAACTTGATTTCTTCTGCTTTTTTCCTCACATGTGCAAGTTTGGTCACTGAAATCCCTGATCAGTGCAACTCAATTGGAGTTCTAAATATAATAGGGAAGCACCTCCTTTCTATCCATGACAGACTTGCAAATGGAATAAACACGTCTGTAGTTGCAAATGGTACTGAATCAGTTCTGCCACAGACAGAGTGACAGAGGTTTCCAAAATTTCTGTAGAAGCTTCCTCCGTGAAAAGGTTTTTGTGTGTCTCTATGCTCATATGCTGCCAGTACCATTGCTAAGCAAGGTTAAAGTTGGCCTAACATGAAATTAGTGGCTGGTTTATGAAGATCCACCTTTAAAAGAAGTATATTTACTGATAGTCTTTGAAAAAGTGTATAGAAGGAATGTCAGAAGAAAACATGTAACAACTTCTCTCTTAAGTCCCTGCTGTAGAGGTGTTGAACTGTTGCTGTGTTATAGGATTGTCCATCAAATTCCCAACTACAGGTATGTTAGGCTGACATTTCATTTAAGATGTCACTCATGATGCAATGAGGAGTGGACCCATGATTCAATTCCTTCATAGGGAGATGTGAACTAACCTCCTGTTGTGTTTTTACCCCAGGTAGCAACTAGAGTACCATACAGCCATTTTCTCACTCCACCCACTCCCAGTGAGGAGGAGAGTCAAAAAAAACCTCATGTGTTGAGGTAAGAAGAGTTTAATAATAAAAAGAAGGAAAAAAAATAATAATACTGACACCCTTACCACCAATAATAATAGTAAAGGAGAGAGAGAAATAAACTCAAAGGTGAAAAGATGATGCACGATATAATTGTTCACCACTGGCTGACTAGTGCTCAGCCACTGACATAATGACAATCCCCAAAAAGCAATTGGCCTCTACCAGGCAGCTCTTCCTAGTTTATTTACTGGATGTGATATTCTATGGTATGGAATACCCCTTTGCCTGGTTCAGGTCAGCTGTCCTGACCTGCTGTCCCCAGCTTCTTGTGTACCTGCCCTCTGGCAGAGCATGAGACACTGAATAGTCCTTGACTCAGGGTGTGCACTGCTCAGCAACTGCCAAAACATCAGTGTGTCATCATCATTATTCTCACGCTGAATCCAAAACACAGAACTGTATGTGCTCCTAAGAATAAAATTAACACTATCCCACCTGCAACCTGAAGAACATTCTTGAGGGAGCTCCTGTGGTTCCTGCAATTTATTTGAGATTAGTTTATGAAAAATATTGATACTTCCTTTTTTTCTCATCTCATCTTGGTTAAATAGCAATTATTTCCATGAGAATACCAAGGAGATCAAATTGGTGGGAATGTAGGTTTTTGAAGCTGCTTTTCTGAAATCAGTCTTTTATTTTTTAATCACAAATAGTGCTCTGGTACTTTCTCAGTGTAGAGGTATATATCATTCTTTCCTGTACTGCAAATGTCTAGTCACTCTATCAATTTTTATTACTGTGTTTTCATGTAACATTTATCATGAGAGGACTAGTGTACCTTTGTTAATATTTAGACCTATTTAATATAATTGTATTAGTACATTATTTTTTGTTTGTGTTTTGTTTTGTTTTAATTTCCTTACAGTGACATACCTTTCTCTGGAAAATGTGTGCTAGACGTTCTAACATGAAGAGCAGTCTCCAGAAAGGCATGGTTTTGTTTGCCTGAACATCAAATTTGTATTAAAATAATCACTTAGTTCCTCTAATTCCATCATGCCTCAAAGAAAACAGTCCTTGGTGTTTTTTTATGGTTACCAACCCATGTTAAAATACTGAGGGAAAAAGAACTGCAGCGAGATAAGTGGTCTGAAACTTGCAAGGAGTTTTGACTAGGAGCCAAAAGAAAAAGCTATTACTTCACTGTGACATCAGCATTCAGGCTGATAAAGATAAAATATATAGTTCTTGTTTGCATTTGTTATTTATTAGGTTGATCTATTTCCATGGATAATTTGACAGGATCTGAGAAGAAATTGTCCATTTTTCATTGTTTGAGCTTAGTACAAACTTTTAATAGAGCTCATATATTAAATATGGATGGAAGAAACTTAAGGCGGTAAAGTTGATTCAGAGATTACATTATTTCATAGCTTCTAACAGGATCCATTAATAAGGTGTCAATATTTACTATGTGGTCAGATTTACATACTATCTGAAATTGGTTGGAGTAATTTTAGACAGATGGTTTTGATCTTTTGAAGGCCCTTTATGCTACATGTCTTAGGCTGTGCAGTGAAATCTGCAGGATGAAATTTTCTTCACCTGGTACTATCCACAAAGGGGAATGCTTGTTGCTGTGCGTCCGAGTGGGGTACTTTGCTGCTCCCCTTTGCTCTCAGATAGCAATAATTTGTGCTATCCTTTCCATGATTATAGGTTGTCTCTTCTCTTTTCATAGCAGGCAGGCTTTGTGCAGACAGGTTACCACAATTAGTCTCAGCTCTCCTGTTTTTGAAAGTGAATAAAATCTTTTGTGGGTCTTTGATCCTCTTGACTGGCACCTATCCTGCGAAGAAAGAATCTGGATCTTGAGGCAGGCTCATCATCTGCTGTGGATGCTGAACAATTGTGCTGGACCCAGGGATGGGTTGTAAGGGGTCAGTTTTGTGATGTAACACCAACATCACACTGCCACTGAGAGCTTGAGACATCCCATCTCTAGTGCCACCAACCCACACTGAAGCTACACAGAAGACTTCACCTCTCAAACGGGACCACTTCTGAGTAGACCTCTTTCTCTTAAAGCTGCTCACTAAATGCTACACAAAAAAATCCCAACTTGAAGCAGAATTTTTCTTGGGTGTACTGGAATTCATTGGCAACAACAAAGCAGCTCTGAATTGCATAGTAGAGATGCAATGAGGTTTGAAAGGGAAGTGTGCACTAAAGCAGTAAATCTTTGAAGAAGTGGACTTTGAGGTTATCATTGTAATAGTCACATGGGATTAACAAATCTGACCCACCCTGGACAAAGCTAACCATGAAAAACCAAGAGTGTTCCTGGCTTACATATACATATCCCTCCTACCTAGAAACCTTCATATGGTGTAAGGTTACTCTCATTTAAACAACTTCATTCATATGACCCATTCACTTTGTTCCTTCTTTTCTCTAAGTTATGTTAATTCCTGTCCTTAGGTGACAAAATCAGAATTTTTCATTTAAATGGATGGTGGCTTGACAGCTGGAACATAGATTTTTGACACTTGTCAAAGCTTGCCTACCTGCACCTGCAGCAGTTTGATTCAGTTCAATGCAACTGAACTTATTGCATAAATCAGGTTGCCAAAAGATTGGGAAGAGGAAGATCTTATTCTCCTCTCTGCCATAATTTTTAGAAATATTCCCAGAAAAGTTTAGGGGGGAAAAAAAAAAAAAAGCCAAAACAACCAAATAAAAGGGACTGAGTGACTTGTGTTATACAATCCATCTTTCTCCTTGTCTGTTTGGTTTTCTTTATTTTCTTTCAGCAATATGACTAACCTCACCTCTTTGTGTTCAGCAGCTGAACAAAATGCACACTGCTATATTCAGAGGCACTCACTCATTCCTTACAGCTTTTATGCCAAAGCTGTCCCTCCACATGTCCGTGTTGGCCTCTGACCCTGCATATTTACTCAAGTAAACATGCCAGATGGCAGGAAAAAGTGATAGGGTAAAGAAAAATTCTCTGGGGGCCAGAGTCATGAAATCCTTCTTCACAAACCAGACTTAAAAGCAACAATTTTAACAAATGCCTTAGAGCAAGTTCACAGCTAGAATGAAAGGAAGACAGAGAAAAAAATAAGCAAATAAAATTCCCCAAACCAATTCTCTCATTACGTTTTTGGTTTTCTGTATCACCAGCTATTTTAGTAGTAACAACAAATAAAAATATGAACGATCATTAGAAAAGACAGACAGATGGACTGTTTTTAGGCAGAGAGGTGGAGGTGGACTTTTATTTGGAAATGAGCCTTTAAATCTGGAGCTTGAATATTGCAGTGACCCTTGTAAATATTTCAAACATCTCTCTCCCTTCACAGGGTCACTGTCAAGTCAAGGAGTGAAGTTGCTGCTGTTACTGATGAGCCTATTGCTCTCACTTACACAGAGGAAGAAGTTCAAATCGGGGAACACCAATGTAGGGCCATTTTCTGTATGGTGATTATGTCACTGTTGTAGGCATTGCAGAACAGAATAATGTAGAGAACAAGAGGATCAAAGTTCTAGGAGAGGCACCCTCAATTAGCAGTCTGACACAGCAGGAGGAGGCAGACGTGTTATGGTGTACCCTCCAGCCCCAGCTAGCAGACCTACTGGAGGATATCACTTCTTAAAAATAGACAAGGCTTCCCCTGACATCAATTAGTTGTCATCCCAGCAGCTTCTCTCTTCTTGTGGTTTGGTGGTGAAAATGGGTTCAGTTAATTAAGCTTTTCAATTTTATCCCAAACTGGATGCTGGTGCATCTCCTCAACTCACTTCTTGTTTGCAGCCTTTGGTACAAATCCTGTGTGTTTATTACCATTTTGATGATCAGTGATGCATTCAGGCTGGGATATGATGGCGAACACTCCAGGTCCAAGAGATGATTTGTTTATCTAAATGTAGAAACAGATGCCTTAAATCTTGCGACAGCATCCTACTTTTCTGAAGAATTGTGGATAGACTGATCCAGGAACAAGGGTCAGCAGACTTCATGGTTTGAATGCAGCCTTTATAATTAGTACTCTGAAAAAGTTTTTTTTCTTGTAAGCCCCAGAGAACCTGAGCGAACAAAGGTAAGTAGCCATTGATTTTTCTTTTGCTTTGCAGGCAGAGAGGCAGGAACATGCACAGAGGAACTGCCTTACCAAGGCCAAACTACAAACCTTGCAGCACCTCAGTTGCTTGTCTCCCAAAGGCCTTTTCTGTGTCCTGAGAAGCCCCAGGGAGGAAGGGGAATTTGGATAGCAATACAGGCTGCTCGCCGTGTAGCTGTCCATTGTCTGCTCCTCTTGGTTTGTCTATGGCCCTCTTTGTCCTGTACTTGTAATTTCTCAGTTCTACTAGCAGTCTTTGTTCCAGAGATAGTTATGAATACAAGACCAGAGGACCTTGTCCTACTGCTAATCTATCTTGTAGATAGATTTATAGATTTGTAGATAGATCTATTTTCCTAAAGACAATGTCATTAAGCCCTCTTGAGGTTCTAGCCCACAAACATATTGTTTCAAAAAATAATTTCAGTGGCAAGATTGATAAAATAAGCAAAAGAACATTCACAGTAATGTCTTTAAACTTTCTATATGTTGTAAACACAGTACATATGTTGGCATTTCTTTAGTTTGGCTTTGTTAAAGGAACATGGAGGTGCATTTGAAATGGTGGCTTTACCTCTTCCCCATTTTCTGTACATTCTTATCTTTTATAAGCCCCCAAACCGCACTCATCATCCTTTCTTAATTGATTACATAGTCTTCCTGCTTCTGAGCTTTTATGATGCCCTTGAGATATGAGTTCAAGTTTTGCTCACAGTTAGAAGCCCATCTTTTTGAAAATGAAAGCAGAGATTCTCATGGAATTATGCAACATCATGGGCTGGATATTAAAACCAACATCAGATGTCATGGGACTTGAAATAGAAATGTCGCACTGCCAATACTCTGGCACCCCAAACCTCCTCTGAAAAATAGAGCAACTGGCAGCATCAGTGCATCAGAGCATCAGTGGAGTTCTGACAGAGGAGCAATAGGGCCATGTCAGAGATCTGACTCCAGGGTGAGAGTCTGGATACGTTAACCCTTCATGGTAAGTCAGCCATGCCTTTTCTGGAGGCAGAAACTCATGTCAGTTACTGCAGTCAGACAACAGTGACAAACCTTCACTGTTGTATTTGACTTCAGAGAAACTGGAGGGAATCTGGGGAAATGGCCTGTTGACAGCATGGAATAAAGATGTCAACTCAAAGCTCTTTCAGACAAGTATTTTATTGTGAGGAAAGAAAGTTTATGTCCTGTTGCTAATTTGCATCTACTCCTTTTCAAGATAGCCTTTTTAGTGCTGGACTTTTAAATATTCTTACTGTAAGCAAAGGAAGATGTTCACCACCATACAACTTCTTGTTTTATCTGATATGAAACTTCTCATTTAGCTTCTGCTGAGCAGTAATTGCTGGTTACTTGACCACCAGTAAAAAACTATTTTGGGAATTTATTGCTCCTTTAGCTACAGCATTAATGTACAGAGCATCCCTCTTAAAATGCAAGTTGTTTACTAATAAATCTCCATGTCCTTTTATTTCTTGCAGAGACATGGAGAAGCTGAAGTGGCAGGTCCTTGGTTCTGGGGAGTTTTGTATGGTTTCCTTAGTGATGCAGGCTGGGCTGTGATGTGGAAGGCTCTCTGCACAGCAGGTTTCTTCACGAGGCTTGTCTGCTGCTTTTCAGGGAATCTATGCTAAGAGAGCGGAGTGTTGGTCTGTGCCCAGAGATGTGCCTAGAAAAGATGATGAGAGGTCAGCTCTCCAGGCAGGAATTCTGGAATCATTGGGATGAACTTGTTCATCAGAGTAGGAACTCAGCTTTTCTCTGTGAGATGCTATAAGGTGTGAGAGTGAGGAGAGCTGAACAGCACTGAGGGGTAGAGTGCATGTGGGTAGGTAAATTTGAGAAAAGTACAGAGAATGTTGTGTTCGATTGATTGGGAGGATCAATAACATTATTTTCTTCAAATATGACAGTAAAAATTAAAATCACTATCCTAGCACTGATAGTGTTATCCTTGGTCTAGAAACTATCATCCTCCTAGGAGAAGTGAATCTCATAAGAACATGTGAAACTAAATACAGTTGGAAGTAAAAATCCCAATCATGGCCATCATGGGTATTTTACAATACTGCAGTAAACACTAATCAAGCTAAAATAAGGTGTTTGGAAACTTGAATATTTCCCTATTGGGAAAGGTGACCAAACTACTCAGCCTTCCAAACTTCATACATAAAATTACTGATGAAATTCTCATAATAAAATTAATAATTGATATGCCAGAATAGTTTTGTATCTTAAAACATTTGGCTGAGATTGACACAAATGACTATGACTAGGGAATGCTTGATACTGATAGAGCCCAGCGGTTGTTAGCTAAATAGAAACGTCACTCCTGGGCGACCTTGCATTTCTAAGCAGCCATGAATAAATCAGTTTTCTTCTGTACAATGAGCTGTGTTTGGAAAAAGTTTATTTGCAGAATCTGTAAGGCTTCAGTTTGGTGTTCATTTAGGAAAAATGAATAAAAGTTTTAGACTCAACAGATATTTTAATAGCAAAAAAATTCTTAGAAATAAAGCTGGTCAAATAATATCCACAAATTACCTAACTGCAATTTCCCCTCCACCCCCCCACCTATCTGTGTTTGAATAAATTCTGGTTCTTAAAATTTGCAAAGTGGGATTTTAAATAATGGTACCCCATAGTCCTCCCAATAATCTGAACACTCTAAAGCAGAGATCTTGCAGGACTGGGAGCTGCTGTTTGATCTGCACATATTGTTAGTGGGTAGGTTTTTTTGGTGTAACGTTCATTTGTCACAAAGTTAATGTCTTGGGCCTTTGACCTTCAAAGGCTCTAGATTGCCTTTTGATGAATGATGGATCAACACTTGCAAGGTTGTAGTATCTCCCTGAAATTGTTAGGTCAACAGCTGTTACATGTTTAGAAATTGCTGTTTTATCCCTTGTCCTTTATATACAGCCATACTACAGAAATGAAGAGCACAGCTAAGGACGTTTTACTTCTTTGTTGTTATTGTCCTCTTTGAAATATGAACAAGGAAGAGATAGGTCCCTTTGTACACTGTCAACAATACAGGCTGCTGGTAGCAAGCATGAATTGCATAGTGCACCTGCCTTTTGTACACAGGTCATGTCTGAACAGAATTAATAAATTTTTTTTGCACATTGCCAGCAGAGCATCTTCAGAAGCACATACTTGGTCAGTACAGCTCTGCATGGTGCATTACTTTTGCTGCAGTGGCTGGAGGAAGAGAAGAGAGGAGGGAGTAATATACTTCAGTTTTAGTCACCATCAGGGAGATCAGGAGACTGTAAATCATTAGGGAAGAAACAGAAGATGAACAATTCGCATCTTAGTGCTATCCCAAGCTTGACCATGTTCTCTGCTGGTTTTAATTTCTGAAAATGCTCCTGATCTGTGCTTTAGGTTCCTCATCTGACATGTTTTTCACCTTAAGACCTGCACAAATCATGACATTTAAAGAAAAAGTAAAGTTAGAATCTGTTTTAATGTTGTTTAAGCACTGGAGTTCTGGTGTTTTTAGGTTTTCTTTCACAAACATGAAAGTCAGAGGCTTAATAGTGAAATGAGATTCATTCTTCGTTTCATATAGAGTACAGATTATTTTTCCTTTTTCTTACAGATGTATTTGTAAAGTGAATAGTCCTTTGGGTAGACAGTGTTAAAGAATGTACAGACTTTGATGAAGCCAGGGAATTTTCCATATGTGTTTAATGTATCATGCACTGAATATATATGGCACTGGTGCAGGTAGGCCACTATGCCAATTAAGTGATGTTATTTAAATTGCTGCTATGTCATAACTTCACTACAAGTTTCTTCCTTAATTTTGTTAAGGATGTTCTATTAAGTAGGCAACCAAGAATGAGGTAATAAGTACCACATTGTGTCCTAGATAGATGGGTATTTCCAAGAGCAGAGGGTTTGATTGTTGACCTGTTCTTCAATTTGCAATTTACTATAGCTACTGTGTGTTCAACAGACCTGTTTAATCAGATATTCCCTATCTGCTAGCTGCAGAACTGGTTATTCTTGTGCAGATATAAATTTAATTTTAATCTTATTCCATCAGATCTGTTCTCAGTTCATCAAGATAATTTTAATTTCTAATTTTGTTTTGTTCAAAGTATTTGTAGTATTTCTCAGCTCTATGAATTTAGTGTTCACATTTTAATTTAAAAATGCATAATATCAAAAATAAACCTGCAGAAGATTCAATTCTTCCTTCACATTTTATAGTGCCATTGATAACTACCTATCTACCTACTTTGTCTGAAAGTTTTACTTGGTCCTAGAGTAGTTTCATACTAGCCATGATTTCCATGCTTGTTTCTAGAAAGATCTCATGTCAAGATTTGTTCCTAGGAAGGTCTCATGTTAATGAACTGTCATGGAAATTATGATCCAAGCAGCTACACGCTCAGCCCCTCTCTCTGCCCCCCACTCCACTGGAATTTGGAGAAGAGTCAAAGTAAAACTTGCAGATTGATATAAGAACAGTTTAATTATCAAAACCAAAGTAAAATACAACGATAATGATAAGGGATAATAACAATGATATTAAAAGGGGAAGGGAGGAAACCAAATAAGTGGTGCACAGTAGAATTATTCACCACCTGCTGACTGTCGCCAGACCTCCCTTCCTCAACCTGTATCGGCTCCTCTTCCAGGTAACTCACCCCAGTTTATATACTGGGCATGACGTTCCATGGAGTGGAATATCCCTTTGGTCTGTTTGGGTTAACTGTCCCAGCTGTGCTCCCTCCCAGTTTCTTTTGTGTACCACCTCACTGGCAGAGCATGAGACAAGAAAAAAAAGAAGTCCCTAATTTAGGATAGACATAAAACCAAAACATCAGTTTGTCATCAACACCATTCTCATCTTAAATCCAAACCACAGCACTGTAACGGCTACTGAGAAGAAATTAACCCTATAATAGCTGAAAACAGGACATGAAGGCAAGAGCTAACATCTATATTTTCTCCTCTATGGGGGATACTCTACTGTAAAAGAAAAATAGTCTTATTTGAGATGATTTGTTTTCAACATCAAACACTGGATGTTATTCATATCTTTTTTTTTTTTTTTTATTCTAGTTGTTTTGTCTGAAGTTAAATTTGTGTTTGATTATTTCTTTGACACATTTTTCAAGAATGCAAATGAAACTGAAATTCCCTGGCTTGTCTTTTTCTCTTACACTTATTGATATGGATAGGCACTTTATCTGTCCTTTTTCAACCCTTTTAAATCTTACTTGGTCTCCGTGGTTTCTTAAAAATCACTAAATCACTAAATAATCTGAAAATATTGTCATCATTAGGATCAGCAAATTTGTAAACATAATTTATTTAAATTTTGTCCAAAGTATTCTTAGTGCCACTCTTTTATGCTTTGTCACTGGTGTTGATGCTGGTGGTAAAATTACCATAGAAAAACTATAAAATGAAACTAAGCTTTGAGAGTCACTAATAATGACTTTAATAAAATTATAAGAAAAAATCATAAAGTAAAAACAAACTATGTTGATCTGCTGATAATGTTTTCGAAGTCTTCTGATTTGTTTATTTCTTCACTAAAACTCTCAGTATTATTAGGTATTTCCTTAAGGGTAACATATTCTCTCACAAAGAATTCATAGAACCATAGAATTATTAATATCGGAAAAGACCTTTAGAATCTTCAGGTCTAACCGTTGACCTAACAGCACCATGCTACCACTAAACCATGTCCCCAGAATACTTGCATTACCCCTTAATCTTCTTGCAATGATTTTTTTCTTCACTGATCCTCTGACTGTGATTTGAAATCAGTTAAGGTACAGATTGCCCTTAATAACACCACAGAAGAAATAGCATGGCTTTAATGTTTAGTACCAGAATGCTTTCATGTGTAATTTAATCCAAATGGTGGGTTTGCCACAGTGTCTGGAAGTCCAAATCTTTCTTTGAAGTAAAAAGAAGGGCTGGCAGCTCAAAACCCTAGAGTCAATATTGACAATTTTTAGAGGCAGAGTTTGTACAGAATCACTGAGCATAATGTAGATGACCAATACACTTCTAGTACTGAATGAAATAGCATCATTTTCATGAGACTTATAGATGGATCATTGTGTTTATAAAACAGCATGTTTGTAAGTTTTTCTTGGTCTTTAGATTCCTATAGTTAGGTGGCTTATTTATTTTGGGGGCCTGAAGCAAAATTATTATTAGCAGTGAATAATTTTAGGCCAGAATGATCACCCCAAAGAATGTAACAAACAGATGCAAAAGCCACAACACCTTTTTTATTAGAATTTGGAAAGCTAACAGTTTCTTCTTGTTTTTGATTGCCTGTTCCCTATCATTTATTCACTTTGGGAAACAGCAGAATCTCTGAATGGTAAGGAGACAGAGTATTTTCAATGCAGTGCTTTGTCAGAATTAATACAAGACAATGGTCGTCATGTAATGCCTGAGAATAATTATGGTTGGTTATGTAGAACCACTTCTCCAGGCCATTCTTAGAAAGATTTTTCTCTTCTTACTTGTGGTCATGCATTTTTTTGTTTTATGGATCTCTGCTCTTGTGACACCCCACCTGGAGTACTGTGTCTAGTTCTAGGGTCCATACCGCAAGAAAGATGCAGACCTGTTTGGGCAAGTCAGAAGTGCTGCTAAGTTGCTCAGAGGGCTGGAGCACCTCTTTTATGAAGACAGGCTGAAAGAGTTGGGACTTTTTAGCCTGGAGGAGAAAAAGCTCCAGAGAGACTTTATAGGATCTCCCAGTACTTAAAGGGGTCTTATAGGAAGTCTGGAGAGTAACTTTTCAAAAGGGCATGTAGTGATAGGGCAAGGGGGAATGGCCATAAACCGAAAACGGTAGATTCAGACTAGTTATTTAGAAGAAATTCTTTACTGTGGGGTCAGTGAGGCACTGTAATAAGTTGCTCAGAGAGTCTGTGGACTCGGCATTGCTGAAGGTGTTAAAGACCAGACTGGACAGGGCTCTGAGTAACCTTGCCTAGTGGAATGAGTCTATATAAGGCAATTCAACCTTTACACCAGCTAAAATTAAAATGATTCTATATTAAGTGCAAGAGTGCAATGAGATTCCTCTGTGTGAAAGTATTAAATTTCACCTTTTACTGTGATGAAGGTTCTGTAAATGGATATTTTCTTTTTTTTCTTCCCAGAAGAAATTCTTTAGTACAAAAAACTGTATTTGTAGTAGAATGTAAACATTTATGCAAACCCAGACCCTTTCCCTCTTGTCCATTTATTTTTAGCCTCTGTTGTACAAAAAGCATCTCCAGTTGCCTCACTCGTACTGCAAGGACAGAGGGCTGAGGATCTGTCAGCAAAGCAACTCTTCAGATTGGGTACCAATAAGGCACAGGGTACCACCAACTCTTTTTCACACAGAGGTGGGGGACATTCCCTCTTTACCATCCTTGTGTTACAGACGACTGCTGGTGTAATTCTTACATGAGTGCATTATTTGTATTACTCTCTTAACTCAACAAAAAAGACACTGAACCTAAACTTGGAGTCAGGAAAAAACCCAGAAAACTCAGCGGGTAGTAACATGAACTGATGAGAAGCAGTTTAACTGCAAAAGTGTGAAAAGTGCTGAAAAAGGCAAACTGCCCCTTTGAGAGGACCTGAGAGAAAACAACAAAAGCTTTCCATAACATGATCTGGTTTAAACTGTGAAACACAAGATTCATGTACAGTTTTCAAAACCAAGACAGTCAACACTCTTCCATGTTGTCTCATTGGTGCTTTGGTGTCCTCATGCTGGATACAAAAAGGCAAAAGTTGGAAGTTTCCTCTTAGTTATGCCATTTACATCTCAGGGTTCTTGTCCCATATATGGTTAAATAAGGTTAATAGTTTCACTAAACTAATATTTTCACTCAAACAAATTTCATTTGCATTCAAACTGTTAAGTACAAAAGGAAACCATAGCTACAGAGGGACAAGGAAAAGTAGTTTCCTTGCCAAATTTCATCTACACTTGGTTAGAAAGGATAGAATGGCTGTTTCTGCATAACATTATGGATGTTTAAATTTGTGCTAGTTGTATATGATCAATTGAGAAGCCTGGACCTTGGTAGGATATGTGGAGTTCAAATATAAAGCAGCTCTCACTATGGTCCCTCTAGTCAGCAGTCTGGAATACAGAATATTTATTGAATAATCTGTGGAGAAGTGGTGAGAGAGAAATCAGCAGAGGGAACTACATTAGCAAAATTACAACACTATCACTATTTACAACCTTAGTGTATATTTCAGAAATTTTGAATGTCATGGAATTATATTCAACAGGCATTGAGTTGATAACCTGCTTCTGGCCAGGACAGAGTTAATTTTTGCAGTAGCCAAGAGGGGCACAGTTAGGACCTGGCATTATTCTATACCACCTCATGTCATTGCCAGCAGAGCAGAGGGAAGAGATCCCTTCTGGATGGGTAAGTGTGACGGAGGGAATGGCAAACAGTGCTGGTTTATGTGGTGACCAGCTGTGTGTGGATCTTGTACACTCTGCTATTGATATTGTTTGTTTAGCAGTTTGTTTAGAACATTGAATTGGGGAATACTATTCATAAACCACAATTGGCCTTGATGATCCTTAAGGGTCACTTCTGTCTCAAGGTGTTTTATAACTATATGATACAAAACATTCCTAAAATATATTTTATTGTCAAGGAAACCATTCTTTTATTGTAAGAACACCTCAGTTTTCCAGGCAGAGAAGTATGTTCTCATGTTGGACCAAAGCAAGTAAATAATATTTTTCATTTCTTACTTCTTGGAAAACACTTGCCTTATTTGCCCTGATATTAAAACGTAACTCCAAAATGATTCATTTGGCAAGTCTTATGCTTTTATGTTAGCCCAGATTCAATAAACATGAGCAACTCACACACACACAGATATATACATATATATATAATCAAGTGCAAATGTTTCTTATAGCAGCACCGTATTTTAAGAATTTATATCATAAACTTTGATTTGTTGTAACTTAACAGAGTAACATTTCTTTTGTTACAGAATCAGAGAAATTGAGAAATCAATTCCTTTCCCTCCCCTCTTATTCCCTGTAAGTAAGAAATAGGAAGTTTTTAAGGTGTGTAGAGTCTGAGCAAGAGGTAAAGAAGTGAAGATGTTTTAATAGCCTTGAGAAACTGGAACATTCAAATAGGAGTGGCAAGAAAGAGGGAAAGGACAGAAGGTAGTTGTCTGGTAGAAAAGGCATATTCCTTTGCTACGTTGTTTTTCTAAAAATTCTGTTAGCTTTTCTCTATTCTCCTCCTGAAGTTTTCATGAGAATCAGCAAAATCTTTAATAAACTCAGTACAAGTTTTACTCAACTCAGTACAGCTGCAAAAAAGGGCCAGAATCCTGATTTTTCACCACACCACTAAATGTAAGCACTCTTGTCTGGTAGAGTTATTTGTTTCCCCATGAAACCTGTGCAGTTTATTGCACAAATTCTGCCTAGTGCATTTTCATTTTTATGGGAGAATTACCATGATTTCTTCTTTTATGCAAATGTGCTTTTAATTATAACATTTGATTTTTAAGCTTATGCAGGGGCACTCACTTTTAGGGGTGGAAGATATCGAAATATTGAAATTTTATTTTTTTCCCAGGAATAAGAAATATACCAATTTTATAATATAATTTTCTTATATTTGTCTCTTTTCTACAAAATATCTGTGATTTCACACTATTTCTTTCTTTGACCTTGTTCATACTGCTGTTTGCTCAGTTTCCATTAAATTCCACAAGCAATTTTTTAATGGTAACTAAATGACAAATTCTGTAAAAAAAGGGACAAGAATGACAAAGGTTTTGTGTCTCTTTCCAACATCCTTTTGAAATCACAGTGCTATAAATTGATAATAATTTACAAATGTTTTAGTAATATTAAATATTACTGGATTGCACCACTACAACAATGTGTGTCACCTATGTAGTAACATAAATTTTCTGTCTGTGCAAAGGCATTTATTTTTCCTTACCTCTCTTTTAATATTCTTTTTTTGGGTGAAGATTGATTAGAATCTCCTGGTTCTTTTTTTTTTTTTGAGGTTTTTTTTTTTTTTTTTGAGTGTTTTTGTTTGTTTGGTTTGGTTTGGTTTTGGGTTTTTGTTTGTTTGTTTTTTAACTTTTTCCCTAGAAAACTTGAATGGTGCTTATAACCTGTTTTCTTCATCGAATTTGCTAGAAAATACATGCCTAGATGACAAAAATCAAGATTGCTTTTTTCAGGGAATGGGCCCTTTGATGGCTGTGTGGCTGAGAGACCAGTGGCCTGGGACTACTCTGTCATTTCTTGTCACGACCACTGTAAGTCAGCAGAAGATACATGTTAGTTTTATAATTTTTGTACCACGTCAGACTTTTATGCATATTACAAGAGCAGAGTTTAATTTTAACTTGCCTGGTTCATATTAAAACTAGGTTAGTATAATCTTGATGACATTATTAAAATGTAGTAATAACATAGAATTAATTTTTATAGTAGTGTGAATGGATGAGGTTAATATTTGGAAAAATGTTGGCTTAGTATCTATTTGTGTTATTTTTATTCAAACAAAAAATAATGAAAATATTAATAGTTTTCAAGTGAAACTGAATCTTACACTGTTTTCTCTGTTCTTTTTTAGCCCAACATTGCATAATGGTATTCAATTATGTTATTTAAATATGAAGAAATTTGCAAAAAAATCAAACTAAGTAGCTTTGTAGTATAGTTTCACTTGATTAGGAATGGTTTTTACATACTATAGCAGATGTTTGTAATGGAACAAGGGGAACGACCTGAATACACACAGTAAATGTTAGTATACAAGTCATCTTAATCCATTATTCTCCATGGTCTGCAGGGATCAAAGCAAGAACACCAAGAAAAAATATGAAATAGTTGCTTTGCTGTCCTTTATTAAATGACATTTAGTAATACTGCAAAATCAGGCAATGTCCTTTCTAACAATGTTACGACAAGAATGGTGAACAGTCAGTTTTCCAGCTTTTTTACGTAAAATATTTTTGTAGCATTCACCCTTCTGAGTCCATAACTGTACATCTGGGGAAAGAGATTATTCTATATCTCCCTACTTCAGGGCTATGACACCTTTTCCTGTGGTATATATGGTGTTATAAGCTGCTATCATGGACAGGATATTGGGCCTAAAGGATATGTCTTGTGTGAAATTGAAGTTTGTGTGAAGATGTGCACAAAATTAAGAGGTGATTTTTGGTATGACAATTATTACTGCAAATATACCTCTGCAGAATATTTCTCATGTGAAGTTTAATAACAGTGTTTTCTCATATTTACTTCTACTTTTACTGTGCTGCTCATTTAGTGGTGTTGAATGTCCAGTCTATGTCAATTTTTTCCATTGAATTTTATGCACATTTAAAAAAAATCTGCAGGTTTTCTTTATCATAAATTTTATCGTATAGGAAATGCCTATCTGTCCATATAATTAAAAC
>VXAU01000283.1:1621-33197 GCA_013399695.1 Formicarius rufipectus
TTTCCTTTCCTTTTTCCTTTCCTTTCCTTTTTCCTTTCCTTTTTCCTTTTTCCTTTTTCCTTTCCTTTTTCTTTTCCTTTTTCCTTCCCAAACCTTCCCTTCCCAAACCTTCCCTTCCCACACTTGAGGTGCTGCTGGGCATTTCCACCAACAAGGCTTTGAATGAGTGGCTCCCTCCGAGTCTTACTCAGCCACAGGCTTCAATCTTTGTGAGCTGTTTTATCCTCACAAGGACTCTAATGATCCTCCTAATGATACGGGGGGGGGAAAAGGAATGATGAGAAGCTGCTGAGACTTAGTCCATCTTTTAGAGTTTTGGGGCATCCCTGAGGAGCAGGAGATCGAGAGAGGAGGAATGTGGATTTCTTTTGTTTTCCACTTTGCCTATTTATTAAACCTTTTGTTCTTTAAAAGCACAGAAACAAAAGCAAAGTACCAACAAGCACCTCGAGCACTGAAGTGCTCTGCGCCAGGGGATGACAAAGATATTTATTGCATTTATTACTTGCCTGGGTACCCAAGATTTTTAAGCACACAGAGAGTTCCTGGGCACATATCAAAGCAAAACAACACACTGGAGTAGGAAGGGCCAAGATGAAGGGGGGACATCGGGACCAGGGCGTGGTTTGCTTTCATCTCTTTCTTCTGGGTCTTGTGAGGGTGGTTTGGTCACCCAAAAATCTCCCTGTGTGGCTTGAACGGGCATTGTCCTTTAGACACCACATTCCCTGGTCGAGTTGATGTGCCTTTTGGGAGGGTTTGCTGACACAGCAGACCCCTCTTGCAACCCAAGGTTGGCCTCCTCTTTAATGTGCCTCCCACTGCTCTTCGATGGACACATCAAAATCCAGCCTAAAGCAGAACTCCGGGGTCGTGCTCTGACCCCAGAGCAGGAGCTTGGAATTAAAGGGCATGGCCAAAATGTACAAAGACAGCTCTGCAGAGGCTGCTTTTGAGGTCATCAGCTGAGCTGGAGGGACCAGAGCTTTAATTCCATGTGGGTTTTTGGGGTGGGTGCTGCACCTGAACATTGTTCGTTCTGTAAGACACGGTCCGTGGTCCAAAGATGTTTCTTTAGCCACTTCTCCCCAAGGTGGGTGAGGTATTTGCTGTTAACTCTTTATCCCACAAGTGCCTCTTTGCACTCACATTCACTCTGTGCTGGGGCATTAGGAAATCCCACAGGAAAAGCAGCGTTCTGGAATGGGAGGGATCCTGACTGGGAGCAGTTCCTGGTCGGAGCTTTGGAGTGAGGAAGGGAAGGCTTTGAATGTTCACTTCCTAAAGTGCGCTGCAGTTTGGCAGGTGTAAACCCTAAGCTTTGTAATCACTGGGTGTATAAAAACTGCATTTCATGTATTAGTCACATATTTCATCTTTTTTTATTATTATTATTCTTTTTTTTTCTTCACATGCCAATTTTACCAAGCCTGAGATTCCCACGAACAGAGAGTAAAGTTGGAATGTGGGCTGGCAAAAAAAGCAGGTGAGGATGAGACAGCCTAGGAGGTCAGTGGAGATTTGGTCTTCTGGGAACCACCTGGAGCCTGCACCCAAAAATGAGTGTGGGTGTGAAAACAAACCTATTACAGGTGTTTCCTCTGCATTTATTCCCTGATGTCTTATATCCATCGTGTGGCCTCAGTCACTAAAACGCTTCTGTGCTCCTTCCTCAGATTGGGAAAACTAAATTTGAGTAGTTTGATCGACCACCGGAGCTGCTCAAGGAAGACACCTGGTGTTCTCCATCCACCACCACTTTCATTTAATTAATTCATTTAGAAAACCAGAACTGATTATCTCGGGGCATGCCACCGACACGTGCAAGTTCTTTCTCATTAGACCAAATCCAAAGGCTCTAATCACCTTTTTTTTTTCTTTTTATTTATTTTTTCATTATTATTTTAATAAATGGAGTATCAGACTGTGGCCACGAGCAAGATGAAAAGCAGAGTGTGGGGGAGACAGGCCCGGAAATTACTAATTGCCCTGCAGTTAAAGCATTCAGCAGGAATGTGCCCAGCGATGGATAAATGGCTCTTCCTGAGTGATTGCAGCTCTGGATGCTGAACACCAAGTTCCTGCTGAAAGTTTCATCAAAACCTTCCCGTGAAATCTGTTTGTTTTGAAATATTGGCACTAAGTGATGAATAACAATGTCACTGGGAAAAGGGCCTGTTGGAATATTTGCTGGGAGGTCCCCCGAGCCTGTGTATTAATCCAGGTAGTGTGTTCATTTTTATCGGGTTTATTCTCCCCCAGAGGCTGAACCAAAGAGCTTCCAATTTACGCAGGTCATTAGTGATTTATATGATAATTGGATCTAAGTTGATTTTAACTATTTGCTTTAAATCTCTGGGGATTTGTTTTCTTGGACATTTTAATGCCATTGGAAATTTCACTGATTAAGCAAAGACAAGTATATGTACTTAATTAGTCCTGAAACCAATTAGTCCTTTGTCAGTCAAATTAATCTTGTGCCTGGACTTTAAATGAATTCTAAAAATTTGGGCACTGACCTTTGTGGGCTTGAGGGTGGAGTCAGCCCTACATCCAGCCTGGGGGATGGTGTGCCCACCCAGGATGCTCAGTTTTGTCCTCTCCTTCTTCCTGCCACTGAATGGTCTGAAATGCAGCTGTGGGTCACCATCTCCATGGAAAAGAGATAGGAGGAGGAGGATGGAGCTTTGTCCTCTCCTTCCTGCCACTGGGTGGTCAGAAATGCAGCTGTGGGTCACCATCTCCATGGAAAAGAGATAGGAGGAGGAGGATGGAGCAATTCTTGAAGGCAGGAAGGCAGTAGACACAGTAAACTGCACTGCTGGGTCTTCCTGCCCTCATGGCAATGCCCAAGAAGGTCCTTCTGATATGGCAACAGGATCCACAGGTTGCCTGTGGTTGTCTGACTGACGCCTGGATGTTTTAAACACAACCTTCTTTTCATGCACGGTGCAAGTTAATACATCTTCCCAGTCATCTACGTCAGGACTTGGATGGCTATCACAGAATCACAGGCTGGATAAGGTGGGAAGGGACCACTGGAGGTCATCTGGTCCAACCTCCCTGCTCAAGCAGTCACTCAGGACTGTGACAACTTTTAAATATCTCCAGGGAAGAGACTCCACGACCTCTCTGGGAAACCTGTTCCCAGATCCCCCCATCCCTGCAGAACCTCCTCAGGATGTCGTTGAGTCCCAGTGACAACCCTTTCTGCTGGAGGTGACCCGTGCCTTTGCCTGTGGGACCCAAAGGGCACTGGCATGGTGAGCATCTCACGTGCCCTAAAAAAACACCATTGTTGTCCTCCAGTTGGTGTGACCCATTTTTGCCCACAACACGTTTTTGGGTGTAACACCCAAATGATCAGAGAAAGTGGTCTGTGGACCCAGAGGTGGTGCCTCCAAACTGGGGTTAGCAGCCTGAAACTCGAGAACTGCCAAAATTTTGGCTTTGCTTTTTTTCCCAGGACTCAGATGTGCAGGACCAATAGATGGAGGGGCATCAGTAAGACCGATGGCCCCAGAGATGAAGAGGAAGGTGCAGATGTGGGTCTGGACAGAAGAGGAGGAAGCTGTGCTGTGGAGAGCTGCGATGGTGAACAAGGTACAGAAGATGAAGATGTGGCAGTAAAACTGCACAGCTCCCTTGTTTCCTCACAGTCCTTGGCCATCTGAGGTTCTGGAAAGTGCAGATGTGGATTTCAGGCTCAAGTGCAGCAATGCAGGCTCCAGCCACACTTGTCCTCCACCCTTTGATCCTCCTACAGCTACGAGCACTCCCAGTGGGGCATCCTCTGCAGCGGGGGATGACCCTGTGCAGCCCAGCAATAGTCATCCTGCCGAGGGTCAGGGAGGAAGGCCTGGAGCTGGAGCCAAGAATAGACTCCCTCTCCACCTCCCCTCTCCTCTTCTTCTTCCCTGGGAGCAGCAGGACAAACAGCAGGACACACCAGATCTGCTGGGATGAGTCAAAGGTCGGGGCTTGGGCACAAAGAGGCTTCTGTTTCCAGTCTTCTGTTCCCATCTGAGCTGTTGCTGAGCAGGAGGGTTGGCTCGGATGCAGATGGGGTGGGGTGGCACGATGACAATCTGCTTTGGGGGAAAGAAACTTGGAGATGTGGAACTGCACAAGGATGAGTGGGTGGAGATCAGGCAAGTCATAGCTCCGTTGATGGGGCAGCATCTCCTGCTGTCATGGTCACCAGGAGGAGCCACGAGTGGCTCAAGTCTCCCTTCTAAACCTCACTCTTGGTGTCACCTTGCACCACCTGAGCAACGTGGGCGTCCTGCTGAACCTGTGCACCTCCACAACCTGAGCTCCCATCCCTGTGGATCTCTGCACCACAAGTGCCAGCATTGCCAGGGGGGGGCCTTGCAGGGCTCTGTCAGGTTACAGCCTCATGGAGGAACCCTGTGGTCCAATTGCCCTGGTGGTCCAGCACTTCCATCCAACCCTCACCCTTCCTCAGGAGGGAGTCTTTGAGGAGATGTGCAGGACTGTCCTGGCCGTGGAGTGTTTTGGAGGGTCTCCTGCAGTTGTGTAATCGTTCTTGGGAGATGAAGGGGACAGCAGCCTGGTGTAGATCCTCCAGAGTGAAGGGCAGGGAGAGCAGACAGGAGGAGGAAGCAGGACCAACTCTGTTGGCTTTGAGGTTTAACTCAGGCTCCCTCTCTGAAGCATCTCTTTAGTGAACCCAAACATTTTTTGGGGTCCTTGGAGGCCAAATTCACAAGCCTGTGCTGAGGGGCTGAAGCAGTGTGGCTTTCTCACCCTCTCAGCACCATTTGGAGCCCTTTGCTCACCATCCAGAGAGCGAAGAGAGATCACACCCCCAGACTTGAGCATTTGGTGCCTGCGAGGGCTTAGCTAGTTTTTAACTGCTGAGGGTCCCTAAAACACGTTTGTGTTAATGAATGGCCATGCTGCTCCTCTGATAACCACCGCCATCCTGCAGCACAGGGGAACAGGGACATTGCCCTCCTGTCATCCCTGCAGCCTTTCCTGTCCTCACAGGATCCCAGGAAGTTGGAAGGGACCCACAAGGATCAGCCAGCCCAACCCTCAGTCCTTCACAGGAGGAAAACAGAGCTCCCAGCACTCGCTTGACATCCAGCAGCATAAGGACTTGCTAGAGGTAACTAAAGACCACCAGGAGTCTTCATCGAGAGCTCAAACCGTGGAAACTCTTCCATTAACATTCCCTCCCCTGCCAGCTCCTCTCTTCTTCCTTATCTCAGCTCTGGGTTAGACTGGAATTACCTCGGGCTGCTGCTGCACCAGCTCTGACCTCTGCTGCAGAGGTTTTTGGGGCAGGGAGACTGATGGTGGAGTCCAGGCTGAGCAGTGTGAGCCCAACACCCCAGGTCTGCTCCCCCTCCAGCCACAGACGTGATGGGCTGGGGAGGGGGAGGTGGTTTGGGGCTGTTACAGTGAATTTACTCCGTGATTTATAGGAAGGGAAAAATCCATTTGGAATTGAAAACGGCTATTAGCTCCTTTCGGTGTGCATGTGCCCGCATGTCTGTAATAGATATATACAATATAAAGCTTTGTGAAAGTAAAACCCGATAAAAAGGGGAGGGGGGCGGCGTGTTTGCACAAAGCGCTGGGAATGTGGAGCAAGTTTGGTAATTACCGTGGCATTTCCAGCGCGTTTGGCCACAAAAGCTCTGGATTGAATGGCTTAGCGTCCCTTCTCTTCTCGCCCGCGACTCGTCCTCGCATCACAAAGCTCAGAAGCACCATTTGAAGTTTCTAAAGGAACATTTCTGTGAATGAGATAATCGGGCGCCCGACTGATCTGCCACGTGGCCCTCGGTGTAATCCACACACCTCCAAGCAGGGGACAAAGCCACCTCCAGCTAATCCCCGGGGTCCTGCCTTGAAGCTGCTGCAGGGAGCCTGCGGCAGGAGAGGAATTATGTTGTCAAGAGCAGGTTCACGCCTGTGTTCTTGCAACCGGGCCCTTCTTATGCATAATTCCAGGTAATAAACTTCAGGAATGAGCCACGTGGTGTGTTTGGGTCCCCATAATGATGGTGCAGAGGTGACCCCACTGACCAGCTGTGCAGGAGCCACGTGGGAAGGCACCTGCTGCCCTCTGAGCCCCGCAGATGGGGCAAGGGGGGTGACACTTCTCACCCCTGACATTGCCACCTCTTCCATCACCTGAGAACAGGCCTTAACCAGCACTTTATAACCTGGCTAGGAGATGAAATCCCTCTCCAGCCTGTAAATAGTGCCAGGATTCTACACTGAGAGTTGGAGGATGGGGAGGGAAGGAAAGATGGGGCCGGCGTGTACTGGTGCTCAGAGCACCCGAGGGAGGGAGAGGAGCTGCACTGGGGTCTGGGCTGCTCCTGCATTTCACATGCAGAGCTACAGGATCAAACACACAGCCAAGCCCAGGAGAAATCCCAGAAGCCCTTAAATCCTATATTTCCTCCTTGCTATGGAAGAAGCAAATGTGTGTAGGGAAAGATGAGCAGGAGCACACGTGTGCACACACGTGCACACCTGTGTGGGCAAAGAGCACGTGTGTGACCCGAGGGCTCACCCCACACCAACTGCAGGAGTCAATTTGTTGAGAAAAACAGACTTGGAGTTGAATCCCTGAGCCAGGCAGGGGCAGGGAACACCCATCCTTGGGATCCAAACTTGCCGTGCTCTTAGCAGACTGCACCTCAGTTGAAAGCACAATATCCTGCGTCCTCCTTTCTCCAAAACCCACTCCAGAAAGCAGAAGCTGCTCCTGTTGTAGTGCAGTGAAAGCAATCCAGCTGAATGCCTTTGGAGTGCTCTGCTCTCTCCAGGAGGAATCTCTCTCCTGCTGACACATCCACAGCTACTCATTCCTGCTCTCCAAAGGGAGCCATCACTCTCTCCCAAACACTCTCCCCAAGTCAGCAGTGATAGGCAATGTAATAATACCTTTTATTGGGTCAATACATCAGCTGGAAAGCAGAAGCCATCCCTTCCTGCAGGTGATGGCCAAGGAGTGGCCCACGTGAGTGCGCAGGCTGGGGTGTTCCAGCTCCTGCTGCAGCCCCACAGGCAGGAGGGAATATTTACCTCTCCTGGTTTGTCTTCTGGTGCTTTATTGTGTTTCCTGTTTTCTGAGCTGCCTTAATAAAACATCTTTCTGAAGGGCTCTCTGCTGTGTAGTAAATATCCTCCCTCGTCCAACCACTTAGATAGGGATCAATCAATCAGAGGAAGTCCCTTGGGATGCCAGGGAGCATCATTCAGGGTTAGGGACTGGACAGGCAGGTGACAGCAGAAGGATTGAGGTGCTCCTGCTTGGAATTAGCCCCTCTGCTGCTTGCCAAAGTAATATCTGGGGAAAAAGAAGAGGATGGGAAAGTCTTCCAAAGACAGGGAAGGTTTCATCTCTCATCCTCAGCTGGGTTTCTTTATAGAGCCTGGAGGAAAACAGGCAACCCTGAAATAAGCCACCTGGGTGGCTTGGTACAGCAGAATGCCCTGGGCTCTCCTGCCAGTGGACATGGAGATCTAACCACGGATTGAAGGGCATCACAGGTGCAAGGACCTGGGAACCTTGAAGAAGGGTCAGGACCAGGGTGGACCAAACCCCGAGGGCAAAGCTTGGTGGTGGCTTGTTTGTTGTTTGCCTTGTGCTGCTCAGGGACAACATGAAATGCCTTTCCTAGCTGGGCAAGCCCGAGGGTGGCACCGGTGCGGTGGGCACAGGAGCTGCCTGGTGTGAACCCAGCCTGGCTCTGCTCAGTGACAGAGAAGGTGACAAGGCACCTCTCACGGTGCAAAGAGTTTCGTGATAAAGCCTTGACAACGAGCTTTTGTTGCTGCCTGTGCTTCCCAGCCTTGCGAGCAACTCTGGCATTAACTCTTTGGTGCTTTCCAGGGAGCGAAGAGGAATCCAAAGGATTAATTTATTGCTCCATTATTAACACATTAAAACGTCAATACTTGCCTTCGGTGGCCTGCAGTGCCAGAGGGGAGAGTGGAAGCTCTCCTGTAAGGGAGCTGCAGCCATAAGTAACCATGACCTTTTAATTGGTCCATAATAAGGTCGGAGCTTGGCCACCACACCGGGAGAGTTCCCTAAGCAGTTAATCCATTTAGCAGAGCCCGGATCTTTGGAGAGGATGGGAGTGGTGTGGTTGTTGTCTGAGCTGCATTTGCGAGTCATTAAAGGGTTGCTTTCTGCAGGAAGCAGTCGCGTTTTAACAGCATTAACTCCCGGCTCCGCCAGGCAAACCCTTGTGGATTGTCCTCCACTGGAGCTGCAGCTATAGATTTCACCTTCTCCTCGGTGTGTGGAATAAATGACAGCTCTCAGACATCCTAGAGGAGGCTTCTAATGGCAACTGGTGTGTGGGAGCAGATGATACAGCCAGGGAGTGAATTAAAGCCTCCAGCTGGGAGGAGGACAGGAGGCTGCCTGCTGGGGTAGCACGTTTGCAGGATGAGTTCCCTAATTCCATCATTGCATCGTTTGTGTTCTCCAAAAGGCTTGTCCTAAGCGGGGGCAGAACCACCCCGTGACCAGACAGCACTGGCCCAATTGTGTCCTCTGACGTGGAGTTCATGGGTTTGTGCAGGATGAGACAACGGCTGAGTCAGAAGGATGTGGCCAGGGCAGGTTTAGGTTGGGTATTAGGAAAAGGTTCTTCACCCACAGGATGGTGCTGGAACAGGCTCCTCAGGACAGTGGTCACAGCACCAAGGCTGCCAGAGCTCAAGGAGTGTTTGGGTGACACTCTCAGGCACAGGGTGTGATTCACATCCAAACCCCAAGATCCCTGCAAGAGATCGGACTTGAAGGTTTTTCTCTCTGTTTTTCTCTTCTCCTCTTTGCTTCTGAGCTTGATTTCTGTAGTTTTGTTCTTCACCTTCTGGTTTGTCCCAGGCCCAACAGCAAGATGTCAGAGTTGTTTGGGTGCCAAAGGAGGAAACTGCTGCTGTGCCACTCTGAGCCAGCACAGTTTGCAGGAGTTGGGGAAACTTGGGCAGGGAGCACCTCTCCCCCCTGGAAAATCCTCCCTGGCCCCAGTTCCCCTGCAGACAGAGAGGGCAAAGGTGATATGGAAGGTTCTATGATATGTGAAGTGGTAAAACTAGGAGGACAGGCTGGAATTCATTTGGCAGCTCAAGGGGTACGACTGAGAAGCTACCAGGACATCTCAGAAATTGCTGCCAGTGACTTTGTCCTGCAGAAAGAGCGAGACCCTGGTCAGATGTGGGCTGGCACCAGGAGTGTCTGTAAGAAAGGTGCTGCTTTGTGCCAGTGAGGAAGGGCAGTGGAAACGACAGGGAAGACCTGGGAGGGTGCACTTGGGTGGAGAAGAGCCACAAGTCAGTAATACTTGGCAGGGAGGGTTTGTCAAGTGAATGCCCCACCATTCACAGCCCGGGGAGGGGGTTGGGTATCAGGAGCTCAGAGCTGCCTCTGTCCACCTCTGGCCCATGTTGCCCAAAATTGAAGCTGTGCTCTTGTGCAGTTATTTCACAGAAAGAATATTCTTGGAAGTTGGGAGGGACCCACAAGGATCACCGAGTCCAACTGAACTGGCAGTTGGGCTGAGAGGAACAGGAGTGACTTAGGGAGCTGCAGGTCAGCTTTTGGTTTAACCACAGTTTTCTTACATCACTTAAAGGGAAATGCTGGAATTAATACAGGAAACCCTCAGATACTGTTTTGATTGTTACATGGAATAAAAATTGGTAGAAACAAAATGAGACACAGAGTGCTGGAGCACCTTCATGCAGAATAGGGCAAGACTGCCACCAATTTCAACCTGTCTTGCCAGCACTGGGTTTACTGGAGGGCCACCTCAGTTTCTCCTGGCATGGTGTAAAATGAGCAGTGCTGGCCACAGGTGGAAAGAGGTCTTGAAGCTTGGAACTCCCCAAGCTTTGCTCTCCAAGCCCTCCAGGGATGGCTGTGTTAGCATTTCCCTGTCCCCAGACCGTGCTGAGCCAGCACATCATCCCGGCGCTGCTGGGGGAGGCACCTTTCTGACAGTGAGGAGAGTCCAGCAGCAAGTGGTTAGTAGAGATCCCGTGCTGCTTTCAGAAAGTACCTCTGAGTGTTCATCTTGGCTCACTCACCTTCCCAGGATCTTTTTTTTTTCTTCCTTGGAGGAAACACACCCATCTGCTCTCAAGTATCACTTGGATCTGACTTTTGCACTTAAATTTTGCCACATTGTGCCCCTGAGGAAGCCATTTCAATAATGGCAAATCTCTGCCCATAACCACCCTCAAGTGTTTTAAAACCCAGCCCTAAGTGCTTGATTTACCTTAAGGCACCCCAGCAGAGTAAACATCCTTGTCTTTCCCTTCTAGTTCCCCAACAATTAAAATTGTCCTGTACTTTTTGTCTGTAATGCCCAGCATGATTAAAAACCAATTTTGGGTTGATTTTTATTTTTTTTTTTTTTTGTAGTGTCTTGATGATTTATAGACAACGAGATTTTATCACTGGAGCACCACATTAAGGAAACGCTTGTTAATTATCTGCTGGTTAATATGATCATTTAACAAAAAAGAAAACAACACCTATTAAGAGCTTCTCATTAGGTGAAATGCTTCTCACTTTTAACACACAAAGTGTCCGAGTTAATGAGGTTCACCTTCGATTTGTAGCTGGCTCGGAGATTAAAAGCTCCCTCCGCTTGTAACTCCGTTTGTAAAAGCCGGGCTGGAAAACCCGACTGCCGCTCTGCTTCTTCAAAGAGGACTTGACAAACCCCCACCTGCCCCCATGAAAGCCCTTTCCAGCCCCACACACCTCTCCGGCAGCCTCCTGCTGGCCCTGGTTTTGTGGAGCCTGTGCTGCTGAGAGGGAAGTTTTGACAGAACGGGATGCCCACGGCGCCAGGGACAATTTGGGGACTGTTCCACCAGCTCCGTGTCGCAGAGACCCACCTCTGATCTCACTGACATCAGGGCAAACCGGAGGCCACTGCAACTGGTGCAGCTTTCAGGGCAATCAGGCTCTGGTTGCACGGCTTTGGAATTCACGCCTTTCATTCTCTGTTTGAGGGGGAAAACCTATTTTTGGGGAGTGCGATAGCTCGGGGCAGTTTAACTTCAGAGGCGGCTGCGGCGGGGAGGGGATTATTGAGAAGGAGGGTCTTGCCTTCTGGAAATGTGGCTCCTTCATGAGCTGCCTCCTGTGAGTGTCATATTTGCAAACCTCAAGCCCTACAGACCAGCTTCGAGTGCAGCTTCATCCTTTTTCCCCCCACTCTGGGCACTTCGTCCCGGGTAAGGCCAGGATAAGCTTCGCTGATGCTTTTGTTCCTGCAGGGCCACGTAGTTTTCATGGACAGCCTGCCTCTCACAGGTGCGGCTGGAGGCTGCTACTACTCTGCAGGAAGGATTTTGTAATTTCAAGGTACATCTCATCGCTCTGTCCACCTGGAGAATGCTCTAAAATCATAGTAAATGCTCTTAAATTCCACCTCTATTTCTTCCTTTCTCATTTTGGAGCAGACAACAAATTCCACGCGCGTACTGAAAGCAAGTACCACCCAGCATTTGCATGGGAACAAACCGTAGGGGAAATACTTGTGATCAGACTCCTCTTCCCCAAGTTAAGATTTCCCAGTTGCTGTGGCTTTTAACCCTCACCGTTTCTTCCAAACTTTGCCACCCACCATGAATATTCAAGCTGGCTTTGTATGAACCAAGCAAAGGAAAGAAATTCCTTCATCCTCCCCTTTTTACACCCTTCCCTTTCATCCCTCAGCCATTCAACCCTTGCCTCCACGAAGCAGATCAGCCAGTCGAATTCCATAGTGGCCCGTGGATTAATGATGGTATCAAGCCTGCAAAACGACTGTGATAATCAGATTGTGAGAGCCCCTGTTTATCTCACTTGGTGAGTAGCAGCTTAGATAAGCTCCACACCGAAGAGAAGGGCTCTTTCTGGGGTGTTTTTTTCCCCCCCTTCTCTCAGTCTTGCAAACTCATCCTGAAATCTGAGACGCGAGTTGGGTCCTCTCTGTCTCACAACACGTCACTAGCAATAAAAGGCTCGGCAGCCCCGATGAAGAACTTCTTGACAGCTCTGTAAAATACACCGTCTTCAAATGACGCCTTCGGGGACCCGTCTCCCACCTCGCTGCTGTCAGGAGTCTGGTGGAGCTGCCTGGAGATGAGTCAACAGCCCGAGCGGGCAACTGGAAGGAGGAAAACCCAGCGCGTGCCACGTTTGATCAACGCCAAAGAAGGGCTGGGAAAAACAGCTCCCCTTTGTCGCTGCACTTAACAAATCTGTCTCTGAGCACAGGCAGCAGCTGCAGGAAGAGGGCACTTTATGCACTGCCTTTTTTTTGGTGGGGGGAGGCAGATCACTGGAAAGGCTTTAGTCACGCTGCTTCAATCGTCTTCGGCAAAGCCCGAGCCCGTCAGAGTCTTCTCACGCAACCCTTGTAAGAGAAGCCCCTCTGGGCTGCACAGTCGTGTAAATAAATAATTCCACCCTAAAATTCCGCGTTCAAAGGACACCAGGGCTCCAAAGAGGAGCGCTCCCAAGTTGGGAAAGGGTAGGGTGCTGGTGGCTGGTGCCAGCGTGGGTACATGCCTTAGGGTGGAAGCTCTAATTGCACGAGGGTGAGGGTGGGAGGACAGCAACAAGGCTGCCTCTCATGAGGTGCTGCCATGGCCTGGAGCATCACCTTTCGCATACACCTGGCTGGTTACGTGCTCAGTACTTGTTTCTTTGGCGTTGCATTGAAGTGAACATACTAATGAATGCAATTAATGGCTGTGTTCCAGGCAGGGGCCGTGAAGGTCTTCAGAGAGAGCGGGGAGTGGTTTGTGGGCATCCCACCTGCAAAGGTAAAGCAGGTTTGGTGACAGCTCAGAAAGCTCTGACATTCCTGAAATAGGATAATGGATGGACACATCCATGCCTTACAGACAGGGTGTGGGCAAGGCAATTTATTGCTCTGGTGCAACAGGGCATGATGACAACCAGGGTTCTGCTGAGAAGAGGCAGCAGAGCCCCTGGAGACAAGTGTCTGCTCGTGGTTGAGGAGACTTTCCAAAACAAATCCCTGGATGTTCTGGTTTTGGCTGGGGTAAAGTGAATTTTCTTCATGGTAGCTGCTATGGGATGTGGTTTGGATTTGTGCTGATAACACAGGGGTGTTTTTGTTACTGCTGCTTGCACGGAGTCGAGTCCCCTTCAGCTTCTCACCCCCTCAGTGGGCAGGCTGAGGATCTACAAGGAGCTGTGAAGGGTCCCAGCCAGGACAACAGCCCCCAGATGACCAAAGGGATATTCCAGACCTTATGGAGTCATGCTCAGCATTTAAAGCAGGGCAGAGAAGAAGGAAGTGGGGATGTTTGGAGCGATGGTGTTTGTGTTCCCAAGTCACCACTACAGGTGATGGAGCTGTCCTGGACATGCCTGTGGTGGGAAGTAGGAATCAACTCCTTGGTTTGCATGGCATTTGCTCTCTCCATTCAACTGTCTTTATCTCATCCCTGAGTTCCCTCACCTTTACCCTTCCCATTCTCCCCCCATCTCACCAGAATGGGTGAAGGGATCCATGGGCTGAGTTGGGATTAAACCACCACACTGGATTATTTCTCTTCTAAACCCACACAAGGAGATGACCCTGAGTAGTTTCATCTGAATTCAAAGCTGATCTAACTTTGTAGACAGCCTTGCTTTGAGTGGAAGTTGGACCAGAGACCTTCAGAGGTCCCTTCCAGCCCAAGTTATCCTGCAATCCCTGTTGTCTGTGTTGTGTTTTCACTGAAACTTTAGGGTTTACCTAATCTCCAGTTTCCTTGACTTATTGAGGGAAGCAAAACTATTATCAAGACCCCGTTTCCTTACCTGGGGACTGTCTCCTGTGCTGCAGGGGAGATGTGAAGGCTGTGGTCTGCAGATGGCACCAGGTGCAAGGGATGAAGTGGGGGAGACACTGGAGAGGAGAAAAAACAATGACAAGATTTAGACAAGGAAATGTCCCAAAATGTTTTCCTGATGGAAAAAACTTGGTTGAGCAGGAAGGTTTATGACGATCAGAACAGGGTTTTAAGGGACAGACAAATCGCAAACTCTTTTGCAGATGGGAAGCCCACAAATTCAAAGGTGTGTGATTGTCTCCTTAGCCTGCCTCTTAGCTTTGGAATATTTCAGTTATTTAGTTTTTGCTAAAAGCTGGGATAATTTCAGGAGAGCTTGATTCTGCTTGATTCAGAGCAGGGACTAAAGCCTGCCCTAAGTTCCTTCCAGAAATACAACCTAACCATGACTCTACCTTTGCCCCCTTGTCCTTTGCAGACCATCCCAGATTCATTAATACACTTTGAAAATTTCAATCTTGATTATTCATTTCTCCTCATTCAAAAGTGAATTTCCACTTTGTGACCAGCCCTATTTCAGCCCTGGCTCCGTCACAAAAGTCCCTTCATCACACACACGCAGGAAGTCATTTCGACTAAAATCTGCTTTGTTGACCACTCACTGAAACCAAGCAGCGTGCTTTGTAAAAAAAACCCTTGAATGGTTTAAATTGCAGCTAAAACTAATTGTGTCTGGGAGATGTAACAAAGACAGCTCTAAAAAAAGGCCAGGCTTTTGGAAGGAAATGAATCACTGCAGCTCCAATCAGGCAGCCCTAATAGCTGTGGGGTTGTTGTCCCTGGACTGGGGCTCCTACCACGGCTTCATCTCAGGGGAGTGTTCCGAGGGCAAATCACTCATGCCAGGGAAACTCCTGGAAGCTTCTGGAAATTGTCATCCTGCTTTTTGTGAAGGACTCGAGTGGGGAAATAAGGGATGGGGTAACTCACAGAATGGCAGGGAGAAACCCGGGGCCTGACTCAGGAAGGAAGTTTTATCCTGCAGACAAAACCCTTGAGACCATGTAATTAAGATTATACTATAATGGATATATATGAAAGGGGGTTGAATTCAAGTGTGTGTGCTGGTAATTTTGGCATTTCATGGTTTTGATTTTAAAAGCCCTTTGTCTTTAGGTTATAAATAATGGCATCTTTTATTTTTATTTTTAATTTTATCTTCTTTATTTTCTCCTTTTAAAAATTTTTCTTTTTCATTTTCTCTCCCTCTTTTTTATTTGCTTATTTTTTCTTCTTTTTGTTGTTGTTGGTTTTTTTTTTTTTTGTTTTTGTTTTTGTTTTTTTTTTTTAATTGATTTTTTAAATTTTTTGTTGTAGTTGTTGTTGTTCTGGGGGGTTCTTTGAAGGCCAAAGGCTGCATTTCCATGAGTTCCTCCTTCTTGCCGTCTCTGTCGGTTGTCACAAGGACTCACGTCTCAGATCCACCCAGCAGAGCCCCTTTGCCTGCAGTGCCTGTGATGGGGCGATGGTGTGCTCTGTGTTGGGCAGCACGAGGGAGTGGAGACGTCTCCTTTGTGTCTGCAGACAGCACAGAAGGTGTGAGATGGGAGCACCAGGCTATATGGCAGTGCTGAAATGCTAACCCAGGCCAGGGTTTGGGCCAACCAAGGATTCTTGGTGAGCTTTTGGTCCAAGCCCATCCCAAAATGATGCCTTGCCACGGTCTGGGTTGCAGTCAATAACTGTCTTAGCCATCCAGGTACTCTCAGCCAACATCTGCTCATGTCAAGGTCTTCTTCTGTCTCATTCCTTTATTGTTCTTTACTCTTGCTGGTGGCAGGGCTGGAAGGAAAGTCCTGTGATGAGTGGGCAAGGGCTATGGGTTTGTCTAGTTTGGGAAAAAAAGAGACAGAGGGACTCTCTATAGTTTCCTGAGGAGGAAAAGCAGAGAGGGAGGTGCTGATCTTGCTGGTATCCAGTGATAGAACATGTGGGAATGGTATAAAGTCAGGGAAGGTTTACACTGGACATTAGGAAGCATTTCTGCACAAAGAGGGTGATCAAACACTGGAACAGGCTTCCTGGAGAGGTGGTGGATGCCCCAGACCTGTCAGTGTTTCAGAGGACAGTGCCCTTAATAATATGCTTTAACTTTTGGTCAGCCCTGAGGTGGTCAGGCAGCTGGACTGGCTGATCCTTGTAGGACCCTTCTAACTGAAACAGTCTGTTCTACTTTATTCTATTCCACCCCATACCATTCCATTCCATTTTCCTCACTCATTGCCTGCAAAGCAAAAGGTGGCCCTTGTAAATTTACGGAGAAAAGTCACCTTGCTCCAAGTTCTTGTCCTAAAAACGAGGCAACAGTGGCAAGGAAAGTCTTGGGTCGCTCTCAGTGTGCTGTGCTAACAAATCTTCCAGTGTCCCTGGTTTATCCAGCTGTTTTCCTGGATGGATGAAGGGAAGGAGCATGGTCAGTTCACCCAAAGGACTCAGGGCACTGAGTCACCTTGTGCTAAGAAACCTCTCTTAAGTAACTGGAAAGCTGAAGTTTTTGGAGGTTTTTTAACTTAGCAAATATTCAACCCCCAGGGAATGGGAACAGCCACTCCCCAGATATCACCATGACTCCATCTCTCTTTCCTCACATCAAATCCACATTCCAAAGCATGGCAGGGTCAACACTGCTCCCCCTGGAAAGCTGGAACTATCCTTCTCCATGGTTTGCTCCATGCATTTTGACTTGGAAGGAGTTGCACTGATTGCCCATTGAAACCCGAGCTGCCCTCTCCTCCCTGCTTCCACCTCCTCTGGCAAACACCACCACCACCACCAGCAGCTCCCCAGGCAGCCTGCAGTAGGACACCCAGCTTGGGGAGCATCAGCTGCTCCAAGAAAACTTTGGCAAAGGGAGAAAGACCATAAAACGGGGTGTGAGAAGCCCGAGTTGCCTGACAGCTTTGAGGAGCAGCCTGAGAGTGATGTTTGGCATCAGGAGAAAGGGGAGCAAATGAGGCTCCTTCTAATGACCTCAGTGGTCTTTAGCTGAGCCTGCTGTTGCCCTCACCTGCTTCTCCTGTTGACCTCTCCTGAGACATTGGGTAGCATCACGGCACCACGCTGATTCCATGGGTTAAGCCTGGATCTTGCTTCTTTGTGTTACTAATTCAGCATCATTTAAAATGCACTTAGCTCAGAGACTGCTCCTACCCTTGTGAATCATTTCACACTTAGCCACATTAAATTTCATCTGCTACTTCTGTGCCTATTCATCATCTCCGTTAAGAGCCTGCAAAATGGTTGTGTCCTTCTGAGTCCCAACCACTGCCCTTATTTCATTATCTCCAGAAAATTCAGTGATCTCCCGTGTCCGAATCAGTAATAAAAAGCATTACACGGTACCGGCACAAATGAAGATCCTTGGGAGATTTGATTCTTTTCCAGCTCTGCACAACAAACACGATTCCAAACAAGCTTTGTACAAAACCAGACTAAGAAGAAAGAAAATCCACAGAAGTCACAGTGTGGGTTGGGCTGGAAGGGACCTTAAAAATCATCCCATTCCAACCCCCTGCCTTGGGCAGGACCACCTTCCTCTAGACCAGGTGGCTCTAGGAGTCCCGCCTGCATTATTTGCTTTCTCTAGAGATGGATAATGCTGCTCAAAAGCCTCTCCCCTTGTTGGCCAAAGGAATGGTCTTCTCATCACAGGACGTGGCAGCCATGGAGGGTTGTTTCAATTACAGGCTTTTTTTGATGACATAGAACTTCAGCCACAACCATTCATGGTGTTAGACAGGTACCAGGTGTTATGATTTCTGCTTATATGCTCCAGAGGAGGTCAGAAGCTTTGGTTTAATCCCTCCAAATCCAGACTGAGTGATCATCTGTATCCCAAAGGGAGACACTGCTGATCTCACCTTATTTGTATATATGAGAAGATGTTTAAATTGACCCAAATTTCCCAAGGCTGGGGCTTAATGTGTGACATGTTGGTGCCATCCTGTCACGTACCTTCAAGGTGTCTGCACTGCAGGTCAGTAGTGGGACGGTGGTGGCACATGTTCTGGGTGGAAAGCACAGTTCTCTGCAGTGATCTTCAAATGAAAGGAGTTTTCTCTGGTGCAGCTGCCCCCAAAGGACTCCAAGTGCTGGCAATCTGGCACAGCATTGCTTTGAGAAAGCAGAGATATTCAGGGAAGAGCAGCGAGAGGACTGAGGAGCAGGTGTGTAATTCCACTGGGCAGTGAGAGGGAGGAGCACATCCTAAAACACTGAAGATCTCTGGAATGTGTAAGCACCGGGGAAGAAGAGAAAATTATGTCAAGCAATAAATAGGATTATGACTGGGGAGAATGGCACTTCGAGCTAAATATCAGAGGTAGCAGTTTCAGGGTGCAGGACAATCTCTGACAAAAATGATACTCACTCCAGCACTTGGAATTTTTAATGTATAACCAACAGGACAGGCCCACTGTGCTGTAGCACTCCTGCCTCTGGCTGGAGACCACAGTGGCATTCTCAGCCCTGAACTAATTTCCAAGATGATTTGGGGAAGTCAGCTCACCTCCCCAAGTCCCTCGATTCCTTTGCACATTGTCTTGACTGTTTGAATTTTAATCTCTACAGGGCAGGGATGATCTACTTCACCATGTTGTGCCTGGCATCAGGTGACTTTGATTTTTGGCACTGCTGAGGTGCAGACTGTAGTTTTCCAGGCTGCTCTGAGCAGCAGACCTGCCACAGGGACGCAGCCTGCCTGAGAGGAGAGCTGGTTTTATGAATACAACATGAAGTTTGCCCTTGGGATCCCACTGTCTGTTGTTGCTAATGATCGGTGATTTTCCTGCTCATCCCGTGTCGAAAGCAAGGAGAAAAAAGCAGTGAGCAGCCCAGCTGCATTATGGATGAGATGGACATGCAGCTGGGATTGAGATGGGCTGCCCTGTGCCACTGAGATGTCACAGATGTCACACTCTCTGCTCGCCCACCCCGGGAAGTTGGATTGGGCAGCCCCTTCCTACTAATTGGCTCCGTGGATCTGGAGCTGTTTGCTGGCTGGAATACAGAATGTGTAGACCCTGGGCCCTGCTCTGATGCCAGACCCTCCAAGAGGGGTGGGAGAAAGGCTGCCCATCATCAGAGGGAGCAAAGGTAGCCTCCAGCCTTGGCTTGACTGCAGGGAAAGGCGTGTTTGTGGGGGTTTGAAGCTCTGTTATTGATCAGCACCTAAAAGGATCTAAGAGACAAAGGCTTCCTCCTCTTTAATGTTCACTTGCAGAAAAATAGTGTTCCTTGTGCCTTGGGAGTCTGCTTCCCAGGGAAAGGTTGATGTGCTGCATGTTCCCACTTTGCACGGGCCACTCGAGGGTGGGAGCAACACTTTGTACCATGGAGGAGGAAGCACTTGAAAAGGAGAGAGATTTCTCTCTTCAGACCATTTCTCCACCTGAATTGAGAGGGAGGGCCAGGGGTGGTCTGAGAAGGAGAGATTATTTCTCTCTAGTCAACTCCACTGAGCACCTGCCTCAGAAATCCTCCCTGGTGGTGAAGGCTTCCCTTCACTGAAACTCCCCATGGGTAAGTTGCTTGGCCAACTTTTAGTTTCTTTGATGGTGAAAGCCCCATCCTTCTGCCAGGCTGCTATCCTGCTATCCAGTCCTGCATTCCATGCAAAAGTAAGGTTGCAAATGCAAATCCTGTGATGGAAATGGGACAGATGGATTTTCTTTCTGTCACAATATGAGTTATTGTGGGAGCAGACTGCCCAGAGAAGCTGTGGATGCTCCTTCCCTGGAAGTGTCCGAGGTTGGATGGGGCTTGGAACAACCTGGGCTGGTGGAAGGTGTCCCTGCTCGTGGCAGGGGGTGGGACTGGATGGACTTTAAGAACCCTTCCAACCCAAGCCATTCCATGGCTCTGTAACTGGAAGCCAAGCCAGCTCTCCTCCAAACAGGAGACAGTGTTGGAGGCCCCCAGACTGTGAGTGTTGCTACTCAAAGGGTGGGCAGGGAAGTGGTTAGAGTTGGATGGAAGGCAAAACACCAGTGGAGAGAACATGCCACAAAATCAAGGAGCAGGGAAGGGGCAGAGGTTGGCATCAGGTAGCACAGCTGGGAAAAGGCCTGGGAAAGCAGCAGGCACAGCTGAATCCCTGGACAGTGACAGACATCCAGGAGCAAAAGAAAGCTGGATCAGTAAGCAAAGGATATGGACTGGGGTGGGTTTGGAGCAAGGATTCGAGGTGCGGGACAGGGCTTCATATCTGTACATCACTGAGATGTTCCTCACAAGCACCTGCTTGATGGCTGGCAGCCGGGTACAAATCCTGTGGGCTCTGCTCTGGGTTTAGGGGACAAGCAAAAAGGACTTGCCCCCCATACTGCAGTGTCTCTTTATTTAAGCACCTACCAAGTGGCCAGTGTGGTGTGAGACACATCCTGCCCTGGGAAGCTTCCAGCACAGCTGCTCCTGTGCCATGCACCGTGGCTGCTCCCAGCTGGGCAGAGAGGACGTTCCCAACCCTTGTCCCCCTAAAACTCTGCAGTCTGAGCTATGGGAAGGCTTGTTTGTTGATGGCTGTCTGGGCTGTGATGAAGTCGTATGGTTGCACAGCTTGGATTCCACCTCCTGGGGGGGTTTTAGTGTGCATTTTTCAGAGCTGCTTTGCCACAGCGCCGTGGCCATTTGGTTTTTTTTCGAAGTTGTTGACAATTTCTTATCATTCATTTCACCTCTCTCTGAGATTTCTCCATGGTTTAAGAGCAGATTTTTCTCCATAACAACGCCTTGTCCCCTTCTGCCACCGATCCTGGCGTTGTCCTCCGTGGATTTTAATAAAAACTCTCTCCAGGCTTTTCAGCCACCGAGGAAAACGAGCCCACCTGCAGCCCTGCAAACTTCCCAGCTGACTCCATGAGCTGTGGCCGGTTCTGCTGGCGCACCTTGTGACGCTGGGAGAGCAGCCTTGGATTCCCTGTGTGCATTCTTCTCACAAACTGTTCACCATGGCCCATTGGCAGCAGCTGCCCAGGGCACAGCCCACCCCTCAGGGGACAAGCTGGGTGTTTAGGAACTTCTGTGAGATAAGGAAGTTCTCCTGCCTCCACATCCACCTGAGGGGTCATGTCTGCTCAGGGGCCAGCAGGGATGCCAGAAATAGGCCATTGTTCACCTCCCGGAGTAAATCACCCATTGTGGAAGTCTCTGCCCTGGGGGAGGGACTGGGCGTTCCCATCTCAGCCCGAGTGGATATAAACTTGGGGTTTTGGAACTGGGGGCTCTCTTCAGACCCAGAGGAGGACCAGAGCCTCAACCAGACTGGCACTGGCACCAGACTGCCACCAGCATTGTCACCAGCAGGTTTCTTGTTTTCTTTTTACTTTGAACTTGGAGGGGCCATGTGGTGCTCAGCACAGAGATAGGTGAGCTCCATCCTGCTCGTGCCCCACTGGGCTGGGCTGCACAGCTGGTGTTTCTTTGGCACAAAGGAATTTTCCTTCTGTCTCAGTGTATTTTGTGATCTTTTATTCAATTGTTCTTCTGCCTTGCAATCCCATTCTGAGCTGGATTCATTTCTCCTGCCAGTTTAACTCTAAACCAGCACAAGGGGACATGGAGAGAAGGTTCCCATGGACAGAAGGTTCCCGTGGAGATCCTCCTGATTGCAGGGAGGATGCACCGATAAAGGGGCAGGTTTGGCACTGCGACAGGGCTGGAGCAGATGGAGTGTCCCCCCCTTGAATGTGGCTGGATGGAGCTGAAAGTGCTCCAGCGAGCGTTGTGTGCCGCGTGCCCACCACCTCCTGTGGATTCTTCCTTGAGCCCGAACTGCAGGTCCATAATTCTGTGTCTGAGCTGCAGCTCGAGGGGATGGTGCAGCCTGAGCTGTGGATTTGCTGAGGTTTTTGTCCCCCTTAATGGATCACGTTCCCGAGTTCAGCCTTGTGGTGCACGGGTCTCCTGACAGCTGTATTTGATGGTTTGGCAGGTCTTAGAGGGGGATTTGATGATGTGGCTCCGCAAGCTGAAGCTCGGTCCATGGTTCTGCCCCAGGAACAATGCTGGAGAAGGCAGTTCCCTCGTGGACCTTGTTCATTGTCTTGGGAAGTTGTCCCTTGGATGGACAGAGGTGCTCAGCTGCATGACCACAAGCAGCTCTCCTTTGGGAGAGGGGGCTGCCTGGAGAGGGGATGGTTGGTGTACCCACCTTACCCCAAGCTGGACCCTACAAGGTTTCAGTTGCCTGTCAGTGCCCTGTAACTCAACTAAACTGGTTGTGCTCCAGCTCACAGAATCATCAAGGCTGGAAAAGACCTCTAAGATAATCAATTCCTGCTGCTAACCCAGCACTGCCATGTCTACCACTAAACCAAATCCTGCCACTCCGAGTGTCTTTTGAACCCTTGCAGGGTTGGTGGTTTCCTGGGAAGCCTGTTCCAAGGTTTGACCACCCTTTCAGAGAAGAAATTTTTTCTGGTGTCTAATCCAAACCTCCTCTGGCATGACTTGAGGCCTTTTCCTCTTGTCCTGTCGACATCATATCCACCCTCCTCAGCTGTGTTCTCCTGCAAAACAGGACAGCTCCATGCGAACAGTAAACCGGGAGCATCCTTTGGCACAAACCTCCCTCCAAAATGAGCCTGGGTGTTGTCCTCACACAAAGGACACCTTCCATTCCCTCAAAACTCCACTCTAGTAGCTAAAATTGAGGCTTCTCAAAATCCTGGACCAGCTCTGAAAGGCAGAGTCTTGACTTTCCCTCCTGTGCTGTTTGGCCAGGGATTAGCCAGGACTGGAATTTCCTGAGCACGCTCTGCTCCTGGGAAAGTTGCTGGGGCAAACACTCCCTTCCTGTCCTGTTCTCACAGCAGCAACACCTTCCCTGCCCCTCTGAGCTGCAGGAGGGGCAGCAGGGTGTCCAACCACTTAAAAATAGCAATTAATCCCTGGGAGCCCGAGCCTGGGATGAGCACGGAGTGGAATTGTAATAAATGGAGTTCCACATCACTTCCCGTTCTGCAACAGCACCTGGCACACCCGGGTTCTTCTCTGCACTTATTTGAAGATACTTTTGTGTGTATATACACACATACATATCACATACACTTTTAAATCTATTTTTATATTTTTATTTTTAGTACGCTTTCATTTTGTACGTATTGTTATTTATATATCCATTTGATCTCTTCTGCTCTTTAAGGCATAAACCAATGTGTCAATGCCTGTCCTGTGTTTGCTGGCCACGTGAAGGTTTTAGTAGAAGCTTGTTAGATTTTATCTTTCCCTTTTAAGGCCATGCAGACAATGTCTTTTGTATATACTTTAGCTCTTCCCTGGTCAAAAGTGAACACAGAAATCCTAATATAAAAGTTAAGCCAAAAGTGGATCTTCTTTGAAGGCTCATCCTTGATAAATCAAAAAGAGCGTACCTGGCACTCCCACTCTGTGCAAATCTTTCCTCATTTCTCTGTCTGTCTCTGAGAAATAAGATCTTTATTATGTAAAACCCACTGGAGACTGAAGGCAGCCCCTCCCGTGGTCTGGCTGATCATTTTCCAGAGGGGAGCACTGTTTTCCATGTGTGGTCCACCAGAGGAAGCAGGTTGTAGGTGTCCTTCATTACAGGATCAAACCTGTTCTTCTCTGGCATGCGCTGCTTATTGCTCTGAGCGTGGTGAGTTTGCCTTTTGTCTCATCTGTGCTTTCAAGAACTAAGAGAAATGTTGATCTTAGACTTATGAAGCTCTGTCCATACAGCCAAGCTCTACCTAAGAGAGCTTGGAATTGCTGGATGATGAGTGATACCTCTGGACAGCCCAGTGACAGTGGCTGGAATGCACCACTGAAGTGTATTCATCCAGAGGCAGGGGCAGGGTAGGAAACGAAGAAATGTCCCAGAAAACCCACAGTATCAATTTGGGTTGTAGAACATAAAGTGATGGTTTTGACTGGAGTGTGTCCAGCCTGGTATTCATGCTTTTGCCATCCCCTTTAATGATCACAGAACCCCAGGAACCTTTAGGTTGGAAAAGCTGTCTCAGGTCATCGAGTCCAACCATCCCCCAGCACTTCCAAGGCCACCACTGAACCGTGTCCCCAAGTGCCACATCCACACACCTCTTAAACCCCTTCAGGGATGGAGACTCCACCCTGCCCTGGGCAGCTGTGCCAGGGCTGGACAGTTCCTTCTGTGAAGAAATATTCCCTGATATCCAATCTTAACCTCCCCTATCCCCGTCTGAGGTGGTTCCCTCTGCTCCTGTTCCTGGAGCAGAGCCCGACCACCCCCGGCTCCCCCCTCCTGGCAGGGACTTGCAGAGCCACAAGGTCCCCCCTGAGCCTCCTTTTCTGCAGGATAAGCCCCCCCCAGCTCCCTCAGCCTCTCCTGCTGCTCCAGCCCCTTCCCCAGCTCTGTTCCCTTTTCTTGGACACAGTCCAGCCCGTCAATGTCCTCCTTGGTCCTGAAGGGTCCGAAACCAAACCCAGTGCTGTGCAGAAGACAGATGACCATGCTGCAAAAGGATAGGGCAACCCCTGACATCACCTGGATACTGGTCCTAGACTGGCAAGCTTGGGTGACAGCAGGACTCAGCACCCCTGGCTTCACCCTGCCCTGGGTGGATATGGGCCACCTCCCAGCAGCTGGTGGCTACCAGGGCATCTCTGTGCTGCGCTGGTATGACCTGCCTTCCTCGCGTGCTTCTTGTATTGTTGGAGCCAGGAGGGCTTTCTTTCTGTCCCATGGGGGAGGGAGGTACTGGATCTCATGTCTGTCTGTCTCCATCTGTGCCCTGGGAGGCTCAGCACCACCTGTGGAAAGACAAAGCCAAGCAAAAGAGAGGGGGATGCTTCTTATAATGGAACCTCTTCCCCCCTCCCTCTGGAAGAGCAACTACTTCCAGTAAGCGAGCAGGAAGAGTAGCCCCTGCCACCAGAGAGTATTTAGAAGTAATTGAATCACTGGATTAGCTAATGCAGCATCCATTAGGAGTCCATGCCATTCCCAGAGGGCTCAGCAGACATAAAGGAGCACCAGGAAGCCGTGAGTATTTCATGTATGTACATAAACCTCCTGCTTCCAGACTATAACTTTCTTCCTGGCTGACAACACGAAGGTGCTGTTGGCCCTCCTCCATCCCCCCCTTAGCACGAGGTCTGAGGTTCTCCAGATGGCCCTGAGAGGCAGGGAGAAGCCAAAGCAGTTGCTCACTCCTGCCACAGCTGATGTGGGGGTAGGGGAAATGGCAGCAGAGCTCCCAACTTGGCTTCTTCCCGGGATGAGAAGAGCATTTGGAGCGTGCAGAAGCACTTGGGCATATCTGGGCTGGGGAGGATGGCGAGGGGAGAAGCAGCCGGCACCAGACTTGGCCAGGGGCACGGCGCGCCTGGCAGATGGCAGGAAGGGGTGGGTGTGCCATGTGATGGAAGATTTAAACACACAAGGCCAACTCTTCACTCAGGCAGGGGAAATGTGGTTTGCTTGCCGGGCAGCCACCGACACCCACGCCCGTGTGGTGGCCGAAGCCGGCGCGAGCCACGGTTGTTACCGCGCGTGGTTTCTGGCAAGGAATCTGTGCTGGGGGTTTTCTCTCTCTGGAGCTGGTTCTCCTTCAGGAGCAGCAGCAGCAGCAGCCTCCAGATGCTACAGATTTTGCTTTGGATTCTGGCGGAGGAAAAAGGAGGAGCTGGCTTGGGCGGTGGAGCAGAGATTTGAGTGCCGGAGGTGGGACTGAGGCTTCACCGCCCTCCACCTGGGTCTGCTGGGTTCGGAGAGCATAAAGTTGCTTTAAACAGCACAGGTTTCATGCCAAGCCCGTGCTTTCCAAAAAGTGAAGTCCTGCTACGTGAGAGACTTAAATCTCAGCGAAACAACACACGGGGCTGCTCATCCTGATTCACTTACACGAGCTGCTCTGCCCTTTCTTCCACTTTTAAGTGTCCTTATCCAGCGAGCAAAATAGCTGGAGGTTTGCACGATGGAGTCCTTTCCAAACTGAGAGCTGGGGAGCTGTTTCTCCATCTCCCTCTCCCCCACGGTGACCGGTTCACTCGTGCACGGATGGGTTGTCTGGTGTTGCTGTGGGAAGGGGAGGTCCTGTGGCAACCCAAATAGAGATGCATATAAGGGAACAAATGCTCCCTCCGTAAATTTTGCCATCAGCAGCTGTAGCGGGACATCCTATTGCTAGGCAGGAGATTAGTTTTGCAGGCTCGGCGTGTCTAAAGGGAGAACCATCTATTGTTTGCCATTTAAGATTTATTGCGGCTCCGTTTAGACTGAATAATTTATTCTGAACAAGCCCTGCAACTCTTTGCTGGTTAAAGGGAGAAAAGCACTCCCCACAAGCAAAGCTTCACCCTAATAGGGAAAAACCAGCAGGCGACAGAGCAGAGAGGGGCTGGGGGGTGGGTGGTGGCTCTGTTGGAGACCTCATCGCTTGTGTATCCTTTGTCATTACTTTGCGATGATGAACTCCGTCGTTAGGAGCCATTCATTCCCCCTTAGCCTGCGTGATCTGATGCTGATTTGATAGGATCCAATTTAGCATTTCACTCTGGGCTCCATTCCACAGCCATTTGGGTTTTGGAAGTAAAAGGCAGTTTGATGACGCCTTGATGGTGTTTTAAACTGCTGTAAAAAACGCTGGCGAGGCACTTCAATAGTTGTCTGACGAGGGGTGACATCGTCCCGGGCTTGTACTCCGAGGCAGCTGCTTTCCTTTGTCCTGGAACTCGGGCAGCTTTTTCCCTGCTGTGGATCGTTTAGGTGGTGAAGTACTTGGGAAGGAAGTGGAAGGAAGGGGGTGATGCTGCACCAGTCCCTGGGACTCACCCAAAGAGGGGAAACTTCAGAGGCAAAACTGCAGGAGAGTGTCCCCCACCACTGAAGTGTGTGCATGGGCATGTCTTCCAGTTTGATGAGACAAGTCGTCTGAATTTTCATGGGTTTGGGCAACAAAAATTACATGTTTAGGTCGTTCCTCAGTTGTATCCTGTTTATTGGTGGCTCTTGAGATCGAGCTCTTTCCACAGCCAGATCACTGGGGCTGAGGGTGTGGATTGTGAAGAGGGCAAGTTTGCCCCAAAACTCATCATTAAGCTGGTTTTGAGTTTTCTTCTCCCTTTTCCCGTCCCACTGATACCTGACTTTAAAGCTGCTTTGAAACTCTCTGGTTCTGGAGTCAAACACAGCAAAGAACACCTGTTTCCATTTTCCATCCAAGGAGAAGTGAGGGTGGGAAAGATTCTCCTGTGAAATCAGTCATCAGACTCAAGCACTTAAGAGAAACGTTTCTCTGGATAACCCCTTGAGCCTCTTATGGGTTACCTTAGTCCAAAACCAGTGTTCATAGATGACTGAGGTTCCTAAATAATGGGTTCAGCCTCAGCTACTCCCTCAATTTGAATAATTTTCACTTCTTCCAAGAAGGACTCCTAATTTTTAAACCATCAGCTTCATCCAGATTTTCTAGACCGGTGTGAATCAGGATAAGAATCAGACAATTAAAAACATACGCCCACCCTGATTCTATCTACTCCCCGAGAGTGCCATCCCATGGAAGAGGTGCAGCCACGATGGAGAGAAGAATGGATCTTGAATGGATAAGTTGGGAATGAATCATCTGATACTTGCACAGCTCTGCAGAGTTTCTCTCTAGCTATCTGCAGCTGGCCAAAGAGTCAGGCCAGTGGGCTGGAGGCAGGGCCTGTGGACAGACCTGCTGCAGCCACGTTCCTTTCATGTTTTCATGAGGACCTGTGGATGAGGAAGACCAGGTTGGAATTATTCACCTTCCTCTCTGTTGTCCTATGCTAATCTTTGGTTTTATACAGGACCAGACTGGAATCAGATATGCTCTCCATAGAGGTGTGGTAGTGTTGTGCTTTCCCATCTCATGGCCAGTGCAAAACTGTGAATCTTCTGAGACCAAACTATTTTCAAACAATTCTAGTGACCAGGGGCTTTACCCACCTTTGGGGAAAGTGCTCCGTGCTGCCTGCCAAGAGGGATGTCAGAATGAAGCTCCTGTTCCCCTTTGCTTAGTTCCCCACAAACACATCATCTCTGGAGCTATTCTTGCTGGATTCAGAGCCTCCTTGATGTTTAGGACTCAAAATACTTGTGCATGTGCTTTGCTATCCACTATTTTCCCTCAAGGCACATCCTACAAGCTCCTTTGGCTTGACCATGATTAGTAGGGGACCACCAGAGGGCTTTCACCTCCAGGTCACTGACTCACAAGTCAATCCAGACTACACCAGTGACCGACTGAAGGATATTTCCATTGACAAGGATTGCTGTCCAGGTCAGATGGTCACTTGTCCAGGGTAAATTGAATGTGTTTTCAGCATCCTGAGCAGGAGAAATGACAGAGCAAAGAAAGGAGAAATTGCATCACTGAAGTCACGCAGTATTTTCGCCGTCATTCAAAAACAGGATCCCAAGTTCCCTTCATAAGAACTGCATTTAATAAAGACAGTAGGAAAACTGTTTTTTCCCCCATGGAATACCATTTCAGTTCTAGTTGATGATGAAATGTCTATCTTTACATTCCTAGAAGCTTTCACTTCAGTGAAAATATTAACTTGGGGAGAGAAGGACTGGAAAATAAGAAACACTGCTCCAATGTACCACTGTCTGGTGCCTAAAGAGAGTGGCTCCATTTTTTCCAGACTTCCTTTTCAGTCTGCATGGTCATGAATAGTCTCCCTATGTTGTAGGTCCCTGTCACACTTTAAATGATGGTACGACATTTCCAAAGGTTCAGATTTTCACAAGTGCCTGACCCAGATTTTCAGATGAGCTCTGTACCCAGCCTGTTGAGGTTCCTTTTCAAAGCCTGTCTGGAGAAGCCAGTGAGCCTCTTCCAGGGTAGTCTGATGCACTCCAGAGTTAATGGTTTTCCCAGGAAATGTGGTAGCACGGACTTAATCCGTAGTGAAGCACGAGGAAGTGTGGTGGGAGGAAGGTGGTCTGTGGTGTGTGATGCTCTGCAGGCACAAAGGGGATACTCCAGAGATTTGGGAGTGATGGGAGCTGGACTGGGAAGTGGGTTTTGCCAGTTTTCGTTCCCATTTGAGGACAGTTTGGGGTTGAAACAGCGAGGTTGTTGTTGTGACATGTAACACAAGACATTGGTTTGCTCAGCCTGGAGGAGACTGAGGGGACACTCATTGGGGTCTGCAGCTTCCTCAGGAGGGGCAGCTCCATCCCTGCTCCCTGTGAGCAGGGACAGCACCCAGGGAAGGGCTGGGGGTGTGCCAGGCAGGGCCAGGGGGGATCTCAGGGAAAGGCTCTGCTCCCAGAGGGGGGTGGGCACTGAACAGGCTCCCCATGGAATGGGCACTTCCCAAACCTGCCAGAGCTCCAGGGGCGTTTGGACAACAGGACAGGGTGGGATTGTTGGGGTGTCTGTGCAGGGTCAGGGGTTGGATCAGTGATCCTTGTTAGTCCCTTCCAGCTCAGGATATCCTGTGATTCCATGATCTGTGGAAAACCATTCGGACAAGCACAATATGGATGAGCTCACGGGCAAGAACTGCCATCCCTCCAAAACAGCACATTATTTGTGCTCCCAACCATTGTCTTCTCGAGTTCCTTTATGAATGTTTGAGGCATGTACAGCACCATGAACAGCACTGCAGAACCTCCTCAAAGCCAAAGGCAGCAGGACAAACAAAAACCTGTGTGAAGGCACAGACTCCAGCTGGGGACAACAAAGCTTTGGGTTGGCATGGAAAGGGTGGTTGTGGTTTCTTGGAGGCCAAATCGCAGCTACTCCACGGGTGGAATGGCAGCTGCAGAGCTGTCACATCAGCAGTTCCTGTTGAACTGAGGAACTGAGGGCTTTTTGGAGGACTTTGTAAGATGCTGTTTGTGGACTGTCACCAGTGAGGGCTGGTGTTGGGGACCGCAACCAAACCCTGCAGGGGAAAAGCACTGAAGATTACTTAGAATTGTACCTATCAGCTTTGCTGAGTGTGAGTTTAACTGCTTGAGAAAAGCCTTTTCCCTCATCCAAAGCTATCTCCAGGCTCTGAGTAGCCCTGGAACATCAGCACAGGTGTGAGCCAAAGCAGTGCCTACACTGCTGGACGTTGCCAAGGAGAGTTTGTCTGGCAAAACAAGCTCTTTGCAGCCCAGGCACAGAACTGGGGGGAGCAAAACTGGGGAGGAAAAGAGTCTTTTTGTTTGCTCGGCGGGGGATTTCTGTTTGCTCAGCAGTTGTTTTCCAAACCAAACACCGGCTGCCATGAGCCAAGGTCCAGGAACAGAAATACCTGGGCTCCTTTCCAAGGGCTGTGGCAGAGCTCCAGGCTGTTGGTGAGGAAGGAGGAGGTGGGAAAGTGGCTCCCAACCCGCTGCAGTTGGCAGGGCTGGTGTTTGCTGCAGCAAAGTGACACTGCTCGTCTCCTGTGGGACTGGCACGGGCTGTGCAGGGCGGGCACCATCCCCGGGGGGGGATTGAAAAGCTGTGGAGGTGTGGTCCTTGGGCACGTGGTTTAGTGGTGGCCTTGGAAGGATGGATTTATGGTCACACCTGAGGATATTAAAGGCCTTTTCTGACCTAAGTGATTCCCTGATTCTGTAATGGGGGTTGTTTTGTGAAGAACTTTGGTTGTCCCAGTGTGATGGAGCCCCTACACTGGCCACCCAAAACCTAACACAGCATCTCACATCCCAAGGACAGGACCAAATCTAAGACAACGGAGGTTTGTATAAAGCCAGGAATAGTTTCTGATGGATGTAGTTCTGATAAAGATGGAGGCTCCTACAGGTACTTTGGGGAAATCTGATCTCCTCATTCGGGTGCTTGGTCAGGAACCTCAGAGCTTTTTCCATGGGAGGTCCTTGGATTTGTTTGCTTGGTTTCTGTTGCTGTCACTATTTTATAAAAGAAACAAAGAAAAACTCCCCCAAAAAACCAAACAAAACAAAAAAAACCCAAACCAAACTGAAACAAATCAAACCAAACCAACCAACCAACCAAACAAACAGAAGAAGGGAAAAGGAGTCAAGGAGAAAAAAAGAAGAAAGAAAAAATGGGGGAAAGAAAAAAGAAAAAAGAAAAGGAAAAAAACAACAAGAAAAAAGAAAAAAATTAAAGAAAAAAGTAGTCAGGAGAAAAAAAAAAAAGATGGAGGTTCTCTGAAAGAGCATATTTTGCATCAGAAATAATTTTCAACAAAAACAAAGCTTTCCTTAAAAGCTGAGAAATGAGTTGTTTCCAAGTGTCTGGGTTTTTTTTTAAAAAAAAAATTCAGTGCATTTTACAAGAGCAACAGATAAACAGAGTTGTTTTGCAGCTCGCTCAGGAGCTGAGCTGTTTGGGTAAAGAAGGGGACGAAGCTGGGAGAGACTCGACCTCCCCCACCACCCCCTGAACTCTGGCTTTACCTCTGGGAAACACAGACACTGTCGGTGAGGGTGGGGGGGGGTGGAGGTTTTCACTTGGTGTCCCTCCAAACCTCCAGGCAACCCCCCCTATCCCAGAGGGAAAGGAAAAGGAGAAAAGGCAAAAAACAGCTGAGAGATAATGGCAAAGCAAACTCAGAGGGGCTAAATAGCGAAATTTATTACTAACAAGATAAAAACTAAAACTAAAAGCACTAAAACTAAAAAGTAAGCAATAAATGAGTCCCAAGAACCCCCCTCTCCTCCCACCCCTCCCTCCCTCCAGCAGTTGCAGGGAGCAGGGAATGGGAGGTTTGCAGGTGGGTGTTGTTGCTGCCATTGCTCTTGTCCTGGGGGTCACTCCAT
>VXAU01000283.1:33278-44789 GCA_013399695.1 Formicarius rufipectus
TGCAGGGGGGTCTGTGCCCCCCGAGGGATCTCCAGGGGCTGCAGGGGGGGCACAGCTTTCAGTCCTTCCCCCTTTCCTGCTCCCGTGGGCTCCCTCCTTCTCCTCCTCCTGCTCCCACCTTGGGCTCTGCCTTGTTCTCCCATGGCTGCAATTCCCAACTGCCCCACACTCCCCAATTCTTCACTCTGGGATCCCAGAGCTGCCACTGGGATTCTCACTTGGCTCCACTTTGGCCACCAGCAGGAGGTCCCTCCTGGCCCTGGCTGTCCTTGGCTCCACAGCACAGGGGGAGCTTCTGGCAGCTCCCAACAGAGACCACCCTGGAAGCCCCCCTGATACCAAAATTCAGCTACAGAAACCCAGGACAGCGGGATCCTCCCACCGAAACCGCAATCGCAGCTTTGCCTTTGTGAAACACGAGCTGTGAAAGGACCATCATCACGTTCAAGCTGGCAAAGCAGCAGCACAAATTCTGCAGCACTTCGGACCAGAAGGAGAGTTACCAACAGCAGCAAGAAGACTCATCATCCAGGAGGTGTTTGGCTTCTGTTTTTTTCCCCCTCTTTTTTATTCATTGAAAACATGATATGTCTTCAGCAGCTGATGCTCTAAGTGGCTTTCTGGATTTTTTTTTTTTCTTTTCTGCTTCTTTTTCTGTTGTAATTTCCATGAAACACTTGAAAAATGTCAGATTTCTATCAGCTGACGAAGAAGGAGGTTTGATGTTCAGGTTTAGGCTCGGAAGCCACATCCCAGGAGACCTAAAAACACAACTGTAAGAGTTGTAAGTTGACAAATACACTTTAAATCTTCCAGTTTGTTTTCCGTATTAATAAATGCACAACCCAAAATCTTGAGAGTAACACTGATGAGAGAATTCTTCCCTCTCCCCTCTCATTTCATGGAACATTCTGAGCTGGAATGGCCCCAATGACCCCACAAGGATCCTCGAGTCCAGCTTCTGAATAAAGGGCCCATAAGGACCCCAAACCTTGGTGTTTGTAGCACTGTGGTCAGACCAACTGAGCTAATCTCAACCTTTAGGAGGCACTTTAAGAAAACCAAAACTGCAAAGCAGCTTTGTGTGGGAGGAAAACTCCAGATTTCCCCCATTCCTTCTCCAGGACCTTCCTCTGATCCAAGTGGGGAAAAGCTGCACTGATGAGGGCTGAGAGACCTCTTGGTACCAACCCTAAAAGTGAAGGACTGGAGGTTCTTTTTCTTCCAGCTGCAGAAGGACAACTGAAGCATCAAATGTGCAGCCCTGCCTTTTCCAATCCAGTTTCCAGAATGGTTTGGATTGGAAGGGACCTCAAGGACCATCCAGTTCACTCTACCCTGGCTAATGGCAATGCAGGCAGCAGGGTTGTGTTTTAGGGGGGAAAAAAAATGTAGTGGCTTACCCAAGGTTACTTAGAAAATGAGGATCTGAACTAGATTTTAGTTGAGCTCTTTTATGACCTCCTCATCTCATCCACACTTTGGAGCTGCATTTGTTCAGCCAGGCTGGGACTGCAAACAGGTGAGGAACCACCAGAGAAGGGGCCAGGTGGGCAAAACAGCTGCCTTGAGGACTGTTTGTAGGGCAAATGAAGGTGGGGAGAAACAGTAGGGAAGTTCTGCTTGTGCATTCTCTGTTTTCCCCACCATCAGTTCTTTGCATCTCAACTAATCAGAGAGGATCAAAGCCAGAGAAATGTGCTTTGGATCGGCTGACACTTTATTTAAATTAAAATAAAAAATCTGTTCGGTTTTGTTTTCCCTCCAGATGAACATTAAAAGGTGGCATAACTGGCATTCCAGCCCACCACAACTTTGCCTCCTGTTTGGAGCTAAAATGGAACAAATTTAAGTAATTTTCTTACTGTGGGCATAAAAGGGACTGTGGGCCTCTAATCACTGCCTGTGGGTTGGACTCAGCCATCCAGAAACTGCAATATCCACTCATTTATTCCTTTTCATTCAATTGCCTCCAAATAGCTTCAAAAAAGCTCCAAGGCTGCTGGGGAAGGAGGAACTTTGCCTGCCTCTCATTAGAGGGGACAGGAGCATGGAGGAGAGAAATGGAGCTCTGGGTCCCTTCCCTTCCCTTCCCTTCCCTCTTCCCTTTTCCCTTCCCTTTTCCCTTCCCTTCCCAAACCTTCCCTTCCCAAATCTTCCCAAACCTTCCCAAACCTTCCTCTCCAGGTGGTGCACATTGACCTTTCCCTATCACTGGCCACAAAACCCCCTCAATTTACCCATCTGGGTTCTTTCCACCCCAGATGTGACCAGTGATGCACCACCGATGCCCTCTCTAATCCCTCTCAACGTCAGCTGGCACAGAAGAAACACCTTGAGATGTTTTCTGAGCTGCTCTGGACACAAACCCTCCCAAAACTGGGCTCCCCCACTGGACATCTTTGCTGGTCCTCCTCTCCCAGTCTTCACTGTGCCAAGAGCAGCAGAACCAGGGTGTAAAATGCCTTTTTCACGCTTCTGGACTAATCGTGGACCCTCCAAAGACGGGGCTGGTTGGCTGCGGGAGGTGAGGGTTGCAAAGCAGCCCCCTCGTTTCCTCCAGCTCTTTGCAGGGCTCCAGTGAGCGAAGCAGCCCGAGCAGAAAACACTGCATTGCACCAAAGGCACCGAGACAGGCAGGGAGAGGGACATCCCCACCCCTGCCCGGCTGCCGGCGCGGTGAAGGAGGGCAGACCCCACAAACCAGAGCCTGGAGAAGCACCACCGCAGCCCCGGGAGCGGTTGTGGTGGTGCATTTCGTGAGGAGCTGCACTTAAAGCTTCTGCCTCAGCTCAGGCACCTTTGGCATCTGCAGCCAGGGAAAGGGAAGGTTTCCAGCTCGCTGCCTGGAAATGAGAGCTGCAGCCTTGGCTCGGCACAGGGAAAGGCTCGGGGGAGGCACTGACAGCCCGTTGCCCACACGTCTCTCTGCTGAGCTGTCCCGTTTCTATCCCCTCGGCTCTCCCCCGGCCACGGGACACCTTCGCTCTCTGCCCCGGCACCTGGAAATGAGCCAATTGAGGTGTGTCCTCTCCATCCACCACTGCAGGAAGGCTCTTCACACAGGGAGACATGAGTGGATGGGTGGATAGATAGATAGATAGATGATAGATAGATAGATAGATAGATAGATAGATAGATAGATAGATAGATAGATAGGTAGGTAGATACATACATACATACATACATACATACATACATACATACATACATACATAGATACATAGATACATAGATACATAGACACATAGGAATAGTTTACTATATAGATAGATTAATAGATATATTGATTACTAGATAGATTAATAAATGGATTAATAGATAGATTAACAGTTTACTATACAGACAGATTAATAGATTAATAGATGGATTAATAGATGGATTAAGAGATATATAGAGACATTAATAGTTTACTAGATAGATAGATAGATACATACATAGATACATAGATACATAGATACATAGATAGATACATAGATACATAGGAACAGTTTACTAGATAGATAGATTAATAGATATTTTGATTACTAGATAGATTAATAGATGGATTAAGAGATTAATAGTTTACTATATAGACAGACTAATAGATTAATAGATTGATTAATGGATAGATTAATAGATGGATTAAGAGATGGATTAAGAGATATATAGAGACATTAATAGTTTGATAGATAGATAGATAGATAGATAGATAGATAGATAGATAGATAGATAGATAGAGGAATAGTTTACTATATAGATTGATTAATTGATTAATGGATAGATTAATAGATGGATTAATAGAGATAGATAAAGTAATAGCTTATGAGACAGATAGATTAATAGATAGATTAATCGATAGATTGATAAATATATTAATATATGAATTAAGAGATAGTTTACTATATGGCTTAATAGATAGACTAATAGATATATAGATAGATAGATAGATAGATAGATAGATAGATAGATAGATAGATAGATAGATATAGATAGATAGATAGATAGATAGATAGATAGATAGATAGATAGATAGATAGATAGATAGATAGAGGTAGATGATAGACATAAAGGAGCTGGCCCAAATAAGAGTGCTGACAAACACCAACTGCTGCTGCTGCTGCTCCCCATCAACCTTATCCAGCATCCTCAGACTGGTGGTGCATTCCCATCATCCCTGCTGAAACTGGGATGAGCTTCTTCTGGCTCAGCTGAATGCAGGAGGAGGACGAGAGGGGGCTGGTGTCCATCCTAATGGTCTCGGCCATGAGTTCAGCCTCTAGAACTGAGCCCAGGAAAGCTGCACAGCCAGGTGAGGAGTCTAATCAGGACAGGGATTAAAAAAGAGGAATACAAAAGGATAATGCTCTGTATAATCAGTGATCCAGCTGATCACTGAGAGCTACAGCTTCCCTGTTGTTTCATGCAGCCATTTGATGTCCCAGCCTGCTCTCCCGGCACTATGTCCCTCACTCTGGAAAAACAGCAGAGGGACACTGGTACTCATGGAAATGAAGGACACAGAATCACAGAATCTTTTAGGTTGTAAAAGAGTTCCGAGGCCATGGAGCCCACGCTGTGCCCGCTGCCCACCTTGTCACCCAGCCCAGAGCACTGAGTGCCACATCCAGTTGTTCCTTGGACACCTCCAGGGATGGGGACTCCGCCACCTACCTGGGCAGACCCTTCCTATGTTTAATCACCTTTTTTGTGAAGAAATTCCTCCTGATGCCCAAGGTCATGGGATGAAGTCACTGTCAAGTCTTCTGTCTAGTGTTCAGGACAACTGGTCACTCCCTCTCTGCTAGAAGACCATCCTGGTCTCACTAAAACCCATTACTAATGTCACTGGGAGAAGAGTCATGTCTCATGTTCAGGGGGTTCAAACTGCAGGTGATTAAATTTGGGGTTGCACCTTTTTCTTCCTCTGGGTTCCAATGGAGGAGAGTCATTAAATGACCCTTGGCTGGTGAGGCTCCATCTCTGAGCTACCAAAACAAGGCACCTGGAGGTGCCCTCTGAAGATGGCCCCTTGGCTTTCACATGTTTAATATCCTTGCACGCTGAGGATAAACAATAAGGCTTATCTCAAAAATAGTTTGAATATCCAGGTGCTCTCCAGGTAGGAAATGGGGCAAGAAGGAAGGTTGGAGATGGAGAAAGACAAGGAAACAGGGCATGGGGGGGGGAAATCATGAATTTAAGCTGGGAGAAGCAGTAGTACCTCCTGCAGAGACAGTAAACAGAGATGAGTTGTTTTCAAAGAATACCCAGGAACAGATCCTTGAATCAGTGAAAGCTCAGAGTAAACAGGAGGAGGGAGGCAGGAGTATAAAATGAATCATACTAACAGTGAAAAATTAAGGGAATCTTTTCTTTCTTGTCTTCCTCATTATAATTATTAAGCTGACAGTCAAACCATAAGATAATATTGAGTGTCTCAGGAAAGACAGCGGGGGCAGAAAACAGGGTGGGAGGAGCACCCAAACCTCCATTTGTCCTTAATGTGTTTCAAAATCTCCGCTTGAAACACAGTGGAAAAATCCTTGAAAAAGGTCAAGCCTTATGAATGATGGTACACACAGAAAAACGGAGTGGGGACTGGAAGGCAGAGACTTCTGAGGGAATTTGAAGGACTTCATATTTAGCTGGACCGTGGCAAACACCTGAGAGGGATTTGACATTCAGAGGATTAGGCTTGTGCTTCCTGAAGCTCCATCCCCTTTAAATGCATTAAATAGATCTTGTGAAAGGGAAGCCCCCCAAAATTTCTAGTTGATCTTGATAACTGGAGAATTCTGTGGAAGAAAAGGCCAAAGTCAGAAGTCGGGTTGCATTGCACTGTCCTGTCTGGCAGGGTAAGAAATTCCCACCTCTCCTCCACTTGGTTGGAGACTTCACATTGCAACGGGGAGTGGGTTTCATTTCGGCACCGTCTTTGCTTCAGTGATCACACTCCTCCTGTCTCTGTTCTACGTTATTCCTACAGTGGGACTTGCTGAGATGTTGTGGATTCGGGGTCCTTTTTCATGACACACGACCACAACATCACCTTTTAGGGTCTTGTGGTGAGGTGATACAGATGTTGATCAGCCTTCTTTTGCTTTCTAGTCAATGGAGAATCACTGAATCACAGAATGGTTTTGGGTGGGAAGGGACCTTAAAGACCATCCAGTGCCACCCCCTGCCATGGGCAGGGACACCTTCCACTAGCCCAGGTTGCTCCAAGCCCCATCTAACTTGGCCTTGGACACTTCCAGGGATGGGGCAGCCACAGCTTCTCTGGCCAAGCTGTGCCAGGGCCTCAACACCCTCACAGGGAAGAATTTATTCTCAATAGTCCATCTAAGTCTCCCCTCTGGCAGTGGGAAGCCATTCCCTCTCATCCTCTCACTCCATGCTCTTGTCCACAGTCCCTCCCCACCTCTCTTGGAGCCCCTCTAGGCACTGAAAGTCACAATAAGGTCTCCCTGGAGCCTTCTCCAGGCCAAAACATGCCAATCCTCTCAGCCTTTCCTCATAGGAGAGGTGTTCCAAGGTTCAGGTTGACTGATCTTTTCACCGTCTGTATTTTGAGTAGCCCTTACGTGGGGTTATTTGTCTTGAGGGAGCACCAGGTGACCCAATTGGATGTGGTTGGTGGGATGGAAAGCATCCTAATATCACAGCAAGGGGTTGTGCCAACAGTGACCTTAAAGTTGCCCGGCTTTTGAGGAGGCAGGTGCTGTGTGTGGAAGCTCCACTGCTCTTAGGCTTGTCCAAGGGCTGGCAGTGATGCTGGGTTGATGTGGAGATGCCCTCATCTGTTCTTGTTAATTGTGTGTGGCTGGAGGTTCCAACCTCGGAGAGATGGGTCAGCAGTGCAGTGGTGTCCTCACTCTTTCATGCAGCCCCCAGGGATTTGTTCCTCCAGGTTCAAATCCTTCCATCAACCAGACAAGGGGCAATTATATTTGAAAGGCAAATGTCAGGTACAGCACCTTCCTCACATTTCGTGCCTCCTTCCCTCATGGCCCATTAGTACCCATGCCACGTTATCCATCTTCCACAAACTTCCCCGGGCTGGGACCTTGCTGCTCCGTGTCAGCACCTCTGGATAAATCAGCCAGAGGTGCCCAACCTTTCCAAGCCCGAGGGCTGAGCACACTTTTTCACAAAGGCCACAGGGTCACCATTGATGCTGTAACTAAGCCAAGGCTCCACCAGCTGAGCTCCAGCCCTTCCCTCCCTGAGGTCTGTGAGCCCTGCTGGGCGAGGTGACAGTCCAATCTGCCCCTCCTTGTCATGTCACAACGGGCTGCCGGGCTCAGGACTCCTCCCAGGACATACGAGGACAGTCCCTGTCCCCGTGTGGGACGCCGAGGGTCAAGTCCAAGCTGTGACACCTGCAGAGGCCAAAAGTCCGATCGATAACGGTGTGAGCAGACATGCCCTGTGTAACTCACCCTCTGCTCCCAGCTCCTTCCAAACCACCTCTTCCTCCTCAGTTTTCAGAGCAGCTGAGCTGGGGGAGAGGAGTTTGGAGTCGGGTGTGAGCAGGAAAACTCCTACCAGCACCGCCAGCACCGTCAGCAACTCTGAGTGCATCTGAGCATCCATCACATCTGACCCACCAGGAGGACCCCACCCTTTGGATTCGGTGGGTCTCTCCCAAAGGGCTGTGGAGAGATGTTTCTAAGTGCCAAAAAGTTTCCTCTGTGTCTTCTGAGCTGCTCTGGGCTTGGCCGCTGTCCCTCTACAAGCACGGAGTGCCTGCGCTCGCTGCTGTTTACAACCACTCGGTGGGAGCTCCCCCTGTTCCCCTGCAGGAATCAGTTGCCTTGGTAGTGAGTAAAGGGAACTCAGAACTGTTTTAACGAGAGAGGAATGTGGATTGTGTGCTGCAGTTGCCACAAAGCAGCCTTTAGCTGCCTCCCACTCGGATCCACTCATTGAACAGGCTCCTTTCCTTACACCTTCCCCCTTCCTCCCGTTTCCCCCCTCCCCTCAAATCCCACGCCTGCAGCTTTCCACGCAGCCAAGAGGAGAGATGTGTTTGTTTGTTTGCAGAGTGCCAGGCTGGGATTTCTGCCTCTTTCCGTGACTTTTTGAAGCACTGGGCAAGTTATTTGCCTGACACTCCGTGTGTCTCGTGCCCTGCTCCTGTAAAACGAGCAGGGGATGACTCTGGGAAAAGAAATATGGCACTGGCTGGCTGTACATAAAAATAGCAGGGATCATGGGGAAATTAAAGCACCAAGCTGTGTGCCTGTTTTGCTAAGGACTTGCCATGAATTGTGCTTATTTCATCCAGAATCTGGGAAGATTTGTGGGAAATCCTGGGGCTGTCGTCATCCGTCCCGGCCTGTGGAGATGTGTGGTTAGTGGCAGCTGAGGAAATATTCCCCTGTTCAGACAGAGGTTTTCTCTCTTTCACAAGATGCCCATAGAATGATTAAGTTTGGGGGAAAAAACCCCTCTGAGATCATTAAGCCAGACCATTAGTTCAGGAGTGCCAAGGCCACCACTGGATCCTATTCCCAAGTGCCACATCTGCACACTTTTTGAAGTGTGGATGTGATTCCACCTTGGGCAGCTGTGCCTGTGCTTGACCACCTTTTTCCCAACATCCCACCTAAACCTTCCCTGTCCCAGCCTGAGGTTGTTCCTCTGCTCCTGTCCCTGTTCCTGGAGCAGAACCTGACCCCACCCCGGCTCCCCCCTCCTGGCAGGGACTTGCAGAGCCACAAGGTCCCCCCTGAGCCTCCTTTTCTCCACCACGAGCCCCTCAGCCCCTCCTGCTGCTCCAGCCCCTTCCCATCTCCCTTCCCTTCCCTGCAGCCCCTCAAGGTCTTCCAGTGTGGGGGCCCAAAATTGGTCACAGAGTTAGGACAGCACAGGAGACCCCCATCCCATGGACAGACAGGACTGTTAGCAAGAGTCTTTGCACAACGTTGGATTGAGGGCTCTAATTCCATCACTGGTCCCCTCTGCTCTGCAAGTGAAATCTGGCTTTCTCCTTTCTCTCCAGCCACAGTGGAAGGTGAAGGGAGAAGAGATGGAAGGTGCAGGAGGGGTTGGGTTTAGGACCTGATACAACCATGAAAATTGGGCAAGAAAAATAATCAGGGCTAGAGGGAAGTAAAGCCTCAGATGTGTAAGAATCCTCTTGCATAGAGAAATGCTGCCCCTGGTCTTGCTTCTGATCCCCACTATAAATAAGATTTCCCCCCCATTTCTCCCTCCCATTCGTCTTTAAAAAAGCAGGATAAGCCAGACCTAAATCAAGGCTCTCTCTGGGTCCTTCAGGGGAAATGGGTGCTTCCTCAGCAGGATGGGGATGGGAGGGATGCTCTCCTGAGGGCTCTTCTTGGCCTCATCAGCAACACCACAGGCATTGCTCATGGGTTTTTTGGGGGGAGACGTTGCATAGGCAGGGCAGATCCCTTTTTCTTGCTGTCATCATGAATTTTTACAGCCTCTCTGGGACTGCAGGGGCTGGTCTGGGAGTAAAAGAATAAAGGAGAGCAGCTGCCTCCATGTTAGGAGGGAAGGACAGATACTGCTCCACCAAAAACTTGATTTTTAGCGTGAGGATGATGTTGAAAATCTGCTAAAGAAACTGGGTTGAAAATACACAATTCCTCTGCCAAAAGGAAATACACAATTCATCTGCCAAAAGAGCACCAGCAACTCCCAGAAGGTTCTCAGTTGGTTTTAGTGACATGATTTTTGGTGTGGTCCCACCAGCAGCCCGCTTTGTGGATGTGGGAAAAAGGAGCTGGATACTGAGGCAGGGGCTTCCCATGCTGACTTTGCAACAGGAAAAGAGACTTTATGGAATTTCCCTGTAAGAAACAAACCTATCGCTGCCACAGGGGAGGAGATCCATGGATCCTGAGTACAGAAAAGCCCTGGAAAGCTGTAAGCGTGAAACATTTCGTTGGTAACTCTTTGCGTGACATACAATTTTGTCTCGTGCTTCAAAAGCCCCCTCAGGTTTTGTGCTTGCCCGGGATTTCTTCTAGAGAGTGAAAAAAGGAGCCTGGCCCCACAGCAAGCTCTTCAGGGTGCCCACAGACCAGGGCACATCTGCTGGGCACCAAATCATGAGGAAGAAGTGGCTGGTGCTGCCGAAATGCTGCCTTTGTGGGACAGTCTCCTTTGGGGAACGAGGCCCATCTGTGGAGCAACCATCGTTTGGGATGGTGCCATTAGAGATCATAAATAACATGGGACACGTGGAGCTCTGGGGAAATAAGCCCTGGTTCCCAGCATGATGCAGAAGGACATTTCCCCTTTATTTATAGCAATGCTCTGTGCTCACCTGACCTCTGCTCACACACACTGATGCATGTTCAGTGTTTCAGGGCTGATTTTCTCCTCGAGCAACGGGAAATATACACCAAGTTCAAGCAGGAAGAACTGATTGCTTCATTTTTTAATTTATTTTTTTTTTCAGAAACCACTGTCCCCAAGCCATTTCAGACCTCATGATATACGTGGAGAGGTGTGGATCCATCCCTTTGCTCCAAAACTGGAGGTGTAGGCAGTGCATCCAGGTATCTTTTGCAAGAAAAAAAGCATAACCCTCCTGACTTGGATATGTGCTCAAAGCAATCCCTTCAGAGAATCCCAGAAAGCTGTTTTACACTCTCCCAATATCTGCAGGCAGCACGGGAGCAAATTCATCTCCTTTTATGTTTTTTCACAATGAAATGTAGACTTTCATTCCCAGCGCTGCCAAGAGTTGTTGCAGCACCATCGCTTTCTGTCTGTCTTAATCATTGCAGCCCCATTATTTCACATTCTCTCTCTGCCCTGCTTTTTTTCCTCGTGCCTCTAACATTTCCTTATTGATATTTCCTTTCTGCTTTTAGGTGGGATGATGCTCTAACTGAGAAGTGCCACCTTAGCCAAGCATACAGTCAATAGTAATAGATCCAGCAGGCTCCAGCTGTCAGACTTTTCTGCTGCCTGCTCTGTTTCATTTTCCATATTTTTCATCCCCCAAGGAAGATTTCATCCCTTCCCTGCCTCACTCCCTCCCTCCCAAGCCCCAGCCCCAGCAGAATGGGCAGCATTTCTTTGTGCTCCTCGCTGAAGCGGTTGGTAGGTGACTTGTAAAATGCTGGTACAAACCATTCCTTGGTGTCAACACCTCTCATGGGTTTCTGTAGCTAAATTTTAGTAGAAGGGGGGGCTTCCAGGATGGTTTCTGTTAGAAGCTGCTAGAAGTTTCTCCTGTCCTGTTGAGCTAATTAAAAATCATAGTTACACCTCTGTGATACGTATTCAAGAATTGGAGTGTTTGTGCAGTTGAAAATTCCAGCATTGAGAAAACAACACAGAGAGAGAGAGACCAAGGTCAGAAGAGCAGGAGGAGGCGAAGGAAGAACCTCACGCTGGAGCAGGGGTGGGGGGGGAAGGACTGAAAGCTATTCTGGTCCCCCCCTCCCTCTCCGTGAAGCCCGAGGAGATCTTTTGGGGTGCACAGACCCCCCTGCAGCCCCTGGAGATCCCTCGGGGGGCACAGACCCCCCTGCAGCCCCT
>VXAU01000283.1:61156-82059 GCA_013399695.1 Formicarius rufipectus
AATAATAATAATAATAGAAGAGTTATTCTCTGTGGCAGGTGCCCTTTTGTGTCTGTTTAATGCCCACCAAGGGCACAGAGCCTGAGGCTGCACAGCCCTCCCTGTGCTCCTGGAGCAGACAATCCACTCCAGCGTCGCTCTCACCGTTGCCACGATGCTGTTATTGTTGCCTCCCTCCTCCCCCTCCCTCCCATGGACTTCAGGCAGATTGGAGCAGAGAGATGATGGATGGCTGCAGGAGATGCTGCACACCTACCCCTGGTTTAGAAAGTGATCTTTTTTGGTCCTGTTTGGATGTATCTCTCCCATTGTGGGCACCAAACAGACAATAACAGGGAGCAGTTGTGGCAGGGCAGCGACTCTGGTTTACACGGACGTGCAGCATCAATCCATTCATGGCACTTAAATAAAAAGAGCAAACTGAAAAATGTAATCAGTTATAGCAGGAGAGCTGCAAGGTGAAATGGGATAACTGTGTGCTTCACCATCCAAGGTTCAGTGAAGGTCTCAGGCAGGGAAAAAGGAGAGATTGCTGTTGGCCTTTAAGGACTGCTACCTCTTCTCTGCTCAGAGCCTGACTCCCACTTAATCCAATTTCACATCCTGCCTTTAAAATGTTATTGGATCTTCCTGGAACTGACAAACACTGGAATTCGCAGAAGGGGAACAGCATGAACCAGCCAGAAGCCCCAGGTGTCCAGTGTGTATTTAGAGGGCTGGAGTAACACAGGTGAGCCCTTGAGCAAAATTTACCATTAAAGCTGTCCTCTCCAGGGCTGGATTTGCTATTGAGGGCCTACGTCGTACTGCTGAGTTTCAAACAGAGCTCTTGGTTTCAGTGTGGAGGTCTCCAGGAATCATTTGTGGTCTGTACATCCCCCAATAATATCCTGGGCTAGTGGAAGGTGTCCCTGCCCATGGGAGGGGGTTGAAATGAGATGGTCTTTAAGGTCCCTTCCAACCCAAACCATTCTGTGATTCTGTGATTCAATGAGTTGCTGTTGGCAACAGCAACTGTAAGGGGCAATCAAGGATGCTCCTCCCACACCACTGAGACCTTCAGGGGGTCTCACTTCGCCCTTGGGGGCAACTCCAGTTCCAGAGCATGAGCTGGGTGATGTGCAGAGAGCTGGAAGATCATATGCAGTGCAAAGAGCAATCCCAGAGCAGTGATTTCCACCATACACTGGTAGCATTGCCATAGAGGGAGGAGGGAGGTTGGGTGACACACCAGACTCGTCCTGGCATATGGAACTCATGGGAAGACCACAGAAGAGAAGTAAGTCATCAGTTGGCACGTGTGATTTTAGGTGTTGGGGGGTCAGTTTTGCCCAGGAGGCATCAGCTGTGCTGGAGCTTGAGGAGACTCTTGGTTGGGGCTGAAGCTGCAGCCCAGAGCAGCAGCTGTGCCTGACACCTTGTGCTGATCCTTTGGTCCACCGTGAGTTACAGCACCCATAAACTGCTTATTTTATTGCTGAGGCTAATGAGCATTGGGCCCTCTAGGTAATTACACGGCTTCTTGGGATGCTGATTTAAGGGCTGCATGAAGTCTCTCCTCTCCCCAGCCTCTGCCTCAGCTCCTTTGCTTATCAACAAACCACCCAGCTGGGCTGTCAGTACCATCAGATCTTACCAAACTCCCTCCTCCAACCAAAAATAAATCACAAGTGACCAGAAAGATCTATCTGAGCACCAGAGACCTGCAGGGAACCTGACAAAGTCACTGGTCCTTCCAGCACTGCTGTCACAGCCAAGAGGGGAGAGGGGATGGATATTTCTGCATTCCCAGCTGTTGCAGCAGCAGGATTTTTGTGAGGAGTGTTTATTTGGAAATCTTACAGTGACTTCCTTTACAAATATAGGCCCAGGATTTCCAGAGAAGGAGCTGTATTAGGAAAGATCTGGCACGCCCTAAATAATAATCATTATTATTAGTATAATTATATTAATTACTGCAATTACAAGAAGGGCAAGACACCACAGGAATCACAGATGAGTAGGGCGCCTACAGATGCCAACTGTTAGTGGGTTTTTCCCTTCCTCTTTGCAGTCTGGAGGCATCTGCATTGCTTGTAAAGAGGGGGAAGGAGCTCCAGAAACACACACACAGAGGCTGCTCCATCCCCCGTGTGTCAGGATCAGAGTGTTGGGTAGAAAACGCTGCCAGAGCCTGGTAGGCAAAAATTGACAAGGGAATCCGGGGTTATCTGGAACTGCTCTCTCCAGAGAGGCTGCAAATCTTTGATAGGTTCACTCCAGGGGAAAGAACTTGGGAGGATAAGAGGCATTGATGTGCGCCGAGCAAAAGGCAACCTGTGTGCACACCAGCTTGGAGCTGACATGCATTCTGTTTCTTCCCCATCTCTCTTTTTTTTTAATCTGCTCTTTTTCCCTGTTTTTGCTATTTTTTTTTTTAATTTTTTTTTCCCCCTTGCCTTTTAATATTTTTTTAATCATAATTTTTCAAAGCAGAACTGGGTCTCCCAGTGATGGGGAATGGTATAAAGAATTGAGTCGTGCCAGTGCCTCCGTGGAGTGGGGGAAGTGAAAATCAGGGGATGGAAAGAGGGAGTGGAAATGTCAATAGGCAAATCTGAAAAGCAAACCTGGGGAATGACTGTGTATCTAGTGTGTGTGTGTGTGTGTGTTTGCATTGATGGAGCCTCTGATGGAGCAGAGAAAATGTTTTCAGAATTTTCCCCGTGTTTGGAAAGGAGGAAAAGATGGAGCCTCTTTTGTCGGGAAAATCCGCAGCAACATTCCAGTCCTTTTGTAATTCAGTGGTCAATCCTTGTGCCTCCTGGAGTCAAATGCTGCTCCTGGCACGGCACAGCCCACACCACCCTGGGAGGGCTCCCGTCCTCTTTAACGTGTTCCAACTTTTCCACTGCTGGAAACCCATAACCTGAGCGAGCACAACCCCCATGGCATAACACAACCTCAAATCCTGCTCCTCAATTCTGGTCCAGCGCACCCAAACCAGGGTTTGAAGCAGGTCAGACAAGCTCACCTCGGTCAGGAGCTCGTGCTGGTTTGGGTTCAGCAGGAAGTTCTCTCCCCTTGGATGCTCCTACTCCGTTCCCTAATTTCTGCCCAGGGAAAGCTGGCAGTCGTTTGGGGGTTATTTTGAGTGGGAGTTTTCACAGCTGCCTTCAGCTCGCTGAGAGGTGGGCGGTCCTGTCTGAGCCACGCTGGTTCCTGGTGGAGCACCATTCATCTCTCCCAGCTGGGCTCAATTGCACCCTGGAAGTTCTTCTCTCTCTCCACGGGCTATAAAAGCCTGTCTAGACAACTCGTTCCGATTTACGCAGCCGAACTGATGGCACAGAAAGCTGGATGGATGGAACCCGGCCAGAAATCATTCTTTCCCTTTCAAAGCCTGAGGATTTTTGTCAACCTGCTCTAGTTTGGTGGTTTTGTTTTGGGGTGTTTTTTTTTTTGCTCCTCCAGGACAGAAAGGGCTGGGGGAAAAGGTGCCATGGGGATGCAAACGCTGCGAGGATGTTGTGAAGCTTTTGGATGGAGAGGTGGGTCTTTCAGTGATTTTGTAGACACCCAAAGAAGCTCTGGGACATGATTTCAAACCTCCTCTTTTGCATGAATCCTCACAGCTCTGAAACCCACAAATGGACAAACAAATAAAATGGGGAAAAACGAAGCAACATACGAATTTTACCTTGACTTTTGAATTCTTTTGTAACATCAACGTGACTCTTGGGGATGGTCCTTTGCAGGGCTAAGGGCTGGACTCGATGATCTTTGGGGGTCCCTTCCAACTCAACATACTCTGTGATTCTGTGATCATGACAGAATCAACTTCAGGAGGGGTTTTTTAATGTCTTCTGATGGTCCCTCATTAAAAAAGTTTCAGAAACCTCTCTGCAGCTCGGGCAGCCAGTCATGGATCAGCTGCAGGTGGAAAGATGCAATCACTGTGCTCGTGTCCAGTTTGGAGCTGCTGCAAAACGTTGGGAAATGCTCCTTAGTTTTGGACTTGTAGGTGATAATTGATCACCTCATGGGAATGTGTCCCACTTGGGGTACCCAAGATTGGAGCAAGGCCTCCTTCAGCACCATGGTGAGCAGCACCAAGCCCCTTTGAGGGCACTGACACCTGCCTGAGGGCTCTTCCCCGAGGTGGAACAAGGTGATGGCAGCTGTGCTTGGGATTTTTTCAAGCTGACCAGGGTCACACTTGCTCCGAGGGCAGCTGGAAGATGCCAAATGCTGCTTGGATAGTGGTTTCAGAATGTAACCTCTTTTCCCCACACTCTTTGTGAGCCACTGCCCCTAACACAGTGCACTGAGAGGTGGGATGGGGCAGAGCCTTTGGTGGGAATGGAGTGAACCCAAAGCCACGTGAATTCATTGCAGCCCCTCCTCACACTCCAACCCCTCTCAGCAGGAGACATTACACCCCACACCACCTTATCTTCTCTCTCTCACCTTCCCTGGAAGAGGATACAGCCCTGTTTGAATCCCTGCTTTGAATCCAATTAAGATGATCCACAGGTTCCCACGCAGGATCTCTTTTAACATCGAGGTGAACAACCTCACCTGGCTGGACATGTGTGAGTGCAAGGAGAGAGAGTGACCCCTCTTTGTCTACCTTTTTATTTCTGAAAAATATTCAGAGATGAAAGGGTTTGTTGGGGTCAATGTACATCTAACTGGTTTTGGTCATTTCCAGTCCTTGGTGAGTCTGAAAAACAGAAAATCAGAGCATCCCAGAATGGCTTAGGTTGGAAGGGACCTTAAAGACCATCTCATTTCACTACCTGCCATGGGCAGGGACACCTTCCATTATTCCAGGTTGCTCCAAGCCCTGTCCAACCTGGCCTTGGACACTTCCAGGGATCCAGGGGCAGCCACAGCTTCTCTGGGCAACCTGTGCTAGGGCCTCACCACCCTCATGGCAAAGAACTTTTTCCTCATATCTAATCTAACTAACTATCTAATCCAAATTTAACTAAACTAACCTCTGTTAGTCTGAAACCATTTCCCCTTGTCCTGTCACTCCATGCCCTTGTCCAAAGTCCCTCTCCAGGTCTCTTGGAGCCCTCTTCAGAAGAATGAGCTTCGATCAAATTCACCCCAAGCAATATTTTGTTGTTTTTTCTTGTGTTCATTTCATCCATGAAGCTTTAAAAAGTAATTTTACCATGGCATACGTCCTGACAGTGTATTTAGGAGTGGTTCCTACCGAAGTGGACTCTGTAGATGTGCTCCACTGTTGTGGATAGCACAGACAACATCAGGAGAACCAGTTCCAATACACAAAAGTTCAGTCACAGCAGAAACCTATGACCTGCCTGAAATAAAGAACAAGTTATGACTGTCAAAAAGCTGAAATAAACTTTGGGAGTGGGTGGACAAAATTAGGAGCTGACACGTAGGAACCTGCACCAGGCAAAACCTCCTCCTTGGAGAGACTGGGAAGAGCACAATTCAAAACAAGGTGGCCTTGGGGTTGTGATTTTGGTTGTTTTGGTTTGATTTTTCTAGTCAAATGTATTTGCAAAGCATAATTAACATGTTACCTGCCATTCATAACTATGCATCAGTTTTTAGCTTCACTACAGCCCTGGCTTGGCACAGGTAAGTGGCACGTGCAGGGCATGGAAAAGAGCATGAGGCAGAGGGAATCAGGAACATCCCCCAGGTGCAGATCCCCTCTGGTGGGGGAGAATCCATCCTGCTCATCTTCACCTTCCAAGGGGAGCTGAGAGAGGTTCACCCAGGCAGGAGAAGACCTGACTGCCCTGTGGACTCAGGTGTAGTACAAGGAAGGTACTTTTATTCCCAACGGCTTAAAATAAATGAAAATGCCCCTTCCAGGTCCAAGGGGCTCTGCCTTTTTAGTTCCCTGTTTTCTTACAGGCACCAAATCCCAGCCAGGCAAAAGGTTCATCTCTGTCATGTGGCCCTAAGTCTGTGCATCATCCGCAGCCAGAGCATGGATAAATCAGTCCTCTGTGCTCTCTGTGTGTGAAACTCCAGTTCAGCCAGAGAATTCCTGTTTTCACCAACCCCAGAAAGGCTGAGGAAAGGAAATAATTGTTATTATCCATCTCATTGCAGTAAATTTTACATACACCAAGCAGAACCACCTTGCCATCTCTCTGGGAGGTGCAGACAGGACTGGCCACCTGCTCTCCAGCAGTTCCTCGTCCAAATGCCCAAAACACTCTAATTTTATCTTCAGAGAGGCTTCAGGGGAAGATGTGGCAGGAAATGCTCTTCTGTTGATATAAACCCATGTTTTAGCCACCAAGCCATCTATCTTGGCTGTGCCTCTTCCAAGGATCTGGCAGGATTGCTGGGTCAGTGTGGCTGATTTATCTCCCTGGAACTCTCGTAAGGATAATGGCCATGGAATTTAAGGCCAACTGGATGACCTCAGGGAACCTCTGCTAAGTGTCCCATCAACATTCTTCTGTAAAGTACAAATCTTCACGGGGTGGGGGGGTCATAAAGGGAACTATGAATTTTAATGGGATGAGTATCCAAAATAGCTGCCTGTTGTTTGAAACTGCCGTGGATTTCAGTTCTAGGGAAGATTTGACTTTGCTGGAGCAGCGTTCCCTGCTCATCTCCGTCACTCTGTCACTGTCCATGAGGTCTCCACAGGGAGGAAACCTGATCATAACAATCTGTTAATTTGGCCAACCTGTCAGCAGGTCTCTCCAGGAATAGTGGTCTCCTCATATCAGAGCTCTCCCCAGTAAGAGACCAGGTGAGTAGGAGTCACCAGCCCTGCAGCCTGTGCAGATATGTCCCAGTTTCACCAGCAGATATGTCCCAGTTTCACCAGCAGATATGTCCCAGTTTCCTCAGGATGGTTAAGTTGGTGGGATGTGGACCTGGAGCTCTGGGGTCTGAGGGGCTCAGGCAGACCTGTGGGTTGATGGTGACACAGGTCCCCTTGGCCATGTCAGAATTCACTGAGAAGTCATCTGAATGCACATGGAGAATAAATGGTTGAAGAACTGCCTTGGAAGTCACCTTCCTGTCCCAGGAGACATCTTCCAGACTTAGAAAAAAATTAAAAACATTAGAAATCCTGCCTTGCCTTTGGAAAACTATTAAACCCTCAAATATCTTCCTGGGTTGACTTTTTAAAGCAGTGTGGCTTGAGTTGTGTGGAACATTTCCTTGCAGCTATCCAGAAGGAGACAGGCTGGAGCTGGAAAAGCCTTTCCCAATATCACCCAGCAGACTTGGAGCTCCTGCCATCTTCCAGCACCAAGAATATTTGAGCTCCTGGATTCTAGTTTCACGTTCAGGAGACCCCATTTCAAGTCTGGCTGAGGGAGAGCAGGCCATGTGCAGGGCTTTCAGCTGGCATCACTTTCCGCCTGGAAGATGCAGGACTTGTTTGAGAAAAATAGTCAGGCTGCAGTTATTTAGAAGCAAATAATTCCCAGTGAGGGATTGCACTGACCTTATAAACTGTGCAAGTGAACCTGTGGGCTCCTTCCCTCCCCTGATGGAATTAGCTCCATGAAATGCTTCGCAGTCCATTTCTTGTGGTCTGCATTTATACATATTTTACTCCATAAACATACATTTAATGTCCCCTTGGAAATTATTTCCTGCCCGTGCTTAAAACTCCGCACCATCCTAGGGCAGCAACTGGATGAAAAATAATTGAAACCATTAAGATCAGCTTTTATTTCAAAAGGAGGGGGGAAAAAAAAAAAAGGTAATTGCTGGAATGTGTCTTTTTCAAATTACACAGTCCCTGGGATGCCTCTGCCACTGGTGTGTTTTAGTGCTGCAACAAAATTGAGGTTTTCCAATGAGTTGTAATATTACATTTCTGACCACGTGGGACTAAAGGGACCCGGCAACACCTGATTCCTGCCCTGGGCTCCACACATGGCCTTACATCCACAGGCTGCTTTTGGGCATCAATTATGCTTCCATGTTTTCCTTAGACCTGCAATTGGATCTGGAATTCTCTCTCTCTGCTTTTCAGCTCACCCAAATGCCACAATTAGAGCCCCTCGCTACTCCTGATTTAACATGAGAAGGGGAATTTCAAGCTGGTACCCAAGAGAGAGCTGTGCACTGATGGCAAATAAATTTTAGCTAAGTGAAGTGATTTTTTTCCCCCCTTTTTAGCAATTTTGTGAATCATCTGTTCGATGTCAGGCAAGTCTATGTGTTTGTGTTGATGTTTTCTGTGGGTGGAATTAGTTTGCTTGAAGATGGGGCTTTAGAACTGAAATCAGTGGTCCAGGTTGATCTCAGACGTGCACATTCCCAAGCATCATCTTGGAATTTACAACTATACAAAGGGGTGAATTTACCTGCACTGGAAGAAAATAACCTATACTGGGGTAAAAATCATATTTTTAGGGAGAGTTAATGTTTTGTGCAAACCCTGCTCCTCTCTCCTTCCTCACTTTTGCACCAAAATCAGTGGTAAAATGGGATTGCAAAGCTAAAGATGCTGAGCTTGAGGCTGGCCTAGCAGCTCAGTTACATCCATTCCCCAAAATCCTGGCTGTGGCTCCAGGATGCCCCTTCCAGACCCATCCTTTGGGCAACCCTTTGGCAAGGAGTGTGTGTGTCCCCACTGCTGGGCACTCCTAGGCCTCCCAGAAGCAATTTGTGGTCATTCCCTACCAAACCTTTGGCTTCCAGCCACGCCAAACAGCTGCCACGCTGGGTGCCACCTCGGTGACCTCACCCCCCAACGCTCCCTCCCTGCGCCGCGGTTGGGTTTGGTTACAGATGCTTCTCGTCTGTGGGCACGGCTCCTAATTAGATGGAAGTGGGAAAGAAAGAAAAAAATAGAAAAGGGAGAGAGAAAGGGAGAAAAAAAAAAAGGGAGAAAATAGGGGAGGAAAAAAAGGGAGAAAAGGAGAAAGAAAGAGAGAGAGAGAGAGAGAAACGGAGAAAGGGAGAAAGAGAGAAAGAAAGGGAGAGAGAAAGGGAGGAAAAAAGGGAGAAAAGGAGAAAGAATAGAGAGAGAAAGAAAGGGAGAAAAAGGGAGAAAAGGAGAAAGAAAGAGAGAGAGAGAAAGAAAGGGAGAAAAAAGGGAGAAAATGAGAAGGAAAGAGAGAGAAAGGGTGAAAGAGAGAAAGAGAGAGAAAGGAAGAAAGAGAGAGAGAGGGAGAGAGAGAGGGAGAGAGAAAGAGAGAGAGAAAGAAAGAGAGAAAGAGAGAGAGAAAGAGAGAAAGAAAGAAAGAAAGAAAGAAAGAAAGAAAGAAAGAAAGAAAGAAAGAAAGAAAGAAAGAAAGAAAGAAAGAAAGAAAGAAAGAAAGAAAGAAAGAAAGAGAAAGAAAGAAAGAAAAAGAAAGAAAGAAAGAAAGAAAGAAAGAAAGAAAGAAAGAAAGAAAGAAAGAAAGAAAGAAAGAAAGAAAGAAAGAAAGAAAGAAAGAAAGAAAGAAAGAAAGAAAGAAAGAAAGAAAGAAAGAAAGAAAGAAAGAAAGGAAAGAGTCTGATCTGAGCTGCTGCTGCTTCTTGAGAAGTACAGCCTGAAATCGAAGCGATTGGGGTCACCGCCTGACGACGCTTCTTTAATGCTCGTTGCTGATTAGCTCGTGTTTACACGAGTGGCTTCAGCTTCCGTGGGAGGTTTGCAGCTCCTCAGCAGTGACAGGCAGCAACAAGTGCCGGGCTGTGGGCACTGACTGATGCGTTCATCAATTCACAGGTTTTAATTGTTTGGAGGAGTCTCGGAACTCTCTGGGAGTGGGAGGAATGTGGAGGGTTGTAAGATGCTCCCAGGTTACTACAACCCTGTGGGGCAGATTGAGGGGCAACCAGGGGGGAGGAGGAGGGAGAGCAAAGCCTAAATGCAGCAGATGGGTGCTGTGGATGCTGTGTGTTGTTCCCAGCAGGAGGGGGAGATGGTTTTGATGCTCAGCTCTACCTAATTCCATCACACAACTCAACATGACCCAGCCATGTACACTGGAGCCCAGAACCCCCTCGTGGGCTCATCCCACAGCGTGGGCAGCAGGTGAGGGGGGATCCTGCCCCTCTGCTCCACACAGGTGGGACCCAACCTGGAGTCCAGCTCTGGGATCCTCAACATAAGGAGGATGTGGAGCAGCTGGAACGAGTCCAGAGGAGGACATAGAGATGCTGCAGGGCTGGAGTCCCCATGGCCTGGAGCCAGGCTGGGAGAGCTGGGGGGGCTCATCTGGAGAAGGGAAGGCACCAGGGACACCTAAAGGGGCTCCAGGAGAGCTGGAGAGGGACCGGGAACAAGGCCTGGAGGGACTGGACACAGGGAATGGCTTCCAAGTACCAGAGGGCAGAGCTGGGTGGGCTATTAAGATATTTTTTGCTGGGCAGACTGGAGCTACTTAAGGTCTGGAATTAATCACTGGAAGTGGCCTGTGAATCAAGGGCTGGGGACTGAATCCCTCTCTGCCAGCCTTGATTCAACAGGCACCACTGGGCAGTGACCTTCAGTGGTCATGCCTTTCACGGAAGTCAACAAGCCTCCAGGGAGAGGAGAACAGCTTGGAGGAGGAAGGCTTTGATAAGAACTAGAGGATGAGCCAAACTAACAGAGAACTAATTGCTACTAGCACAAAAAAACACACCAAACAAACTAAAAAAAAAATTATTTAAAAAATCTGTCTATTCCTGTAGCTGAGGTTCGTGTTCTGCCACCAGCTCACGACAAGAATTTCTGTCACAGAGAGCCGTGGACAGCGTGGGGGTTTCTGTCTATGCAACAGTCACAGGCTTAAAAAATTTATTGATTTTATAATTAAGGAACTCTGCAATACATGAAAGTTAAAAGCCGTGCAAACATATACACTGCGACCACATAAAGATAAACAAACACTGAGATTTAACACCGCATAAGTGCAATAATCACCCGTAAATGCAGTCATCGCCAACTGTTTAATATAGATCAGTAGCAAACAAAAGAATAGATGGGATGGAAATTATTATTTGTACTGGAGGAGCTGCAGAGGCCACGAGCAAGATCACATCTCTGGTATGGCAGGCAGCACCCACATACATAATGAGAGGCAGCCCTGGATGCAAACAGCTCCAAAATGACGTCCAAGCTGGAGGAGAGAAGCAGTGGAAGTAGGGATATGCTCCCATCTGAAGGTCACCAGCCTGCCAGGGCAAAGCTGGGGCCTCCTGATGCCCAGATCCACCTCCAGCACTCAGCATACAAATGAGATTAAACTGGCAATCGGGTTTGTTTCAAGCATAAAAGAAAATTGCCAGGGAAAAATAATGCCATTTCTTCCCAGGCTGTTTTGGCAAGGCTAGAAGTATTTTCTTCAGCCTGTGACTGTTGGGGGCCTGAGCTCATGGACCACCTGTCCAGTGTGTGGGGAGAGACTGTCTCTCCTTGGATGCTTTTCTGCTCTTTAGACATCACAAAGTGTCCACTGGGCAGGGGCTATGAACAAAGAGTCCCAGCAAGAACCTCACAGGGTCGTTTTTCTTCTGCTGCACCAGCCACAGGGCAGGATTCATCTCATTTCACTGGAGATGCTCATACTTCAGATACTCTCCTCAAAGCCTCCTTTGATGCTCAGCAGCAGAAAAAAAAATAAAAATAAAAACCAATCCTTTTTAGCCTTTTAGGGAATATTCAGGCATTTATTCAAGGCATGACAGCCCCTGGGTGTGGGCTGAGGGGTATCTCTAGCAGGGTCATGACTGGGCTGGGTGCCAGGTGTGGCTCTCTTGGTGTGGGTGACCCAAAACCAAACGTTTGCCCGTCCCAGCCACAGCAGGAATGTGGAGAACGCCCTCTCACCTGCCAGAGGATCATCACAAGGGGCCACAGGAGGGATGGGGACTAGGATAGACTTGGTCTTGGTCACCATCTTCTGCCTTTGACTCTCCTTTGTGTTGCACGACACGTTTTCTCTGCAAGATGTTGCCTGTTGCAACTTTAGTGTGATCCCCTGATGAGCCTTTCATGGTTTCTTAAGCTCCTTGAGAATAATGAAGGCTAATTTATCACCTTAAATTACTGCAGGCTCTTGAAGCCACAAGGGAAAAGCTGTATGCTGTTTCTCCTGTCGCCCACCCTCTCCCTCTCTGCTCTAGAGAGGGCTGTGGTCCCAGGGTGTGCAGAACATGTTGAGTTTCACGTTCTCCAATTCCCACCAACAGATTTTTCAGAAATAAAGACAACTCCTGTAACTTTGTAATTAAATATTAAAAGCCCTTGACTAAAGAGCCATAAATCACTGAGAGGCCTTTAAATGTCTATAATGTCTTATGGCTTGGCATGTACTGATGGCAATCTCATGCAGTGGTGAGAGACAGGTACCTCCAAATATTGGCCATCAGACATTGATCTCTGATAATGGGGAAGGAGTGAAAGCAACATATAAATCAAGCTGAGAAAAATGTCCTGGTGGGACAAGCCCTGATGACTTGGGCTTGTGTCCTGGAGCAAATGGTATTCCAGGTGTAGCATGGGGAGAACTGTGATTAATACTTGGTCTAGTGGAAGGTGTCCCTCCCCATGGCAGGGGAATGGAATGAGGTGGTCTTCAAGGTCTCTTCCAACCCAAACCACTCTGTGATTCTCTGATTTTTAATTGTGGTTTTACCCTGGTCCATTCGATGACTCCTGTGGTGGGTGAAGGCAGGGCTGTGGTATCTGCAGGCCTGGGGATGCTGCCTGCGGTCCTTTCTGGTCCAGACCTTCTGCCCTAGAGAAGATCCTCGTTGAATTCCCTTGGGTGTGATACAGGAGTGAGGTCCTGTGCCAGGCACTCTCAGTCTCAGTGAGTGCAGCTGAGCCCAGACTGGGGCGGAGCACGGATGCAGAACATCCTGAACAGGTCCATAACACACCTGAGACTCCCCATGGCTTTTCCTCTTTCAGCTGAGGCCCATCTGAAGCTCTTGAAGCTCCCCTGATGAGTCTATTTCTGATGTTCCTGGGATGCAGGTGGGAGATGGCCAAACACACCCACATCCTCTCTGGGCGTGAAGATTTCAACATCCAGGACCTGGTCCTGCTCTGTGCATGGAATCGTAGGATCATTGAGGTGCAGGAACACTGGGTCAGGGACATGTCAGGAAAACCCTTGCAAAATCAAACCTTGGTTTGGAAGGCCCTCTCCAAACCTCCTCCCTGGTCTGTCTGAACATGCAGCACTGCTCACCAGTCAACTGCAGGTGAACTTAATGCCTTGTCTCAAAATGTGGCAAGGAATTTAATTATTTGGAAATGATGTGAGAGAAGGGAGGGTCGAACCTACTGGGTAATTTATTCATTACTAATATTTCCAGCAGCTGTAATTGAGGGGCTCTTTTAATTGTCCCAGACACTCAAAAAAAAATCAGCTTTTCTCATAATGGCTTCGAAAGTAACTGTCATTCAGCTGTGTAAACCTCTATCAAAGTTGGCTTTTGACTGGCTGATGGTATCACCCGCTGCCTTGACTTTATTTTAGCTTATTAAAATTGATCCTAAATAAACCTGATATGCCCCAAATTATTTTTCCTTAAATTAATTTGAATGCAATTTGTTCTCAGCTAGATTTGCTGCCATGTTGCATCTCGCAATGCAAACACGAGTTTGCTGGGTCACTTTAATTAATTTGATTTTGTATCTCAGCCCTCCTACCCATCACCAGCGCTAAATGGAATTATTTAGAAATAACAGAGATAATGCTGGCAAAATAACATGCCGTGACAGGGCCAAGCTTTGCTTCTTTAGGAAGAAAAAAAATAATAATACACAACATATTGAGGTAGTTTATTTTTTGATTAAATGCTTCTGCTTTGCCTCGGCATTTATCTTTCTGAGACAGCTCCAGATCAGAGCAAATGCATCATTCCATTAACATTATCTCTCTGTACGTTTGAGTGGGGGGTCCCCAGATAATAAAGGGTTACAACATGCATGGCCAGCTTACACCTCCAGCAGCCTTTATTCCTTCAGTGAGGGTTTGCGCAAAGGTGGCAGGGGGTGGGCAGGGAGGGGGGATGGGATGCTGCTGCCTGGCTGTTGGGTGAGAAGTCAAAGGGCTTCAAAGAGATGGAGTGGAGCTACTTAATTCACAGGCCCTAATGGAGATGTCGGTGAACGAAATGACCTGCGTTTAAAGGGATGATGTTGAGACACTTTATTCAAAGGCTTTGACTCAAGTGTTGAGCAACTTCGTGAAGTGAGGAGAGCTTGGTCCAGGTGGAAGGAGAAATGGGACAGAAGTAGGTGTTGCAGGTGATCCAAAACATGGGAGGAATTTGGGATGGACAGGCTCCCCGAAGGAGCACATGGTGGTTTGGGAGAGTGATGGAAAACAAGCGAAATACTCAGAGGATTGAGAATACTCAAAGATCATTTGTGCCCCTTTTCGCTGTACCTGAATCAAAAAGCTCTGCCCCCGAGGCTGGGGAGTGGAGAAAGCAGAAAGGTGGAGATCTCAGCATGATTTAGAGACAGAATAAATGCTGGTGGTGGGACAATCCATAGAAATAAAACAGCAGGTATGAAGGTGTTCCCCTTTAGAGGGGAAGCCTCTTGTCCCAGAGTTTGCTTAGGTGAGTGTGGGTGCTGGCTCCAAACATACCCAGTGGCTACATCAAAGGCTGAATTCCAGGCCATTATCCTGCTCTGCTTGCCAATTTTTATACACTCAGAGGTGGAAAAAGCCAAAAGAATGGGTTTTGGAGGGGGGAAAATGTGGAATTTGTACTATTGAGATGCTGCACCATCAGTTTATGGCACTGCAAAGGGGTCGCAGGTCTTTCAAGCACAGCCCATTTTCACCAGAGATGAATCCACCCAGCACAGGATAACAGGAAGACAAGTCAGTGTGTTTTGTGTAGGTCCTACCAGTAAACAAAGTGGAGAAGGCAGCCGTCCTGTTGTTGTTCGTGCGCATACATGTTTTTGAAGCTCTTAAGAAGGGCTGGCTGAACAAGCCCCACTTCAGCCTTACAGAGAGGACACACTCCTGTGAATATGGGAGCAGGTTAAGGGGGTGCTTTATAAAGGGCCCACCGGCATCTTTCTGTCAGCAATGCCAGGGTGCCAGAGGGATCGTGTACCAACTATTTAGCAAGTGATATTCTTCATCAGGGAAATGTCTTTCTCTTCCCCTTCCCGTTTCTGTCTTCAGTCACCCTGCTCCACTCCCCCCTGTTTTCTGTCATTTCTCCTTCTGTTCTTCCTCTCTGATACCATGGTGATGAGGCTGACATGTAAGAATAGCTATTCTTCACTGGGGTTCCCGCAGCATCCCAAGATGAGCTTATGCTTCTCCCCCTCTCTGTCTCCCACGTTCACTAAGTGGGTAACTCTGTGTGCTGCCAACCCCACATGCTAAAAAATATGGGCTAGCCTTCCCCCTCTCCTCTCCCTCTTCTCCCCATGCAGTTGGCTTAAAAATCATGAATTGCAGCAACAAAAAAAGTCACAAATGTTGGGCTGGGTTTGTATGATTCTCTGGGTTGTTTTTCTTTGAGCCTTGTGTTCTGACAAAACAAACCTTTCACCAGGTGCTTCCTCTCGGGGCCCACTGCTGATTTGGGGCAGTTTCAGCCCCGTTTGACAGGCAGTGAGATGATTCTATTCCGGAAAGTTTTTTGGAAGTGGGTGGCTGGGTGGATGTTCCCTGAGTGAGGAAAATGCCACAGCTACGTAGGAAAGAGGCTTTATAAATATCCCTATTGAGGAGTAGCCACGAGTGACATCCACAATTAGCTGTGAGATTTGGTAGGCTGGAAAGTGTATTTTGCATATTCTTTTCCCAGTGTCTGAGGGAGGCAAACTTCCCAAAATACCTTTCTAGGTTACTGCCAACTGCAAGGGCTGGGCAATTCTGGATCTTCCTGGGAAAACCTCCAGCCTGGCTCTTATCCCCTCTCCTGTGTTTGTGGCACCCACCGGAACATCACCCAGGAGCTGCATCACAGTCTGACCCGGGTTCTGAAATGCCAAATTGCAGTGCTAATCTCTGGATGAGGCCCTTCCTCTCTTGAAGCTGTCCTACTTTCTTCTTGATTTCTTCTGCTTTGAGTGCTGCTTCTCCTTAGCTGAACCAGCAGCCCCTTTCCATGCCCTGTGTCTCCAGTGTTGACTTCCATCCTTCCCCTCTCACCTCCCAGTCTCCAGCTCCTCCTGCACGTCCCTGCCCTGCCTTCCTCTGCCTCTCCACCCGTTTCTCCATCTCATCCCTCCACCCCCAAAACCTCCCCAACTCCTTATCTCCCCCTCAGTGCTCTCCAGCCCTCTGGAGCACGGATTGATTGCTCTTCCTGCTGGCATTGTCCTCCAAAATGAAAAAAACAATGAATCGGTCTGACTTTCTCCGGTTGTATCTTATCACTCCACCTGCCTGCTTCCAATATTACTCCCTTTCACTGGTCTCCCGCGGTTTAAAGTAGCCCCTCTCAGGCGTCCCCTCGTTTAATTGGACAGCCCCAGCCTGTGTTTTATACTGCCCTTATCATTATGGGCTGACTGCTCCCCTGGCTCTCATCTCACCCTGCCCCCGTCCAGCTGCCCCTCTCCCGTGTCCATCCTCCTTCTGTTTTGTTTGGACAAATGACAGCCTGGGTGTGACCGCCGGCGATAATGCTCCGCAAATATTTGAAGGGTAGAGGGAGAAAAATTGTTCCCCGGGGAGTTTCCAGCGGGAGGGCAGGGGGCGAGTGGAGGGATGGTGGGGGGAAAGGCTGGGACAGGGAGAGGGTGGATGGGTTGGGAAGATGTGCAGATGATGCTGTCGAACTCAGTACATCATAAATCCCCCTCTGGGTGGAGGAGGGATGGGGGAACGAGCATATCCCTTGTCCCTGGGTCTACCTGGAAAGACAGGCTCCACCTGCCACGGCACCTTGCTGGGAAGGTGGAGATGGGAAGGGACAGAGGAGGAAATGGGAAGGGCAAAAAGGGGAATGAAGTTACAATGGAGGGGAAATTTGGGCTGAACGACTCTGGAAATCTTCCTCAGATTGGTGAACTAGTGTCTCAGTGAAGATGCTGAAGTGGACAGGAGCACACACGGATGGGAAGGAGCTCTGGAGAGGGAGGGGACAGTCAGACCCTGCAGGTCTGTGGCTCCTGTGACAAGCTGGATTTGACACTGGGACAACGTGAAAGGAGGATTTTGCTTCTCTCCAAAAACACCCAAACAAGTGGGGGAAAAAAATGAAAGCAAACCTCACCTCTGTTTGACACTGCACTGTGTCTGCTGAAGGGCTGGGAAGGGGCAGGTGTTAGATAACCGATAAAAACGTTATTTAATAAGTGTCCTACTAGGAAATCTGCCAAAAAAAGTGTCCCTGCAAGGACTGGCAGGGAAGTCAAGTTTGTTGCCTGAGGCTGTGCAGCAAATCAGTGGCAGAGGAGAAAGGGCACCTTGCACAGCTCTACTCTATGCCAGGACACCTCGGGTTTCTCAGATAAACCAACGTGCCAACCCCCGGGACTCCAAAGACATGCTGGACCAAGCACAAATGGAGAATGGCTGAGATGGACCCTCTCGAGAGCTTTTTTCCCCACCCCTCATTAGAAACCGGTTGCAAAGACGCTACGAACAAAGGAGGAGACAGAGGCCAGTTGAGCAAGTGATACGACCCTGCTCTTCCCTCAAACTCTCTTACAATCTTTTGATAGCACTTTTGTCTCATTTTCTATCAACACAACCTTCCCGAAGCTGGCAAAGCTGCCAAAATCCAATAGTGTGACAGCCCCCGCAGCCAGAACCCAGACCAAGGACTGCCCTTAAGGGCAGAGCTCACGCTGTCCCTCCCCGGGATGTCACAGCGACAACGCAGAGCCCTGGACGAGCTTTAACGCAGCTCGCAGTGAATTTTCCACCCTCCACAAGCTCGATAAAGACATCCTTTGTCAGCGGCGGGGACGGTGACAGCCACCCGGGAGAAGCCAATTTTCTTCCGTGTGTCAACCGAGAGGGGCGAGTTGGAAAGACCTGAAAGGCTGGATGGCAGAAAGGGGTGAAAGAGAGACCCGGAGAAACGAGATTACAAACTAACAGCCCTCTCCCCGGGCTGGTTTTTTGAAGGTTTCCTCCGGTTTGAGGGATTTTTGGAGCTGCCACCAAGCGCGGCCGCTGCAGGTGGCGCTGCGATGTTGGGTTTTAGCGGTGTCTGCGCTCGCTGGAGCCCGGAGCTGTAACAACCAGCTCCGGCTTTTAGCAACTTAAATACCGTGTTGGTTTAACAAACTTGTAAAATGGCGGGGTAAAGCAATAACAATAAAATCCTCAAACAGCTCGATTTAGTTCCTTGCTTCTCTCTAATTTTTTTTTCTCTCTTTAAATTGGTTCCTCTGCTTTGTTATTGGAGTCTCAAAGCGTACAGAGGTACACCCTGGGAAAAACAGGTGTTTTCTGTTCTTTGGGTGTTGATGGGAGTGATTCCTGCGTGTGGCTCAGGTAACAAGGCATGAAATGAAAGGATATGTGTGCTATTTGCTGCAGGGAGGGAGGAACTGCAGAGGGATGCAGAGATGCTGTTGGCATTCAGGACTTTATGAGCAATGGGAGGGTGTTCTGGGGCAGCAGGAGGGAAATCAGGCATGGGAAGCTGTTCAGATGGAGACAACATGGGGGTTTTTTGTCTTCCCAGAGGATGCTGAGGGCAGCTTTGGTGCTGTTTGGTGGGTTTTCCCCCCGGGAGATGAGGAATGGGGGTATCCAGTGCCTCTCTATGGTTTTTGCTGTCCCTGTGACCTGGGGAAAAAAAATATCTGCTTGATGGCAATAGGGTGAGCCTGAACTCTCCTTGTCCTTGGGCCTTTTTACTGCAGCTATTCACGGGTCAGGGCAGGTCACTTGGGTTTTCCAGCCCTAACCCTTTTCCACCCCCGCTGCCTAGTTCATGAAAAGGCCTATAAATAAAGTCTCGTTTGTCACCCACTCCTTCATGAACCCAAACAGCACAGGGATATATTGACTCATGCCATTGTCTTAAGAAGCAGAAAGAACTCGTCTTAATTTCTTCCTCCCCACCAGATAGCAGGAAGTAATCTCGGCATATCCAGATTATCCCTGTTTAGCGGGACAGCCTGGTTTTAAATGCAAGACCAAATTTCCCAGAGATTTTCATATGTTTTTATTAAATGGAGCTGCAAACCAGGCTGGACATTAAATAATACTGTACTGCTCCCAACAGCAGTGATCTTCAGAGGTTACTAACCTGCCATTGTATCTCTCAGATTTCTGTCTCGCTCTTCCGTTGTCATTTTGCTGTGTTATTACTCTTCAGGCTTCACATAGTATTCATTTCTCTGAATGAAAACAAATGACTCCTCGCAAGAGGCAGGAGATAAAGAATAATAAATACATTTTATGCACCACCTTAAAAAAGGGCTCTGAATCCCCATCCATCCATCAGGAAATGTAAACCAGAGCTCAGGCAAAACACACAGGCGCACACAGGCACGCGCCAGGGAGATAAAACTTGTTCTAAAGAAAACATGATATTATTTAAAAATAAATATCTTGGAGGATGCACATAGACAGCCCCCGGCCCCCCATGCTTTGTGGCATAAATTTAAGATTATTAAAAATACAAAGCTTGGATTAAGCCTGATTTTCTGTGAATGGGAGAGGCTGTGGAGAGGAGGGGAAGACTTGCTATGCTTGGTGCTGCACAAGCTACCAGAGAGAAGAAAGCCCTACCTCCAGAGAGGCAATCCCTACCTCCAGAGAGGCAATCCCTACCTCCAGAGAGGCAATCCTTACCTCGAAAGAGGCAATCTCTACCTCCAGGGAAGCCATCCCTACCTCCAGAGAGGCATTCCCTGCCTCTGATTATGGCTATTGATTGCCATGAGTGGTGGGAGCCTCTTCACGTGCCACCTTCTACATCTCAGCTGGATGCCTTTACCTTCCACTGGGTAGGGGGAAGCTGAAGAATCACCTCCAGAGTTTTCCCCTCCCTGCTCTGATGGGCCAACACCCCCGAAAGGGGTCCCCCATTTGCTTTTCCTGCATTTCCACTCTTCCCTAGACCTTTTCAAGGTGCCCATCCTCGTAGCATCAGGGCTCCCTGGGGAAGGCAAGCCCTGTTGCTACGTGCTGTTATCAACACCCCGAGAGCATCCTTTTCCTTCCCACCATCTGCTGTCTGCTGTGGTTTTGGCTCAGGAGAGCTCGGGTATTACCTACAGAGAGGAGTTCAGGTGGGAAGGAACTTGTGGAGCGGGATCTGCTCCCTGGGGCATTCCCACCAGCCAGGCCGGCAGCCTGGACACCAAACTCACGCAGGAAGCATTAACAGCTTTTAAAAAATACTATTATTCCTGCGGCTGCCAGGAATTAAAGGGAGCCCCGGCGAGCGGAGCAGCTTGCAGCCGCTCTCCGGGATTACTGCTCGCCCAGGCTCCGAGATTGATCTTCCTCTGAGCCTCCCCACGCCCGCTCTGATCCGCTCCCCTCCTCGGTGTGGCCAAGCCAGAGGAGACCGGCGGGGCAGAGGCTGGAGAGAGGGAAGGAGAGGCAGGGACAGAGAAGGGAAAACAGATGCCAGAGCCGGGAAGGACTTTTTCTGGGGGAAGGGATGGCGGGAGGCAGCAAGATGCGGTTGATTCCTTGAGTGGGGTTTTATTCTTTTTTTTTTTTTAATTTTTTTTTTCTTTTAGGCAGAGACGTTTCCCAATTAGCCCAATCAGGCTGGAGATCCTAGGTGTCAGTAGTGAGTAGGAGCGAGGGAAGGCACCGGAGGAGGAATCCAGGCAGCCGGAGTCGCAGCCGTGGGAGAGCGGCGGCGGCGCCGGCAGCCCCGGGCGCGCTGGGAGGCGGCCCCGCTCCTCTCCCCGTCCCCATCCCCATCCCCTGCAAACTTTAGGACGACGAAAAGCGGCTTGGGGGGACCCCCTCCAGAGGCAACCTGCGCTCCCTCCGCCTTCGCCCCTCTCCCAGAGGTGGGTGGGCTGGAGAAAGGAGGAGCAACCGGCCACT
>VXAU01000283.1:82486-176020 GCA_013399695.1 Formicarius rufipectus
GAGCCAGACGCGGTTTGCCCAGTGCTGAGAGAGGGGCTCCGTGTTCCGCCTCCGTGGAGTATTTGGGATTGGAGAGAGTGACACACACGCGCACACACACGCACACACACACACACACACACACACAGACCATCTGCAGTGTCAATGCGGCGCCTGCTCTGAAGACTGAAGTGGGGGGAAAAGGAGAAGAGAAAAAAAAATAATATATAGACACCAAAACCCACCCAAAGCAAGCGAGGAGCATTCCCAGGTAAGGAGCCCCCCGCCCCGCCCGGGCTGAAGGGGCTGCGGGAGGATGCCCCGGAGGATGCCCCGGGAGGGCTGGAGGGGCTGCAGCGCTACCTGCCCTCCACACCTGGCGGCAGTGGAGGGGGGGCCCTGGGAGGGGCCCCCGCCGCTGCTCCCCACCCCCGGGTCCTGGGGAAGGGGGTCGGGGCTGGCGGGCAGGGACCCCCGGGGGCAGCGGGCAGAGCCGGGGGGTTCGGGCACGGCCCCTCTGCCCCTCCCGGCCCGGCTTGGGAGGATGCGGTGGGGGGGTCTCAGCGGGGAGCCCCCTCTCCTCCGCATCCCCAGCGCGGAGGGAACGCGGTGCCCGGTGTCCCCTCTCCCCGGGTCCCCGATGCCTTTTTCCCCATGCGCAAGGCTCAACTTTTCTCCCCGGAGGTAGCAGCTCCGGCGACGCAGCCCGTCCCTCATCACCCCCGGCCATCCCCGGCTGCGGATTTTCCTCCCCTCGGGGGGTATTTTCCCCCGTTCGATTCTCCACGGGCGAGGGGCTGGAGGCATTTACAAACTTTTCCTCCTCCCAGTGAGGCTGCAGCTGGACGGGGCTGGAGGCACAGCCCTATTCTCGGGGAGAGTAACACCTCCCGGGTGACCGATGGATGGGGACACGGGCCACTCCCAGCGGTGAACACCTAGGAGGGAAGGGGGGACCCCTGTTACTTCCCTTCCTGAATGGTGCTGGAGAGTTTTCCTGCCCAAATCCCGGCAGCAGAGTCAGCGCTGCTCAGCCTCCCTCCTTCCCTCGCTGCATGTGTGTGCTGCAACCGAAACCTGCGTATTGATGCTCTGCGTTTATCAAACATATGCCCTTAAATTATGTAGACAGGCGAAGTGATCTAAACACCGAGCCGCACATGGTTTTGGTGGAAATCTAATACTCCGGCAGCAGATGAGTTCCTCCCAGATAAACAAACCCACTCGCTCAGCCCCAGCAGGGTTGAGTGCTGTTTGGGTTTGTAGTGGCTGCATGTGGCTGCTCCGTCCCCAGCCCAGAGGAAATCCTCCTCCTGGGGCCCCATCTGCTCCCCGTACCGGGAAGGGAGGCAGCGTTCGCGGTGCTGGATGCGGCTGTAGGATCCGCAGGACTCGCCCTCACGGAGAGGACCGGGTGGAAAGCGTGTGGCTGTGCTCCTTTCCCGTAAAACTTCCACGCCGCGTCGGCTCCGCTTTGCTTCCCAGCCCTGCCGGCTCGCAGCCGTGCCAGGCAGCTCGCTGGAAGCGCACCTGATTTTCCATGGCTTCCCTCCGCTGCCGGGATGCGATGCCTGGGATGACAGGTTTCGGGGAAAGCCGGGAGGGTCTGAGGCTTTGTCGGCGGTGAAGGGTGAGTGGTGCGGAGGGAAGGTTTGGCCCGGGACCCCTGGCATTGCTGGGGGATGCTTGTACTCCGCGGGAACAATGGTGGTGCCAGGGGATTTTTTGCAGCCGATGCAGCCGCTCGCAGCCTTCTAGGGACTTATCTTGAGCGTGCACCGGTCCTGCACAAATATTTTGGAAGGCATAGAGCGTGCTAACTTATTTCCTTTATCTGCCCTCTGTCTCACCCGGGTCTTGTTTATAGAAGCCGGTGAAACCCGTAAGCGGGCAGGACCAGCGGAGCACAGCGTTGGTTTGCCTTTGCCGTCTCTGTGATTTTAATTACGGCGTGTGCCTCCCAGGGTGAGATTAGGTGCTTCCTTCCCCTGGGTAAACCATCAGCTCAAGGTCCGGGGAGGGTGGGGGGGAGAGCGGCGTTTTTTTTGTGGTTTGATTGCCTGGGGAAAGTGTGTGTTTGCTTGTTTGTGTGCGGGATCCTTCGCTAGAGCCGCGCTTCCAGCGGTGCAACAGATGTGCGCCTGCTTTCCGTGTGCAGCCAGGTTTGAACATGCAATCCCAGCCCCGTCACGGAAGCCTGGGATTTTCTTCCCTCCCGTGCCCAGACCCATCCTCCGTGGGGGTGTCTCCTTTCCGAAAGGACCACTCCAAGGCTTTTTCCTTCTGTCCCGTCTTCAGTGTGCGGCGCTCGGCGGTATCGATACGATGCACAATAAATGACAGCCGCATGATCTAAGTGTTGTTTATGCCCAAGACGGGTGTTTTAAAACCCAGGCTGATGATCAATCGCGGTGCTGTTGGGGAAGCGTTTGTTTGATGATTGTAAGTGCCTTGTAGGCGCTGAACGCTGGTGTTAAATCTGCTCATCGTGCAGCCCAGCACCTGGCTGGAGGAGGGATGAGCGCGACTGCAAATCCAGAGGGAGATGCTGAACTTCTCCACAGGGAGAGGAAATATTCGAGCCTTTCCTTATACATTCACCTGCTAGCATCCCTCTCTGCACCGCGGCGAGCCTGGCGCTAAACAGCCTGTAGATGTGGCGAAGCAAAGGGTTGAGCACAGGCACGGGAGCGGCTGAGATCCGTCGCCGGGAAGGCAGGCACCGTCTTTGGCAGCCAAATCCCGGGGGGCACTGGGCTGCCGGAGCCGGTTTCATGTTGAATCCTCTACTTTTGCAGGCTGAGGAAGGGAGGAGGGATGCCGGAGCCCCTTTTGTGTTGCATCTTTTCCCTTTTACTGAACTGCTTTGTCCCTGCCTCCCGATTTTCTCGATGCCCAGCGGTTGCGGTAAAACCAGGCTCCCCCTGGCAGCGCCGGGGTTTGATTCGCGCACTCACCCGCCCCGGAGTGAGGAGCCCTGCAAGGTTCTCCGATGCTCGGATATGCTGAGGGTTAAGGCTGTGTAGGAATTCATTTGGAAGGCAGCTCTGAGAAGCCTTCTGCGAGGCTGAGAACGGTGCTAGCACTGTAGGTTCGTGCTCTGCGTTGGGATCCTACGTGGGGAGGGTGTTGGAGGTAGGGCTGCTGAGTTTCGGAGGTAGCGATGCCAAAGTTTGTGGCTTGGCACTGCTTACAAGTGTTTTCGAGCAAGATGGTGTGCTGTCCCGGGAATCACTTGGCTCCTCCTGGTTTATTATTCACAATGCTCCTTTATGAGGTTCCCCATGGCTGAGATTGAGACCCCACATTACCCCTTTGCAAAGGGGATTCAAAAGTCTCATGTCCTACCTGTGAATCCCCCTCTGCAACGAGAGATGTGTTTCGGATTATGACTGTTTCCCCTGGTAAAGCCCTCAAACTGCTCGATGCTCAAATAAAAAGCCCTTTCTGGTCCCCACCAATGTGACAAGAGCCTTCAGAGGGCTCTTTCTTACTCCTTCTTGCTTGCAAGACTCAGTTAATGGACACCAACTGCTCCAGGCGCCCAAGGCAACGAGACTTCCCGTCTGTGCAGAGAGTCTGGGCAACCCACTGACTTTCTGCAGGGCATCCGTGATGAGTGTGCTTCCCTGCATGACTGTCTTCATGTGAAAAGTGCTTTATATCCTTTAGCTTTGAGCTCTCAAGGACCCCGTGACAAAACAACAGAGAGAAAAAATTACATAGGGCTGCCCGGATGTTTTTCACCCATCTGAAGGACTCTGAAGGATTTGAAAGAAGTAGGAGAGTGTTCTCGTTCCCATGGTGGGGATTGGGAAACTGAGGCACAGAGAGGCAAAAAGCTCAGCCCGCTTTTGTTGGTGGGAATTCTCACTCACCACCATGAAATGCAAACTGAACCCCGAGTGGGACTTGATGGCGAGAGCTGTGAGAGGGTTCCCTGCCCTTGAGACTGTGCTTTAACAACCAAGAGCAGTCCTTGGTCACAACATTTGCAAGATTGATTTTTTTTTTTCCAGTTAAAATGACAAATGGGTACTTTGAAATGAGACAATATAACGGAATGGGTTGGGTTGGAAAGGACCTTAAAGATCTTCTAGTTCCAACTCCTTGCCTTGGACAGGGACAGCCAAACACCTTGGGTTAGTATGTTGGCCTGGGGGCAGCTATGCTTTCGTGAACCTTGGTCCCCGTGACTTTAAAATTTGGTACAAAATGCTTTTAATCGCTTTTGGAAATGGAGACATCATTGCAAAAATGATGTGTGGAGATACCTACAGCCTGTGTGGTGATTTTCTGGAAGTAGCATTTTCCCTTGTTTTTTTTTGACTCATCCTACAAGAACTGTCTGGGTTCTTTTGTTCTTCATGTGTGCGTGAGCTCTGTAAGTTTCCCTCATCCTTGAGTGGTGGGACCTCATAAGGTGCTGAGCAGCCACCCAGGCCAGACGTGCCAAGTATGCATCTCCTGCACCCCTTTCTTTGTTAAAAGAACCCCTCTGTGAGGCCTTAGAGATGCTCTGAGGGCTTTGAACAGGAACCCCTTGGTTTGAAGACCCAATGGCCACTTCTCTTTAGACACCTGCAGTCCATGCAGCTCCAGCTGATGTGAACCTTGCCAGGTGATTCCTGGAACATGGAGGCAGCCAATTTTATGCTAAAATATAATGTTCTCAGCCATTTCTATCTCAAGTGGTTGTAGGAGACACCAAGGTCCCAGACTCTGAAGACCAGAATGATGGGGTTGAAACCCCCATCCCCACTATGCTGCCTGTCAGCAGGTGACTTTGACCTCACCTGGAGGGATTCACTAGGAAGAAGGAGATCATTTGCAGACTCTGAGACTTGCTTTTACCTCAGGCTTTGCTGCTGAGAAGGTTTCCCAATGTTTTTTAGGTATTTCATGCTGTGGGACAGAAATCCAGATGCAAAAGCCAAGAGGTTGAGATTCCCAGGTTTCCTTTGCATAGGGATAAACAAAAACACCCCGTAAGGGTCGCTAGATTTGCACTGCTGACCCAAAAATGAGACCTTGCATCAGAAGCTCTCCTGGTTTTCATGCCTGCTTTCTGAGTTTCCTTCCAGCTTTATTATCCATCCACAAATGGTCTGCCGGGGCTTTCCCACCAGGCCATTGGCAATAAATTTACAGGAGCTGACTGGCACTTGAATTCGCCTTGTCCTTCTGACAGGACAAATGTGTGGATCTGACCCAGATAATATGGGATGGGTTCCCATTACAGGCATTTACATGATATACACTCACCCATTTCCCCCTCCTCCGTGCTCGTGGAAGGGCTGGAGGGATAAATCTTGCTGCTTGGTGAACCCTGGCAGCCAACACTGCACCAAATGCACGTCAGTGTTTACGGAACGAGCCACCACGACCCACGTGTTATTCCTCCCTGAGCGTAAAATGCTGCTCGAGGGAGGAAAGGTGAGAGGGGTTGGAGGTGTTTTATTCCCAGGAACACTTTCCTGTGAAGCAGTGACACTGTGCTCGACTCAGGGACTGTGTGGAGATGGTTAATATTTATGCACTCGCTGTTTGTGCTCAGTGAGGAACTCGCACTTGCCGCCAGCAGCCCCCTGATGCTCATTCAAGGAAGAGCTTTGGCGTTCAACTGTTTGGTGACTTGAGTTTGGAGTTAGAGGAATGGGAGCAGTGAATTAGCAGTAAATCAAAGGCTGGATGGCTTCATCCTCAACTGCAGCAGGATTTAAATTAAAACTATCTTGCTGGGATGAAGCACTCATAAGTCAAGCACGGGTGTTGTGTCAGTCCTGGCTTTGTCGGCGAGAGCTCAGCCCCTTTGAAACAGAAGCCATGAGGAGCCCACATATCGATTCCCAGCTGAACTGGGGAATTGCCTCTTCATTTCTTCTGTTAAATGTTCTTTCTTTTCTTTCTCCTTCTCCTTTCCTCTGACCCGAAGGGAAGATGGTCATGCTGGGAAGTTGGGGAAAGGTCTGCAGATTCGCTGCACGTGCGTGTGGCCCTGTTTGACTTGGTTAGAGCATATTTGATTGTGAAAAGGGATTTATTTGTTTTTTGTGACAGGGGATTTGTCTATAATGTAGTGCTGGAAAGAAAACTCATTTAGAGACTAAGGAGGTGTATCTTGTTACAATTGCCTATTGATGGAATAGCAAGTGCTTGGTGTGCTACACAGCTTTATTTTACTTTAGGGAAACTTATCCCGGGCTGCCAAAGGGAGACTTGGATTTGCTGGAGAGCAAATGGCCCTGAGCAGGTCTCTTGGCTTCTTTGCTCACCACTATCAAATGGGGGTGGTCTCCTAGAAGTGGCTGTCCCTTCAGCCATCATCTAATAGTTATTTTGCTCTAATGACCTTTACAAATTACTCACTTTCTGTAAGTGAGCTGATAAAACCAGAGAGCTTCTGGTGGGGAACTCAGTCACCAATCTGAGGAACAGCATCATGCACACGGCTAATAGTCACTAGTGGCCACTGTCCCACCCCTGGGCTGTGTCACCCTCTTCTGCTGGCCAAGAAGAGGCTTTCAGAGGTGGTGAGGAGCAGGATGCTGTTCTATATTGAAGGCAAATGCTCTGTCACCACAGCCCTGCCAGGGAGAGGAGGTGAGCTGAGAGTATGACCTCGCCAGTTGTGGAGATGATCAAAGGCTCTGCTTGGATTTTTCTTTTATGAACAATGCAGAGGGGAAAAAAACCCACACAAACCTCACACCCAAATTAGGATGGGCATGTGTGCTTGACTTACTACCTTGAAATAAGTGAGCTTCTGCTCTGTTTTGGGAAACGCCTTTTATTTGTCAGGGTTTTGGTGCCCATTTCTGTTTCTTGCTAAAAGCAGAGCAACAAGTGGAGTTTCATAAGCTGTTATCCTGAGATGTGTGTTTGGGGAGGAGGTAGTATTTACATGGATAACTTGGGGCATTCCCTCTTTTTGATTGGTTCTCACCCTTTGTACTCTCTCCTTCATGGTGTCCCCCTGTCTGGATGGGGGGGACTCTCCTTCCACAGTCTTCTTTCCTTCCAGCCGTTCTGGATCCCGGGGTGGGATTTGGAGGGATGTAATGACCTCTATACCGGGTACTTTTGAGGCTGTTCTACCTCCATGGCCACTTGGACCCCTGACTGCACCCCTCCAGCTCATGCAGCCCCCTCCCAGACAGCCTCCCTGGGGAGGGTAGTGCTCAGAGACAACCTGAAGGGTGAATTCTTGGTTTAAGCCCCATCTTTGCCACCGCTGAAGCCACCTCTCCAGGAGGGCAGTTGCCTCCTCACCCTGAAGACGGCAGGATGAGCTCTGAGTTCTCCTCCTGCGCTGAGCTGCTATGGTGATGAGTTGCTATAGAAACACAGAGTTAGCATTATTATTTATTATTGAAAGGTGCTTCTTTTCAGCTCTTAAACACGGGGTCGTGCCAAGAAGACCCCGGTGCTGGGTGTGGGACCCTGCCCACCCTGTCCACCCTGCAGGAGGGTGGGTTAAGCTTTGCAGCAAGGCAGGCTTTAGCCACGCTGGAGGCATGCTGCGCTGGCCCAGCAGGCTGATCTGGTTAAACAAATCCCCCCAGTATGTTCCCGTCACAGGTTCCTTCCTTCGTCAGATCCAGCCTTTGGAGGGGGATTTGAGCCAAGCGTTTCATTATAATGAGCTTAGTTATTTCCAAACTGGTAATCGCGTGTCACCATTGGGTGCAAAGGGTTTGCATTAAGTTCTGTAATAATATGTCTGTTCATCCATCACAAATACTGCATTCACAGGACCTTGTAGTGATTGCCTGGTAAATACCTTCTCTTATCTCTGCCTGTGCCGCTCCTTGTTGTTTGCTGAAGTCTCCCCTCCCTCTCTGCAAATCCATCCCTCCGCGCTGGGAGGCAGGGAAGCTCCTCCGGAGCTCCTGTCCCGGGGTCCTGCTCTGCCTGAGCCCCTCCTGGAGCTGGACATCCCTCCAGGGCATGTGCAGCAGAGCAAGTCGTGCCCAGGGTGTCGCTCTGCCTGCCCTCACCATCACCGTCCAGTTGCCATGGGTGGGATAAATCCTGCTTTGGGGCTGCTGCTCCCTGCAGGGTCTGGAGGGTAGGAGCAGGTATCTTCTGTAGGCTGGGTGCTGAGGAATGCTCTGCCTGGGAGCTGCAGCAGGTGGCCCTGCATGGACCTCATTTATACAGGACACATCCATTGGTTTGGGGAGGGCACAGCTGGCAGTGCAGGAGGGATGCAGAGCCAGGTGCTCGGGTGCCCTGCCTGCACCCACCGGGTTCACAGCTTCCCCTCGAAGCTGGAAGTGCTGCAGAGGTGGCTCTGCAAGGAAACCTCCCTTCCTCCTGCTGTCCTTCACACCCTGGCAGCCCCGAGGATGCTGCAGCCACTGCAGAGGGGTGGCTCGGTGGGGACAAAGGGCTGGGAGGGTGGAGGGGTGTCTGGAGGCACCAGGAGGAACGGGGTTGCTTTCCATCTCTATCTGGGGCAGGGGAGGCCTTTGCTTTGCTTGCAGCAGGGATTAGCTGTGCAGTTCTTTCTTCTTCCCTTTCCCAGCTCCCTGGAAATTGCCTAGTGAAGGAAATAAAAAAGAAAAGAGAAGGGGGGAAAAAAGGGAAACAACACATCTTCTCTTGATGCAGAATTAACAACTGGGAGGTGAAGTTGCAGGGCTGGTTGGTGCAGCTGCAGGGGATGGCTCAGCTCCTCCTCACAGGTGCTGCAGGTGCAGGGCTGGGCTCTCCCTGCAGTCCTTGCAGATGCTCTCCTGGGGGACAGGGTGGGGACGGATGCAGGAATGGCTGGACCAGTGTAGGATGCTGGGTATGGAAAGATTTGGGCGTGGGGAGATCTCTGGTGTCATTGCAGTGGCCGTTGAAGTTCCCTGAATTCCTCTGGGTCCCCACCTTCCCCAGACTTTGAGGAAACAAAAGGAGGCTTTTTAAAGCACTCCCTCTGGCAGGAATAAAACACCTTCCTCTGCAGAGCCTGCTTCCTTGCTTGAAGTCAGTCCCTCTGGGCTTTGTATTTTCCTTCTTGGAAGCTGTGCTCCTGCGGGGAAGAGAATAAAACACCCGGGGTGCAAGAGCAGAGCTGGGGCTTGGGGGGCTTCTCCTGGGAAGTGCAGGCTGGAGGTGGAGGGACGGATGAGTGGGTCCGGTGTGGGGGTCTGGGGGTGCATGCTGACCCCTCACTGTGCCTGAGAACCCTGCAACCCACCCTGCAAGCACTGTCATTACTGTAGGGTCACATCCAGCTGATCTTTGTTGTATTGAAGGTTGGGAGGGTCCTGCTGGAGTGGGAGATGCTCCTGCATGTCCTCACGTGTCCCTGGTGCAGCAAAGCCCAGCTGTGAGTGGGACCTCTCCCACAGGAGGGAAGCTGGCTGTGGGAAAGGAAAGCTGGCTGTGTTTTGGTTGGGTCACTCATGTGGGAGGGGTTGTGTTTTGCTTCTCTCACCCCTTTTTCTGCCCCATGAGCTGCAGGCAGCTGCTCAGATATAAGCATTTGGAGAGAAGTCATCCAAGTGGTGGCATGGACTTGGGGCTGATTAGGGGAGTCTCCATGGACCCCACCAGCCGTGAGACCATCCAGTCTCAGGTTTCTCTCCAAAAACCTGCTGAGGGAATACTAATTTTGGCTACTGGATTCAGAACACCTTTGCAGCCTTTGGCTTTCCCTCCTTGGCCTCCGTGGTGGCTCCCAGAGACCACGGGCAGCTCCCCTTGACCAAGAAAGGGCAGGAGGCATCCTTGGAGCTGCACCCTCTGCCTGGATGAGGGATGGAGAAGGGAGGTGAGAGAGGTGAGCCATGTGCTTAAACCAGCGGCTCTCAGAGCCATTCAGGAGGGATTTTTTTCCTCCTTTGCGATGCAGTTGCTGCCCTTGCCTTCCTCAGCAAGGCAAACAGCTCAAGGGGATGCCTCTGAAAGAGAGTAACAACTTTTAGGACAAATTCCTCTCTGCATAATATCTCAAAGAAAGCAAGGAAAGGAGATGGTAAGTGGGCCCAATTAGGTAAGTATTACCCATTATGAAGGGGAAGGAGCTATCAAGTCGATTTCCATTTCCTTCTTACTTTACATGCCTGATTTTCCACCTCTCCAGGAGGTGGGGTGTGAAGTAGGTCTCTCCTTAGCTCGGAGAAGTAAATAATCAGAACACGATGTGCTCTGAAGCTCTTCCCAAAGCTTTCCAAATCTGGACTAAACTGAGGATTTTTAGCATCCCCACAAGGAGCTTCCAGCCTTCCAGGAACCTCCCAGCATCCATGAGACCTGGAAGGGACTTATTTCCCCACTTCAGACTAGGGAACCAAGGCACAGGTGGGCAGCAGGACTTGTGTATTCCAGGTGTGACCTGTACATATTTCTCTCTGTTTTATCTGTTCTGCCTGAAAGTGGAGACAGTTTCTTATCTCCCAATTGCTTCCCAGTATAAACCTGGCTGTTTGCAGTGTGAATACATGTGCTGCACTGGGAAATGCCATAGGGATGAGCCTCCCAAGCCACCACCTGCTCCACCCCTACCTGGCCCCAGCATGTCCCCACATCCCCCTGGCCGTGGGACCCCTTTTTCACTCCGGTGCACCCCAAGCTGCTCTCCCGGCTGTGCTCTCTGTTGCCTCTTGGAGCAACACATTGTGGCGTGGGCTGCAATTACAGAGCCATCAACGGGAGCCTGAAACACATTTTGGCAAGGATACGGGCTGGTTTGTGCACCAGCCTGCAAGGGAATCGCTTTGCTCCCCCTCCTTGGCCGCCTCCCCCCCCGTCTCTGGGGTTTGTGAGTGGTGTTTTTAAAGGCTGTCGGGAGCCGCCGTCACTGGCACAGTCAGTGGCTGACACAAGGCAGCCCTCAGACTTTGACTCATCACACACACACACACACACGCCACAAAAAGAGGCAGTTTCTCACATGCATCACCCTTTTCCCAGCTGCTTGAGCCCTTTTTTTTATCCAGCATTCATTGCAGAGAAGAAGTCTTGATTGTCCTACAGTGCGAGGGAGAGATTTGAGTGGCATCGTGGTGCCTGCACGTTTCCAGCTCTCTCATTATCTCCTAGTGGAAGTTGTGGGCTCTTTTTCCCTAAATACAACTACACGCATCCATATATATATGTGTGTGTGTGTGTGTGTTTTATACATATACATAAAAATACACATTTATATGCACATTGCCACACACAAATGCAAACTACACATGGTTAGAAAATGCCAATCTGTTCACCCTGCACTTTCCACAGAACGCTGCCAATTTTCCTTCACAGTTCAGGAAAGGTTTTGCAGGTCCAGATTTCTGGAGAAGGAAGAGCAGCCTTTCCACACAGCCAGAGTTAGGAGGGATTTAGGATAAGCTCAGTTCTCCTTTTTCCTTCAGCATCCCTTGATCAGATGCATGTTGGGAGAGGGATGTTTTCCAGCTTGTAGGGAGGAGGGAAGAAAGGAAAGAGTTTGAGGTTTTTCTCCACCACAGAACTGGGAATAAATAGAGCAATCTTGGACAAACTTTTGTGTCTGGGAATGTGGCCCCAGTTGAGCTTGGCTGCCTTAAAGCTTTTCGGAAGGTGCTGGTCCAGGCTCTGCTGATGGCACAGAGATCTCGGGGGGGGCTGTCAGGGGATGAAAGGGGTGAAGGTTGTGCCCCACTTCTCATCCCTCCGAGTGGCTCAGCTGGAGCTTGGCCACGAGCACTCAAGTAGGGCAGCACAAGATGCCACGAGCCTGGAGGACATCCCAAGCAGATTGCAACTCCATGACAATCTGCTTTCCCGGTCCTTGGTTGAGCACAGATTCCTGCTCACGCAGACGTGTCCGTGGCTCCCGCCAGTCAATGAGCAGGATGCTTTGGTCCACATTTCCCCCAGTAACAGCCTTGCTGGCCACACAGGCTCATCTCCTGCTCTACTTCCCCTCCTTTCCAGGTATTTGTGTGTGTGGAGCATAAATTTGATGCTTTTCCGTACCTGCACATGGATATGTAAAAGTTACAGTGTGATGCTTGAAAGCTTTTCACTCGGTGATTTTGCCTCTTGGTTTCACTTGGTGGTTGTCTCCTCTCCCGCCTTGTTTCTCCTTCCCTGGTAACACAGGCAGCAGAATCACCTTTATTTTATAATAAGCAAAAAGGTCTCCGGGTGCAGGTTTCTGCTCTCCTCTCTCTCCTCCACTGCTCTCTGCCAGTGGGTGACTTATTTTGCCACCCATAATTAGGCCCTCCCAAGGTCTCGCTGTTGCTGGGCTGAGGCAGAAGGTTTTACAGCAACTGCCTCTTCTCACACACAGGAAAAAAAAAAAATCCCTTCCTCAGCCCAGCATTAAGGGGGAGAGGATTTTAAAGTGTTTTATGCCACTGCTGGAGCAGGGTGGCTGGCAGGAGGGACCCAGGGTGGCCCGTGGAGGGGAGGTGGCTGGAGGCTGGAGGATGTGTGTGTCAGCCTCCCCACGCAGAGGAAGGAATCAAATATCTGCCCTATATCAAATGCCAGCCTGGATTCCTGGGGGACTGAGTTATTGGTGAGGAGGAAGCTGACCTTCTCCCATGTTTATGAACTGAATCTCCAGCTCACTTTGGGTTTGATTTTCCCCTCTGTTACAGAGTGCAATACTCCATTTCAAAGGAAATAACATTTCCTTCATTTTCTCCTTTGCTGTGATTTTTTTTTTTTCCCTTAAATGCTGCTCAAGATGAACAGACTTTCTTCCTTTTGGCTTTCTGTGCTTTATACTTGGCTTGTCACACTGGAAGTGGATGTTGCTGCCCATGCCCATGGGGACCATTAACTGTGCTGGAGCCTGGGGATATTCCCCTGTTACAGCTGCTGAGGATGAACAAATTCTCCTGTTGCTGGGCAAACACGTGATTATTTTAGCAATAATATAACACCCAAGAAAGTCTGAGAATTAAAAATTCTCCTCATTTTCCTTACTGCCACACAGGTCTGTCCTTCTTCCTCCTGGCTGCCTTATCTCCAGCCTTCCCTGATAGAGCTTTTGCTGCAAATCCTTTCCAGCAAGAGCTGGTCTTGAGCATCTTCAGAGCAGCAAGTCCTTTGGAGCCCCATTTCCTTTTCCTTCCTCTTCTACCTGTGGAGAGCAAATTTTTGGAAGCTCAAGAGCTCCGTTCTTCCTGCTCAGAGGTCCCTTGGACACAGCTGAAGCTACTTTGCTGAAGTTCACAGGCGACTTTTGAAATCCTCGGCCATTCCATTAATGTGTATATATATATATATATATGAAATAATATATATATATATAAAATATCTGTTCTCTCTTCCCTCCTGTTTTCTTTCTCTGTCAGGAATCCAGCTGTGCAACATGTGGCACTTGCAGGACTTGGAAGGCAGGAAGATCAAGCAAACACAGAGCTTTCAGCAAGAAGAGATAAATTGCCAGAATAGATTCAAGCCACGTAGGCCCCAGTCTGTTTTAGTTTTAAAGCCCTGCTGGTAGAGATGTGTGGGAGCTGCAGATACAAAGCCAAGGAGAGAAGAAGAGTTTATTTGTATTATTTCTGGCACCTTGGAAGGAAAACCTCTGTCCTGAGCTCAGGGTGCTTGGCACAATGCTTGTCTGCATGGGCAGGAGCAGGAAAACTGCCTGTTGAGTGTGGTTTGAAGGCAGAGGAAAAAAGGGAATTCTGAGAGACTCCGAGTGCTATAGCTGGAAGAGGAGAGTGCCGGATTTGTGGGGGTGTAAGGGATGCAGATGGCCCCAGGGGAGAAATAACTTCTTATTAATAACCTCTTGAATTGTGGTAGCAGTTTTACACCTGTGTTGGCTGCTGCAGTTCTTATCTCAGCAGCGTGGCAGGAGCAGAGCTGTGGGCTGAGGGCTCCCTTCTGCTGGGGGTTTCCTCTTTGCTGCAGGGACAGAGGGCAGGTCATGGTTTGGGGTGTCCACAGGAGTGAGCTGGGACCAGGGGTTTGCTGTGGGGTGGTTTGGTCCTGTGCTCCTGAGTGTGTTTGCTGACATTGCCCCAACAAGGGGAGGTCTGGCCATGGGAGTTGCTGCATGGACTTGCTGTTTGGATTAGAAGGGACCTTAAAGATCATCCAGTTCCCCTCCCTGCCATGGGCAGGGACACCTCCCACTACCCCGGGTTGCTCCAAGCCTCATCCAGCCTGGCCTTGGGCACTTCCAGGGATCCAGGGGCAGCCACAGCTTCCCTGGGCAACCTGTGCCAGGGCCTGCCCACCCTCACAGTCAAGAATTTCTTCCGAACATCTGGTCAAAACCTGCCCTCTTTCCATTTAAATCCACTCCCCCTTGTCCTATCACTCCATGCCCTTGCCAAAAGTCCTTATTTTTTGAGAAGTCCTTTTTTTTCCCCCCTTGTTTATCGCTACGTTTTTGTTTTGCTAAGCTAAAAACAGTAGATAAACCCAAAAGTGGCCCCTGGATGCACCCCCCAGCTCTGCCCCAAAAGCCTCAACAGCACCCAGTGCAGACCAGTGCTGCATTCAGCCTCATGGCACCACCACCAACCCACCCCTCGTTCCCCTCCCTCCTCCCAGCTGCCTTTTCCCCCTCGAGTCAAAACAGAAGAGGTGCAGGCTCCAACTCTTGAATCAAGGGCACATTTCACCCACCCCCCATCCTGAGTGGTGGCCTCCAATCCTCCCAAGTTGTCCCCAGGCTCTCCCCAGGAGAGGCAGGAGCCAGGATGGGGCACAGGACCCTCCAGTCCTTTATCTGAGGTCCCAGGAGCACAGATGATGCTCTCCATGAGCAGGGAGGATGTTCCCACCTCGTGCTGAGACAGCCGTGGCTGCATCCCCAAGGGCAGAGGAGCACAGGGACTGGTTTTTTCCAGCTTTTTCCAGCATGTTGAGACTCAGGGTGCTGCTGTGGGGTCCTGTGGGGTGAGGGAAGAGGGTAACAAGTCCTCTTTTGGAGAGAGGGATGAGTGGAGAGGTGGATGCAGTGGGGGTAGGAGGACAGACTTGCCCTCTGCAGTGCGGCTTGTGGGGCTGGAGCACACGTGGGGCTGGCCCTCGGGGGGTCTTACTCTTTCAACACCCGAGCAGCTGTTTTATAGCATTTCTTCAGGCCTTAAAACGTGTGTTATCAAGGCCTCCATTTCCTATGAGCAGGATTTTATGAACAGAGATGACCTTTCCACGCCCCCCACACTAAAAACAGCCCTCGTCTCAGCCACAGGTGCCTTTAGCCTGTGTGAGCAGAGATGAACAAAGCAGATGGTGTTGGGATCTGGACTGAATTAGAGTTTTGCTTGCAGCTGACTAAACAAACAAGTAACTTTCTTCTGGGTAGTACAACCCAGACCTGAACCCCCTGCTTATTACCAGCCCATAAACTGTCTTTTGCAGACCGATGGGCTCGTGTGCCCCTTTTTGGTGCCGAGTTTTCTGTGGACCACCTATCCTAACACAGCTAATGCTTTGTGATGATGGATCTGCAATTATGAGGCTGTGCAAACAGCTAAAACAATTGCATCACCCTCCTTGTGGCTGCTCCGGGGTGATTTGTTGAGTTGTTGATTGCACCAGGCAGGATTCCTTGCAAAGGAAGGGTCAGATCTGCCAAGTGCAGGGCACCTACAGCTTCCATCCAAGCCTGAGTGGCCCAGGGAGGATATTTATGGAAGCAGAAGGGGAGATTTTTACCTTTTGCATGTTTGTCTTGCAGCTGCAGCAGCAGCAAGCTGCCTACAAAGTGCCATTGCTCGATGGCAGCCTGGCAGTGTCTCCTCTCCAGGCTGGGAGCACATGGATAAATTACAGAAAGCTTTAGCAGCAGAGTGGCCTGATAAAACACCTCCTCCCTCCCTCTCTCCCTCCCCCTGGCCCCACAGGCTGGGTGCCAGCAGCAGGACTGTGTGCCCTATGATTTCAGGACACCCTGGGTGCGTCCATGCAGACTCCCAGCTGAACACACTGACCACGAGAACTATTTAAAGCAGATCCAACGACGACGCTCACAGAGTGCAACGCCCCAATTCTGCTGATGCTGGCAATGTGCTGGTGCAGTGGATGGCTTTAAGACCGATGGGAATTTATCACTCTGGAGGCATTGGGATGTGTGTGCCTCAAACATGCACCAGAGGAGGAGATAATAGAGAAAATTAGCTGGAGAGGAGGTTTCCCTGGTGCTGCAGAACAGTTGTTGCTGTGCCACAGAGCTCGGCATGAAACACGGTGGCTGTGGCTCTGTGTTTGTCTTGCTGACTCTGTGTGACCTTGGCCAGGTCAGAGAATCATTGACTGCTTTGGGTTGAAGGGACCCTAAAGGTCTTCCAGTTCCACTCCCCTGCCATGGGCAGGGACACCTTCCCCTAGACCAGCTTGCTCCAAGCCCTGTCCAACGTGGCCTCGAATTCTTCCTCTTCATCCTCCTGGATCTCTGTCTCCCTGAGGTGTTTCCAGACTGAAACTTCTGGACCTGGGGACATGCTCTTAGCAGAAACCCCTTGATAAGAGCTGCTGGTTGCCCTTGCAAGCAGCAATGTGTTGTTTTACTGGGGGGAGCTGGAAAGACCCTTGGGGAGAAGGTGTGATGTGCTGGTGTGAGCTGTGGTGGGATGGCAAAGTAACAGCAGCCTCATACCATCAGGTTCTGTGCCACCCCATCCTCCCAGGTCACCCACATGGGTTTAACACACATAGGAAGAGTCTGTAAATAAGGGCTGTTGCTCCTGGAGACACTCAGCTTGAGCTGTTATTATATACTTCATACTATGTTCTATATTTTAAGTATTACATATTACATATAACATGTTATGAATTCTATATCATATAACTGCATTATCTGTTACCTCTTAAGCACCACAATGAAATCACTAAAAAGGACCAGGTGCCTGAGACTCTGCTTTGGGACTCTTGGGGTTGAGCTGGTAGTCAAGGGATCATAAAATCCTCTCAATCCAATGCCCTGACATAGGCAGGGACACCTTCCACTAGAGCAGGATGCTCACCAGGAGCAGGTTCTACCCTTCCTGTGCTGGTAGCCCAAGTGCTGTCTGATCCATCCAAGGAGCAGTGGGAAAGGCAACACCTTTCCTTGCAATATATGTCTTGTTAGATGCTGTAACTTGGTGAAATTTAACCAGGCTTTCAGTCCTGGCCAGAAGGGAAGGACCCTCCCAATTTTCACTACCCGCTCCAAAGCATGGCAGCTTTCCAGCAAAGCAGTAGAAAGAATATAACTGAGACCAAATACAGAAAAACAAAATAAAATAAAATCAGTAACTTGCTAAAACTTTTCTCCTAATCTAGTCCTCAGCATTGCCCAAGTCAGCGTGAACACATCTTTCCATGGCCATGTCAGCCCGAGGCAGACACCGAGCTGAAAGAAACTGTCCCCTGAGTGGTTTGGGTCTGTCAAAGTAATTGGGACCTTAAAAACTGAGCCCTTGGCACAGAACATGTCAGAAACCTGAGCTCCAGGTGCTGCTGCAATTCTGCATGCCCACAGTGCCCTGCACGGGGACGACTGGAATTGCATAATTCTGAGCAGAAACAAACGTGCCTGGATGCTGAGCGGGAGGGGTTTGTGTACCAACCCGCAAACGCAGCCCCGCGTGTTTGTGCGTGTGTTTGTGTGTGTGTGTCTACATCAGCTCTCTCCTAATCTGCTTGTTAACAAACACAGCATGTGATTATCTTTTTACCCCTGCGAGCGCTGCTCTGCCTCCTGCCTGTCTCTGATCCTGGCCATAGGTGGCCCGTCCAGCTCAGCAGTAATCTCGAGACTCTCCAAGCACGCTTTGGAATTAGTTCTCCTTCAGTAACAGCCGGGCAGGGCTCTAAGAATAACTTCCCGTTGGCCTTTGTGTGTGTTGGCAGAGGCTGGGCTCGTCCTGCCTGAAGGGAACAAAGTCACTGGGAGAGAAAATTATCAGCAACTTAGGGAGGGTTTATCCAGGTGTTTACTTTTGGAGTGAGGGGGGTGGAGTTTTGCTGCTGAGCCTCTGCTGTGGTTGTGGTCATCCTGTGTCATCTGTTCACGGGGCTGTGGTGGGATGGATGTCAGACTGCTTTTTATTTTGTTTTGGGGTTTTCTTTTTGCTTGAAATGTTCACAAAGCTGCTGCTTATCAGGGCTGTGCCCACACTGCCTCATTACAGCTACCAACACAGTGAGGAGAGTCCATCCCCAGTGCTGCTGCTGGGCTGGAAATTGTGTCTCAGCTGGATTTGTCTGCTTGGACAAACATGGGGCTCTCCGTGAGAGTCTTGTCCCTGGGTCTGCCTTTTGGATCTGGATCAGCTGTCCTTCAGCCTGTTGAAAAAAATCCAAGTCAAGCGGGGAAGCTTTTAACCCAAAGTCTCTGAAGAGGACAACTCTTGTTTGGTCTGATCTTGGGCGTTTTGCTCAGGGAGAATCTTGCTCTGAAAACAGCAGCTGCACCAAGCCCTGCTTCGTTTTGAACTTCACAAAAAGTGAAGTTATGCCAGAATGGACAAAGGTGATCACCAATTGTGATGCACTTTTTATTACATTTGTAAGGGAAGGCCAAGAGAAGCAGGGAGTGGATTAGAATTGTTAAAAAACAAAATAAATTGGGGCTGTATTGTTTCATTTGTAAAGAAGAGATCGTGCTCTGTAGCAATCACATATCTGCAGAAGATTACTGGAATTTGGGAGGGGGAGAAGTATGGACTAGTCAGCCTTCTGACATGTCCTCAAGATCTCTTCCCAAGCCCATGGAGGCAGCAGAAATAGATTACTTCAGCTGACACGTGCAAGTTTTGAGCTACCATATTGGGACCTACTTGCCCTGGGTGTCACAGAAACATGGAAAAAACTCATCCGACCTCACCTGACCTGCTGGAGGGCTGAAAGACAGAGACCAGTTGGTGGAAGGGCTGTCACATAGGAGGCAGAGTGATAAAATAATGTCTCTGCCCAGGAGATTCATAGGTGCCTAAACCCCTTCCCTTTCACAGGCAGTTAGGAATTTGGTCAGAGTTAGGAAGGGCAGAGAAAATTAAACAAGGAGTGGTCTGATATTTGTTTTCCCTGTAACCTCCAGTACAGATGTCACTATAAAAATATTACTAATGGGTGCAGCTATTAAACTGCTGCTTTCTTTTAGGTTTGGGAGAGCAAATGCCAGTTCAGCACTGCTCCTTCCCACTGGTGTGTGTTGGACTGGAGATCTGGCTGAGGTCTGAGACGGTCCAGCCATCCCTGTTTTATGGGACTCGCTCCTCTGCCTCTTTAGCCACTCACATGAGAAGCTGAAGCTGAAGAATTTTGCTGTGTCAGATCTTTTCCCTGGCCCCATCCATAGCTGGTGGCTGCTGCTCCAAGAGGGGCTGGATATCTGCCATAAATGAAAGGAGGAAATTTTATGCTGAGTAAAGCATAAAGGGAGAAGACTCTGTTCTCGCCTCTGCTGCAAACTCTGCAGCACTGAAGAGAAATTATCACACCTCTGACTCTTTCTTCCCAGCAATACAGGATTGTTAACAGCATTTTCTTTATGTTCCTACTCCTGCTGTGGGTCCAGCCTATTTCTCACTGCAAGGTTTGGTGTGGTTGCAGGGTTGACAGTCCTTCTCTTGGGGGTCCTGGATCTCCGTGAGGACGCAGCTGTGCCCTGCATTGGTCACACCCACCTGGCCAGTGGTAAACTCTTCCTTGGGGATAACTTCCCATTTGCTCTGAATCACCAAGCACTGGTCGCTGGCAGCTGAAACTCATCTGCTTTGCAGCCAGATTCACTGGTTCTACATCCCTCTGAAGCCTGATTTCCAAACCTTATCCCTCATCCCCATCCAGCTGTTGAGTAAACTGGTTCAGTGGAAGGTGTCCCTGCCCACGGCAGGGAGGCTGGAAAGAGATGGTCTTTAAGGTCCCTTCCAACCCAAGCCATTCTGGGATCCTCCCAATCCTGTATGATCTCTGATTTTCCCAGTCCTGTTGCTTTCACCCCACATCTCTCAGACCACCCTGCTCCAGCTGCCTTTTGAATATGCAGTGATATGTCAGGCTTTGGAGACTGGGGATTCTCTCCTGGCTTCTTTGTCAGGGGTTTCCTCACCTCCAAATACAGATCTTCGTGCACCAAGCAGTAGATCAAGGACTAAAACTTTTGGGTTTTTTTCCTTAAAGACCCACCTTTTATCCTTGCCAGTGTCTCATGTGTATCTGGAAAGTCAAATGTCCAGTGATCACAAAGTCTCTGTGGATATGGAGTTACTCTCTCTGCCAGGCATTCAGGAGAAAGCTGAAGAGCAGTCTCTGTCTTAAAAAATTTGGCTCTTGGTGGATTTATATAGTGCTAATTACAAGACTTCAGCCTGAAAGAGAGGACTTGTGTCTCACAGATCTTCCCAAGATTGCCAAGCAGGGGGAAACATCCACCCACCGGCATCCAAAGCAACATAAACTGTGCTGAACAGCCTCAGCCAACAAGAAACAGCTGCCTGCTGACTCATGGAGAAAGCTGAGGTCAGAGACCCTTCCTTGCTGTTTCAGGGCTCCCGTCTGAACCAGACCTGGCAAATTTAAAGACTCCATTTGGGGTCCCTGAAGAGCCTTGAGGGGACCATGGGATAACATAAGCTGCACTTCTGAGGAAGGAAACACCATTTTCCTCAAGGCTGTCCTAAAATGCTGTAATTGATACACAAGCTGGGGAGACCTGCCGGGATGGAACCCAGTTCATTTTCTTTTCAATATTCATCATTCCTTTAGGGGCAGTGGCTGTGTTTATTCCTCTTTGTGTCTAGAGCTGATCAGGGTCTCCTTATCTGTGAAGTGCTGTCCTGGTTTCAGCTGGAATAGAATGAATTTCCTTTGGATTTGGTAGGAGAGTTGTGTTAATAACACACCGATGGTTTTAGTTGTTGCTGAGTAGTGTTAATACTAACCCCAAGACTTTCCAGCTTCTCGTGCCCTGCCAGGGAGAAGGTTGGAGGTACACAAGGAGCTGGGAGAGGACACAGTTGGGACAGCCAACCCAAACTGGCCAAAGGGATATCCCACACCATTCTAATTTCTAGGCCAGCTTGGCATTGCCAACCCCAGGAGAGCTGCACCTCAGGGAAATACAGCTGGGAAAAGCTTGTGGGGAGAAGAGAATCTCAGGATTGTACAGTGACTTTGCTGGGGACAAGAATGAAACTTTGAGATAGAAATCAGCTTGACACTCTGGTTTTTTGCCAACACTTCACTTTTCTCAGTGCCTTGGACCTACCTGATCTCATACACATGTTCCTGAAGGTGGGATCCACCAAGTCAGACATTGTGGTGACATGGTTTGGTTAAAATCAATGACCTTGTGTGCTCTTGCTACAACAGTTTGCTTGTCTGGGGGTTCACATTTCCCCAGTTACTGTGATAAAGAATAATTTTAACAGATTTCCCTTCAGGATAGTTTCAGAAGGCTGGGAAATACTGTTACCTGTGTGGTGTCATTGCAAGGTTGGGTCCCTTCCAGCTCAGGATGTTCCATGATTATACGGCACCCAGCCATGGGACTCACATCCCTGTCTGCTCCAGAAAAGAGAGTTTAACTCCGGTCTCTGGATTTGTAGGTTATTTCCATGACCTCAAAACTCCATTCTCATTTCTGTGACACTGAATATTTGTGCTCTTTCATTCGAGTCTCTGTAGCAAATTCCTGGAGGAACTGAGAAATCATTACAAACCTCCCTGCTCCCCCTTCCAAGCATAGCTCTGACCTGCTTTTGCTGATAGGAAACCAAGTCTGAAATGCAGGAAGAAAAACCATCTACCTGCTGTTTTATCACATGGGGGGAATCAGGACAAAAAGCAAGAAAGTCCCACTCATGGCATGTGTTAATCCCATCATTGAATACCCTTTCTGGCACAGGCACAGGTAACAAGGTGATGGGCAGCATCTGAGTGCCTGAGTAGAATAATCTGTGTGATGAGGGAAGGCTGTGTTGTCCTGCTGTGGCTTAATTCCCTTGCAAACAAACCACTCCTGAAATTAATCTCTTTATTTGGGACGAGCTGCAGCTTCCTTTGGGATCTGTTGGTTGTGGTGAGCTCTGAAGGAAAGATGCTCTGGTGGGGGATGTCCTGGAAATGAGACTCACCTTCAGCTTGGCCAGGTTGTAAGTTCAGGGAGGAAGGATTTAGCCCAAGTTGGAGGCAGGTCTTTGTTGGGGGAGCTGTTGACAATGTCTCTGTACGAGCTTCCTCGGCTCCCAAAGAAAAGCTTCTATCCATGGTAATCAGGGTTTATTAAAGGAAGCCACGGGGAAAAAAAAAAGAAGTCTTTAGATGAGATTAAAAGGCTTGTGTAGCTGCACTTGGTGCTGAATTGCTCTGTGCTGGGCGTCTGCCTCGTCAGCATCCCGGGCAATGAATAGCAGTGCCTGAGTGCAGCAAAAGTAAACAGAGGAGCGTGCTGCCTGAACAGTGCTGGGCCTCATTAACCACCCAGCCCGTGCCTTGGGCACTGCCCAGGCACTCCTGGGTGCTCTTGGCTCCCTCCAGCCAGGCACTGCCTGGTGGAGAACTCGCCAAGTCCATCCCACCAGTCACCGGGACCCCAGGGCGGTGCCAGACCCGCTGGGCAGGATAATGTGGTGTGTTTTCTCCCCTTCCCAGTGTTGCTTTTCAGAGTGGTTTGGTCATGGTCAGGGTTTTAATGTGTATCTGTGCTCTGTGCCCCTGGCTGGAGGAGGATCCAGGGTGGGATTACTTCCCTGGCTTTTTGGAGCCACGCTCTCCTTGAGCCGCTGACCTTGCAGCGTCCCCGCTGCCGACATGTGGCCATGGCAGGGGACCTGGTGACGTGCATCTGTCTGGCACCTTTGCTGGCAGGAGGGTCGTGTGTGTGTCTGTTGTCTCCCATGTTCACCCAGTGCTCCCTTCCCACGTTCCTCTCGGGAGTTGTCACTGGAGTGGGGTGGATTGTTCCAGCCTCTAGTGCAGGGACGTGGCCATGGCTTTTGTGAGATTGTCAGTCAAACCCCAAATGTCCCATTTCTCTCTTTCCTCTCTCCCTGTACACTTCCTCTGAAGTCCTTCCCTCCCTCTCAGCTGATAGTTCAGTCCTTTGTGTCCTCTTTATTCCTGATTAATTCCTACCCTCCTTATCCACAGCTCTTCCTTCTTGACTTTGTCCCCTTGAAGACTGCTGTATTTTGAAGATGCATTTATCACTCCCTAATTTTCCCATCTCATAATGGGAGTTGAAAGAAGTTAGGAAAGTTTCCTCTTAGGCTTCTTTGCATCCAAACTTTTCTTGTCCAGGGCTCCACTTATTTATCACAGAGCTGCATGTTGTGGAGTCTTGGGGTTGTGTCCTGGAGAGCCCTGAGCAGAACCAAGCTTCATCCTCTAACTCAGGGGTCTCTGCCCTTTGCTGGAAATGGTCAATACCAGTAAAGAAGTAACCACACTGTGAGACAGCATCATAACTTGCTGTTCTTCAGGAAGCAACCAGTTCTTAAACTGAACTCTGGGAATTCAAGACATCCTACGGGGAATATACTATTTGAAAGCCAAAAAGTTGGGACTCCAGTAAGAGAGTAGTGTGAGACTTTCTGTGGGAGCTGACTGGGAGACCTTCCTCTGACCATGGATGGAACCCTGTCTGCAACAGCTGGATTTGCTGCGTGACCTTCCCAGGCACCTCAAATGTGCTGGTGAAGAGGTTGTTGTGGCAGGAGACCTCACACAGGAGCCCTACATGGTGGACTGTGGCATTGCTGCTGGCCACGTCCCTGGTGGAAAAGGCCAGTGAGCCTGGTCATTGTGGGAAGACAGTTTGGGTTTCTTTTGGAAATACCCAGCTCAGAGCCTAAGCCCAGACCTCACTGCCTGCTGACTGCGGCCTTTTGTTTATGTGCTTTGTTTTCAGAATATAATTTCTCTCTCGTGGACCAAACAGCCTAAAAGACTGGCATGTCTGTGGCACTGTATTCTTTCCTTCCCTGCTGTGATTTCTGCCATCCAGACATGGGTGATTCTCCTTGGTGCAGCCTCTCAGGGGTAGCACAAAACCTGCTTTATTCTCCAAACTAAACATCCAGGCATTCTTGCCCCTGACCTGTGCTGGTATTTATTAATTAAGCCAAATTATAAATTATAGCCCTCAGAAGCTCAAGTACTGATTGGAGCTCCGGGATAGAAGGAGCAGGAAAAAGGGCATGAGAAGATGGGAGGTGATGTACTGGGAGAAAATCCTGCTGCCAGGGCCACTCAGACAGCTGAGGGAAGATGGGAAGACACCCTTGCTCTCTCTGCTTTGTCCCAAAAGCTGCTCCTGTGTCTGCCTGATACCTATCAGTGCTCTCAGGCTGCTGATACCCTTGTCTCTACAGGTGAACATCTTCCTCCGTGAGGTTTAATATAATTGAAATGCCCTTGTCTGCTGCTAAAGGGACTCCTCATCCAGCTTTCCTAGGATCTCTCTGGTTTCCAAGTCAAATTAGCTGTCCTTCCCTGGAGGAATCACAGAATGGTTTGGGTTAGAAGGGTCCTAGGAAGGTTGTCCTCGCCATTGCCTCCCTCTGTGAGTTATAATCTCACCTCAAAACAATTCTCACCTATGTGAGCCTCAAAGACTTCATGTCTGGAGTTTGCCTCTTCTTGTTTTGTGTTGGCTCTTTGCTTTGATGGGCAGATTTCCTCCTCCTCTTGCAGGTGCTGTTGTCCTGGCGCTGTGATGCCCTTTGGGCAGAGGGCTCCTCTTAGAGAGGGGAGCTGTTTGTTACCTCTTCAGCCTCCGGGTTGTGGCAGTTCCCACTTCCCTTCCCCGCAGCCGTGATGACTCTGCAGAGCAAAAAGTAGTGAAATAAAGGGGCAAAAAAAAATATCTTTTTTGTACTTGAAAAGAATAATTTCTTCCTAGATCTGTCTAGTCCCCGATCAAACCCGTGTCTGTGAGGAGTATGAATCATAACTCATAAGTGACAGGAGCTGGTGTTCAGGGTCACCATGTGATGTTTCTGAACACAGGACTCAATCAGGGGCAGTTTCCCTCTTCTGCTGCTCTCCCAAGGATGGCCTCTTTTGCAGGAGGAATGGTTGTATGTGGAGAGCTCATCCCATCGCTGCTCCATCTATCATAATAAAGGTTATTAAAAGCCTACGTGACCAGCCTGCCTATCCCTGCAGAGTCTTGCAAACTCTGCAGTATAAGCTTGATTTTATTAAATATTTGCTTGACCAGAGAGGCAAGGCAGAACAGGGTAAACATGCCTAAAGTAAATGTGGGATGACCTTTGCCCGTCATCCACCCGATGCCTGTGGCTGCTGCGGCTCAGAGGGCAGTGGGAGGTGAAGGTGATCATACAACAGCTTCAAAATTCTGGCTGCCGTGAGAATTTTGAAATGCTTAGGGTGGCGTAAAAGTGGTGGCTGCTCTACAAGCCCAGACTGTACCCTTTCCACCATCAGATCTAATCAGCCCACAGGTCAAAAGAATGCGGGATTTATTCTCTCTGTTATTTCTTGGAGGAAATCTTCAGTCCCACCGGTGTTAGCAGAGCTGCAGAGATTTGAAAAGGCTGCAAATCCAGACCTGTGTCACTGTCACATCTTCCTCCCTGCTGGGATCTGCAAACAGTGATTTTTTCCCTTGCCTCCTGCTTGTGCCAGCCTGGCTGTCATCAGTAGCTACACTCCTGATTTCAGCCAAGTCACGCTGTGACATGTGATGGGACACTGGCCTGCAGGAGCCGGGCTGCGGTTTGGCTTGAGTCCTTCGTAAGATCAGGAACAGCTTGGAGAAGTTCTGATCTGCATGTTAAAGTGGGATGGAGGGAGGAGGGATTTGTGTGCCTCAGCCTGGTCACCACTAACGAGGGTTGTGTGGTCAGCACTCAGCACGTGGCTTGTGAGGCATGGGCTGGTAGGACTCCCTCTCCCACGTGTTCTGTGGGGCCATCAAGAGCCAAAACTGTTCTTGGTACAGAAGCAACCAAAAAGGTGCAGGAAAAGTGAGCATATGGATGTGTCGAGCAGGAAGACATGTTTCCATGAGGCTTGGTGATGTGCTTACCAAATTACAGCAGCTATTTGAACCCCACACTGCTCCCACCACCCTGGTGAAAATCTGGGAGATTTTAAGAGACCGAGTGGTGCAAGGAATCCCTCTTCCCGCTCTTTGGAAAATCACCAGGATGGTCCCTGACTCATTAGTTTTCCCACTTCATGGCTCTTTAGACTTTATTACTGTCAATAGGTAGGCAACCCCTTTCTCCTCTGTCACCTGAGGTTCCCAGGAGAGCTGTCCCTCTCTTTTAGACAGTGCCTTCTTGGCTGTGAAGTGGGTGGAGAGCAGTCTCAGGGTGAGAGCCCAGGGGTGGGAGGAGACCCAGTGCTCAGCTTGCTCTGTGCTTGGCCCTGTGCCCTTTGTAGCTGTGGCTGTGACAGCTGCCACACCACAGCTCCTCTGTCTGTACTCCAGGCTGGACCAGCATGAGGCAGCTTGAGCTGGAAGCCACTGAGATGCTGTTCAATCAGGTCCCTTCTGGACTGAGGTCTCCCTGAAAGGATATTAATGTCAGACCAGGGCTGGCTTCTTCCCGGGGAATCATGATAGCTGCATGAGAGCTCGGCATCCATCTGGACCCGTCCCTGTAGGCAGATCCCTGACCTTCTCTAGGCTTCAGTCCCTCATCCAGAAGAGCAGGATAATAATCCTTCTCCAGTTCTGGTGCCTTAGATAGCAAATACACAGTTGGGTTGACCTTGGCAGTGCAAACAGCAATGCTGGTTGATGTTTTGACCATTAGCTCTGGCTTCCAGGGCATGTTTGTGCTGCCCTGTGGGGCACTGGTGTGTGTAGTGGAGAGGAACAGGGTGCTGGTTTATTCCTCTGCCCTGTGATTTCTGCTCCTTCTACCAGCATCTTTTCTTTCAGGAGGGCTCCCTTTGTGTTGGTTTTAAGCAGAGAGCTCAGAGTGGAGAAAGGGAGGATTAGCAATTAAAAGCACTCTGATGATGGCATGGTTGTGAAGGAGGGAGGAGGAAGGAATGCTCCATAGTAATGCACTTTTGTTTGCTTTCCTCTTTGCTTGTAGGACAAAATCTGCCGGGGAATTGGTGTTTTGAAGACTTTTACAGCTTTTAATCCTGTTTCCTTGGGAATACAAACCTCTGTCATCATGTCGCCGGCCATGTGGAAATGGACTTGCCTGGTTTCTCACCTCCTGCTGTCCACCACAGTGTCACCTCTTGCCAGACAGCAGCCACTCCATCCAAAGAGGCCCTTCATCACTTTCACCGGAGAACAAGGAGAGGGACACTTCAACCACTTGGTGGTTGACGAAAGAACTGGGCACATTTACTTGGGGGCCGTCAACAGGATCTACAAACTCTCCAGTGACCTGAAGGTCCTGGTGACCCACGAGACCGGTCCTGATGATGATAATCCCAACTGTTATCCTCCCAGGATAGTCCAAACCTGCAACGAACCCTTGACACCCACGAACAACATAAACAAAATACTCCTCATAGACTACAAGGAGAACCGCTTGCTAGCCTGTGGGAGTCTGTACCAGGGCATCTGCAAGCTGCTGAGGCTGGATGACCTCTTCAAGCTTGGAGAGCCCTTCCACAAGAAGGAGCATTATCTCTCTGGGGTGAATGACAGTGGCTCTGTTTTTGGAGTCATCGTTTCTTACAGCAACATGGATGACAAGCTGTTCATTGCCACCGCCGTGGATGGGAAACCGGAGTATTTCCCCACTATTTCCAGCAGGAAGCTCACCAAGAACTCCGAGGCGGACGGGATGTTCGCGTATGTCTTTCACGACGAGTTTGTGGCCTCTATGATCAAGATCCCCTCAGACACCTTCACCATCATCCCTGACTTTGATATCTACTACATTTATGGCTTCAGCAGCGGGAACTTTGTCTACTTCCTGACGCTGCAGCCTGAGATGATCTCACCACCCGGCTCCACCACCAAGGAGCAGGTTTATACCTCCAAGCTGGTCCGGCTTTGTAAGGAGGACACGGCCTTTAACTCCTATGTGGAGGTGCCCATTGGCTGTGAAAAGAACGGGGTGGAATACAGATTGCTCCAGGCAGCCTACTTGTCGAAGGCTGGAGCCATCTTAGCAAGGTCTTTGGGGGTTGGCCCTGAGGATGATATCCTCTTCACGGTCTTCTCCAAGGGGCAGAAGAGGAAGATGAAGTCCTTGGATGAGTCTGCTCTTTGCATTTTTGTCCTGAAGGAGATCAACGACCGCATCAAGGACAGACTGCAGTCCTGCTACAGGGGAGAGGGGACATTAGATCTGGCCTGGCTCAAAGTCAAGGACATTCCCTGTAGCAGTGCGGTAAGTGAAGCCCCTGAGCACCCAACCTTTAGTTCCTCATGTGTTCACAGGTTTTGTCTTCAGATAACCAACCTTCTCATCCATTAAAGCAGGAAACAAGGAACTGAGACTGCCTTGTCCCAGTCCTGGCTCAGCCTCCAGCTCCCCACACCACCTGCTTTAACCAGTTCATACCTCAGGTTGCTCATGGACGAGCTGATGAAGGTATCATCCGACATGCTGTGGTTGGTGATGAGCTAAGCCAAGGGGCCCTGAAGTCTTTAGGAGGAATTTGCCTGTTAGAGTTCCTTCACTGTGTAAATCATAGGGGAGAAATCACTTTGACCCAAGTACAGTCTTGGCTCAAACTAAAGCAGGACCTAGAGAATGTCAGCGGCTTGTGCCGGTTTCTGTGTGTGCCGGTGTAATTTTATCTCCCTGAGCTGGAGTTGGAGCAGGATTTATTCAGGGAGTTTTGTGAAGGCAGAGCTTCATTTCTTCGAGGGTTGAGGAGCACTGGTCATTAACCATCAAAGCCCCTTGCCTTCCGCTCTCCAGCCAGCTCCGCGTCGCCTCTGCTCTGAAAAATTAAGGCCTGGCTGCAGATCAAGGATTAAAACTGTCAAGATTTAAGGGCAGGATTGGGGCAGAGGCTGGTCCATCTGACCTACAAGTAGTCTGAGGAAATTGCCTCAGTTCCCTCAGTCGGTTCAGTGGAGTGTCACTGCAGGGAGGTGTGTCAGCCCCACCAGCCCAGGGCTGGCTTTGACAGCGGGCACAGACATGGACACCGGGGACGACTCTGAGCTGGAGGAGCTGCTCCTCCAGGCTTTGATTCCTGGCCCTAATTAGCTCTTTCAAGTGAGAGGCAAGTCCAGGTCAGAGCAAAGGGAATATAGAGGAAGGCCAGAGCGCTTTCCTGCTCCACACCCTCAAGGCAGGCAGGACTCGGGATATGGGAGTGCTCCAGCTCTCCTTTGTACTCAAGCCTCCTTTGCTGGGGGAATCCTGCTGCTGTTCTTGGCAGGACAAGGATGGACCAAGAGGAATGCAGGTGGGAGTTTTGTTGCAGGGAGTCAGATCCTGCCTTACTCTGCCTTCATTCCCCTTTACACCAGTGCCCTCAGCATCCCTGCTTCACCTTGCCCTGCTCTCGTCCTCCCTCATGGAATGTGTGCAGGGGCAAGTCCATCGTTTTAGTTGGGAACTCTTCTGCCCAGCCCCACCAAGCTCCCCATGGAGGGTTGCACAGGGAGAAAGGCTGTGCCCAAATCTGGCTTTGATTTTTTTTGTTTAGCCTCAAGGCCTCTGCACATTCAAAGAGCTGCCTTTAGATTTAAGCTGGGAGCTTCCCACTGGAGTTTCTTTCCTGGGCTGTTAAGCCTTTTCATGCATTTACATATCTGCTCTGCTTGTGTTCCGTACTAACATTTGCAATATTGGACTTCTCAAATCACGGGGTTTGAAACCTCGTGGTCCTGGTTTCTGTGGCTTGAGGCAGGAGCCAAAAGGCCAACAGCTTTCTCATGTCCCTTGAGGTGAGTCTCAAACCAAGCAGACTGATGTCTCAGACTGAATTTGGAGGGACCAGGCTGCAGAAGTTGGAGAGAGGACAAGGAGCCAGGCACTGCGTGACACAGTGAGAAAAAACCCATGTTAGAGCACATTTGTGAGTGCATTTCTTCACTGTGAATCAGAGATGCTGATGCTAAGCTGGGGAAGAACCTGGAGATCCTTGAGTTAAAGGAAAGGAGTCTGAAGAGTGCAGCTAAGCAGTCTGTCCTCTCCTTAAATGAGCCTACTTAGAGCTGCTGGCAAGCCCTGCCTGCGATCAGCTGTGCTGCCTGAGGGAAGAGGTATTAGTGACTTGGCTGCTGTAAGGGCTTGCAGAGTCCAGCTGCTAAGCTTGGAAAATATTTGATGGTTGCTGAAGTATTTTGGAGCCTGGATATGTGTCTGTGAGGGCCTCATCTCCTTCGCTGAAGTCCTGCTTGCCAGCCAGCCCCCAGCGCTGCTGCTCTGCCTCTGAGCACGTGTGTTTGAAGCAGCTCTAAAACCAATTACAAAGCCATCAGTGAGACTTTTCCCTGGTTTTGTGTGGATGTCAAATATTTCCCTGCTGGGGCAAATAGAGGCTTAACCTTCCTGTGATCCAGGCTGGAACTGAACTTCAGCTTGGCTGCCCTGCCTTCAGCGGCCGAAATCCTGCGTTGTGAGCAGGCACAGCTGATGTGCCAGGCACTGAGCATTTTAAACGAAGAGAGGAGAGATTTGGACTAGATGTTAGGAAGAAATTCTTTACTCAGAGGGTTGTCAGGCCCTGGCACAGGTTGCCCAGAGAAGCTGTGGCTGCCCCATCCCTGGAAGTGGCCAAGGGCGGGTTGGATGGGACTTGGAGCAACGTGGGCTGGTGGAAGGTGTCCCTGCCCATGGCAGGGTTGTTGGAACTGGATGAACTTTAAGGTCCCTTGTAGCACAAACCATTCTATTACTCCACGATTCTTTGTGGTATTAATTGTAGGATTATGGAGATGAGTTCACTGCACTGTCCTCACATCTTGGTGCATGGTCAGGTCTGGCTTTTAATAACAGATATTCTTCTAATTTTCCTGGTATTTCCAATAGAGCAATAACTGACTCAAAGGAGATCCACATTTTAAGATGCTTCAGCTCCTGCCTCGGTATAAAGATTGCTCAGGGCAAGAGAAATCTCTTGGGGACCATTCCCAGCACAGCTCTTCTAACCTGCAGTATGCACACAAGTAATTACAGGGATGTGAGAGAACAGTGCTCTTGGCCCTGGTAGTGGAGGCTGCATCTTCTCTGGTCAGGCAGCTTGGTTGCAGCTGGATCTGGGAGATTTAAGGTCAGGAAGGACCTAGGCAAGCTGGGCTGGACAAACTGTGTCTCATAGTCAACATGGAGCAGGAGGCTCTGGGTCCCCAGATGTCCTGCAGGGTTGGGTGTCCTGGAAACTTGCCCTGGTGTGGTTTGCAAACACAATGTCAAGGCAAAGGTGGAGACACAATTGGGATTCTACTGTGCCAAGTGCCCGTGTGTGTTGGTGGTGTGATAGAAACATTTCCACAACGGGAAGTGTAAGTGTCCAGAGGTGAATGAAGAATCCTCAATGTTCATTCCTCTCCCATCCCTGTGTTACAGTTGCCCTCCGAGTAATCTTCAGCATAGATGGGGAAAAAAATGATACATTTTTATCTCTGGGCAGCTGATTTGCAAATTGGTGATGTTCACTCTGGTGATAAATGGTTTCAGGTAATACCTCTCTGCAAATGCAGGATAATAGCTTATATTTAAACAGTACACTTGACCCCGAACGCTTAGAAATTCATATAATCAGAGAAAAATGAGGCTGGGGAAAAAAGGAGTCTTAAAAGGTCATCTGATTTGCCCTTCTGCCCTACTTATAACATTTCTGACAGATGTTTGTCTCACCTGTTCTTAACCTCCAGCGATGGAGATTCCTCTCTCTCCCTGCACGATGTGTCCGTGCTGTTGAGAAGCTTTCCCTCAAGTCTAATCTAAATCTCCTCTCGGGATACTGAAGCCATTCCTACCGCTGCACTCAGAGGGCACCTTCAAACCCTTTGACCGTATAACAAGAGCACCAAAACGTGACCACTGCACGAACCCATGGAGCAGTGGCAGCAGGGCTGTGTGGACACGCAGGGTGTTGGCAGAGGGAAGGGCTCTTCTGAAGGGGAAAAAAAATGGGCTTCTGAAAACAGAAAACAAACTCTGTGTTGGGTTCAGAAGGTTGTGGTTTGAATATTCTTCATGAACTTTGTAATTGAACAATGTGTTCTAGTGTAAGGCGTCCCTGCCCACGGTGGAGGGGTTGGAATGAGATGATCATTAGAGATCCTTCCAACCTAAACCTTTCTGGGACTCCATGACTTGGTGACACAGTTGGGATATACTGGATTTCTTAAAAATAAATGCAGTTTGAAAGGAGGATGGGTGTATAAATGTGCTGTTTATATACAGGAATTTATCATTGGGAGGTTTGTTGATTGTCATTATGACAAAAAAGGATTTATAGGTGCGTTTGGAAGCCCAGGGAGAATTCCACTATTGGAACACTCAGCAGTGGAGGCAGGGGAGCCTTCCCCTCTACCTTGGGGAGCAAGGAGGTGAATGGCTGTGTGGGACATACAAACAAGGATGGAGAGGAGGAGGTTAGTGGAGACTGACCCCAGAGCAGCATGAGGGTGTCAGGGGAGCTGGAGAGGAGCAGCAAAGCCCCAAACACAGTGTGCTGTTGGTGTGTGATCCTGCCTGTCAGCTCAGGAGCTGGTTGCATCCCAGGGCTGCTCTCCTGGGAGATCCTGGTCTCTTCATCAGCCTGATGTGTCTTGCAGCATCACCTGCCTCTCTGCAGCCTAACAGACTCCAGTCCCTGAGATGAAAAGGTGTCACCTCCATCGCTGCAGCTTTCACCAGATACGCAGCAGAAATATCTGCCCAAGATAATCAAAGTGTCTGTCCCCAACTATCGCCTGCCTTCTGCTGGTATTTTCTTTTCCTTTTGGCAGGAAATGGAGTTTGACTGTCTAAATTACTGTATTCAATCTCTTCCTGTTTTTCATGGCAGCACTGTCACTTGGGGGAGAAATGAAATGTTTTCAAAGCCGACCGGCCAACAAAAGGCCTTGTGTAAAGAGCTGGACAATATTTTCCTGACACTTTGCTAACAGAAGAAGATGTCTGGGACCTCAGTCACTGTCTGACAAGTGACTGGGCTATAAGGGCTTCCTGTGCTTCTGATGCCTAAGTGTGTAACTCCCCAAAACTTCTTTGCTGAGGCTGCTGATGAGATGCCTGAGAGTCCTGCATCTCCTCCGCACATCTGTCCCTCAAGTGGACTCTGCTCTGCTGCTCCCTCCTGCTTTCCCTGCATCCCCCTGATCATCCTGGATGCTTGACACCCACCAAGCAAGCACTGCTGTGATGGGGCTTAGCTGAATGCAGGATGAGCTGTGGAAGGCAGACTGCTGATTAATCCTTCCTTGAATGGCTGTTGGGCATGTTTGGATGCCAGTTGGGTGCGCAGATATTTTCCTTTGGCAGCATGAGCACCTCACCCAGGATGAACACTCCTGGCCCTTGGGGCTGATCCATGGGCTCTCTTCTGCTCCATATCACCAGGTTAAGAACTAGCTCAGGTGGTAGAAAGGTTTTGTGTATGGTATGGGACAGTCACTTTAACTCCTGGCAACGCCACAGCTGCTGATGGGATAGCCAAGTCTTTTCTGTTAACAGCCTATTTCATGATATTCCTCTTCTTCCCAAGGCTTGGATTTGCCATCAGCAGTGGTAACAGGGCACACAGAACCTCTGAGACACCAAGACAGGGAGCAGCATTATCCTTATATTCCAGGAGGGTTGGGTAAGGAATGGTAAAACACAGCCCAGGGCCTCCTGGATCTTAATGCTGTGCCCTACTGTTGCAGGAAGAGGGAATATCACCCTTGGCATTGCATTCCTCTCTAGCATGGGGGACAGAAGAACAGGGTCATCCTGAAAGAAGGATATGGGCTGGAACTGATGCAAAGAAGGGGAGTTTCAAGGGAAAAAAATCACTTTACAAACAAAAAAAGCAGAAATTATCATCTCTACCTGCCAATTTCCCCACCATTTTCCATTAAGTGGGAAAGACTGGGGCAAAAGGGAGTGTTAGCTTTTGCTTAGCCCTTGGGAAGAGGAACGTGTGGAAGGAGGTCCATGGGATCGTGGTGCTCTGCCATCTTGCACACCCAGCCCCTGCCCATTTCTCTTGGCAGGGTTGGTTGGTATGTGAGCCTGACACTTTCCCGTGGCAATGACTCAATCACAGGAACGAGCTGTTAGTTTTGTTAGACCTTGGAGTGTCCCTGCTTTACCAGCTGGGCTGTCCTGAGTAAATCTCTGCAGGTGTCAGTGCCTCCTGGGCTTGCACAATAGGCCTTTTTGTTCATCTCAGCTGGGCAGAGGAGAGTTTTGGGCACTCGTTTTGCACGCACATCTTCCCTCCAAATCACACAAATCACACAGCCTCGTGTTTCTGTGCAAAGGTTTCACGGTCAGTCGAGGTCAGGGCTTGGTCAGCTTTAAACAGTCTTTCCTTTTCTTCCTCTGAAAATGCAAATAAGGGCAGGAAACTCTCCCCTCAACCCACCCCCCACCCCAAAAAAAAAAGAAAAAGACACAGTGCAGTTTTTGGAAAGGCAATACCCTCGGAAACATGGGAATGCCTGTCTGGGAATGCCCACTGGAGACTGGGAGATGGAGCAAACAGGCCTGTTGCTGCCAGATCTGTGTTTGTACAATCGGTGACATCAGTTTGTGTTGGATGGGAGTGTGTGTGTGTGTGTGTGTGTGTGTGTGTGTGTGTGTGTGTGCAGAGCCTGCTGCCTGAGGGACTTGCTCAGAAACTTGGATAAGAGGTGACAGGAGTCCTCTTGTTGACTCTGGGGGCTGGAGTGGGTGGAGGCTGAGCTGGGGAGGCAAGAGGGGCAAAGGGTAGAGCCCTGTGGTTTGCAGATCTCCCCCAGTCACCTTCCCATTCCCCATTTCTCCACCTCCAGCAGGCCTGACCCTCATCTTCCCTACAAAGCTGGCTATGCTCTGGGATGAGAGATGCTCCAGCAGAGAGGAAGGTCATGTTGTCTTGCTCCATGAGGGGCTCTCTCCAGTGACACAGCTGGTGTTTCTCACGACTGTTGTCAGTGGTGGAAGTGACCAGAGATGTCTGGGGCCGTGCTCCTCAGGATAATGGGGAGCAGCTGACTCCATCCCTCCAATGCTCCCATCAAGGTCCTGGCCCCTCTGCGCTGGAATCAGGAAATCCTCCCCACCTCCTCCTCTGTGAGGTGAGCAGCAGGCTCATTAACTAATTAGCACTAAGCCACTGAGTAGCACGCCTGGTGTTCGTGCCACAGACATGATGGTTGGGGGCTGATGGACCCTCCTGGCTTTTCCGTTGCCTCCAGACATCCTCAAAAGCCCACCATGTATTCAGGTGGGGGTGTAAATCCTAACCTGGTGAGAGCTCCTCTCCAGGGGCTCCTCAGGCAGCACGTGGGCTCATCTTCTCTTTTCCACTAGTGATGACTCTCCCTCCCGTGGATCACCTCTCTGCCAACAGGGATAAGGACACTTCCCTGCCTCTGTGAAGTGCTCTGTGCCCCCGGGCAGGAAAAACAAAACAAAGCAAAACAAACCCCAAAAAACAAACAAACAAAAACAAAACAAAACAAACCCCAAAAAACAAACAAACAAAAACAAAACAAAACAAACCCCAAAAAACAAACAAACAAAAACAAAACAAAACAAACCCCAAAAAACAAACAAACAAAAACAAAACAAAACAAACCCCAAAAAACAAACAAACAAAAACAAAACAAAACAAACCCCAAAAAACAAACAAACAAAAACAAAACAAAACAAACCCCAAAAAACAAACAAACAAAAAAAAAACAAAAAAAAAACCCCAACAAAACAAAAAACCAAACCAAACCAAAAAAAAAGGTGATTTTTCGGGGAGAGAAAACCAAAAACTCTTAATCCCCTACAACGATTGAAGCTTGCACTTCAGAGCTGTAAAGCAGGGCCTAATTGCACAAGGAGGATGATTGCATTTGAGGTATTAAGTAGGTCCCTCAGTATTAAACACCTGTCCTTGAAAGTATACTTCCAGATCAATGAATGCAGAAATAATGCTGGCAGTAATTAATTACCCTCTAATCACCCCTCTCCTCATCCCAAAACCTCTCCTTCCACAATCCTCATTGTCCTGGGCAGGGGAAAAAAAAATACACGTGCATCGGGAACAAAAATACACAAGCACAGGGCAAACCCCTTCCTTCTCAGACCCATTTATTCACTTGCCATGCATGAAGAGGCAGGAGGCAGCTCTGTGCCTTTAAGTGGCTGGGTACCAAACCCTCTCCCCGAGCTCCTCTCTCCCAGCTCCCCATGGCTGGGTGACCCCGCTCGCACAAAATGCTCATTGAGGGCACAACGACACCCGAGTCGCTGTTGTGTCTGAGATATTCCAGGCACAGCTCCCTCCCCCACCATCAGTCCCATCTCTGCACCACGTTGGCTCTGCCTGGGCAGCTCAGCATCACCCCCATGTCCTGGTGTCTCCCCAGCCTGAAGGTGAGCGAGGTGCCAACTTCTCCACCACCGCCTGTGCCGCCTCCCTGCTCTTCTTGCCACGTGGACGATTAGATTTGTTTCTGGGAACTGGTCTTTGCTGCTTCCCCTGCCAGCAACCCAGGCTGTTTTCTTCTGTGGTCGGGCCCTGTGGTCGCCTGTGGCTCAGCCTTGCATTTTTGGAGGGCTCCATATGATCTCCTCACATTCTCTTCCACGTCAGGAGATCAGCGACTTCGCAAAGCTGACCTCGAGTTGCCTCTCCGGGAGGTTGCCTTGCAGGCCAAGGGGAATGCTTGTGCAAGAGTTTTTGGTTTGTTTGTTGTTTATTTTTTGGTTTTTTTTTTGTCTCTTTTTTTTTTTTTTCATATAAAAGAAAGGCAGAGAGCAAACTCCAGATGTCCTGGAAGAGCCAGAAGCAAAGTGACTCCAGCTCCCTTTGGTGAGCATGATGCTATTTAAAGCACCTCCGGAGCAGGGACAGCTGAGTTTGGACAATGCCTGTTCTGTTGAGGAGGGGGCTGAAAGGGGTGCTGGATCCAACACTGTCTTCTGGGATAAAATCTCTGCAGACCCTTTCTCCCATGCCCAGTTCAAGTGTAGCTGCTGGGGTGAAACACAGTGCAGGGTCTGTCTTAGAACTTGGAGGCTCAGCGAAGATATTTAGCCTCTGGAAACGATCTGATGTGCCTGGCTATTTATTTCTATTCCAGGAAACATATAAGACCTGTTTTCTTTGGTTGGTTTTTTGGTTGTGGTTTTTGTTTGTTTGTTTGTTTTTGTTTGGTTTTGTTTTTGGTTTTTGTGTTTTTGTTTGGTTTGTTTTCTGTTTGTGTTTGTTTGTTTGTTTGTTGTTTTTTTGTTTGTTTGTTGTTTTTGTTTGTTTGGGGTTTTTGTTTGTTTGGTTTTGTTTGTTTTTTTTTTTCCCTTCCTGAGATATGCATGTTTCTCTGCTTACCCAAATTGAATGGATAGGTCCCCATTGTACCAGGTAGGATAATACAGATGTTGGAAGTGACATCCTGGAGATTGGATGGTGTGGAGATGTTTCACCCACAGAGAGATGTTCCAATCACATCTGACCATATTTCTGCCCCACACACTCCCAGCCTGGCATCTGCATGACCTTGCTAATGTGGGGTGCAGTTTGTGCTTTAAGTTTGTTTGAGAGGCTTTTTATTAGCCCTGTCCCAGTCTCTGGGTAACATGACAACAGGTTTGGAGTGAAACGTGGTGTTTGCAAAGCCAGCACGGTCCTGGCTGGGTGGATGTGTTCAAAAGCAGGATGGGGCTGGGGTGGTAGATGTCCTGGACATATCTACCTCCATATCATCCCTCCCTTCAGCTCTGCTTTGTTGCACTGATAGACCCTAGGAATAGGATGAACATGGCTTGCTGAAATGCTGACCTTTGTTGACCACTTTTCTCCTGCAGAAAACTACACAGTGCGTAGGGCTTACCCTCTCCTTTGTGCCACCAGCCCCCAGTTCCTTCAGTTTAGGGGCTACAATCATTGCAGCCCAAATGTTTGCTGCTTTGTGGTGTAGATTGTCATAACCTGTGGCTGCCCCATCCTTGGAAGTGTTCAAGGCCAGGTTGGAGCAACCTGGTCTAGTGAAAAGTGCCCCGGCCCATGGCAGGGACTTGGAACTAGATGGTCTTTAAGGTTCCTTCCAATTCAAACCATTTCATGATTCTGTATTTAAAATATTTAAAGAAGTACTTGAAACCAGGAATGGCAAGACACCGAGGCAGACATGCAACTAAATGTTAAAGACCAAGAAACTCCAGTTTCCTCCACGCAGTATTGGAGCTGATATAGCTGACAGAACATGTGGGTGACATTAGATCAGGAGGAACATCGTATTTTCCCTGTTTCAATGTCATTACCCTGTAATTGTCAGTGTTCCAAAATATAATAGGATTTGTTCAGCTGATTTATCCTGTAAACAAGCAATATTAGCCAGGCACGTATTTAGACACGGAGAGAGAGTGGGAGAGGCAGAGCGGGGGAGTTTGCAGAAGGGAATAATGAAAATTTACTCCTCCTGATGAGGGAATGACCCAACACTCCTGGCTGGGTTGGGGCTGTTGCTTGGGATCCTGCGCCGAGAAACACGGGGCTGTATCTGTGACGGTGTCCCCGCTTCCCAGGGCTGGCTGCAGCCTCCCGCTTGCACCAGCCCGCTTTGAGATGCGGGAGGAGTTCGAGCTTAATGGCTTGAGCGAATTTACACTCGCCTGATACGAGGGCCGTGAATTCCTCCAGTGCCGAGATCTGCACAGATAGCGGCGGCGAGCGGGAGATTTTTCTCTTCACAGCTCGAGTGCTTTGGTATGTTGTTTATACTGATAACCAGGCTCCTTTAAATTCATTTTCTGAGATGGTAGGGCCAGACACATCTTGCTTCTCCCGGGTGCAGATGCGCAGCTCTGGATCTCTGCTATTTGTTGAGCAAGTGGTACCCAGCCGAGCTCTCACGATCTCCCCGTGCTGAGCAGCAACAGCACATCCATCTCATTCATTACAACACTTAACTTACCTTTGCAGGACCACGGTGAGGCTCAATTAATGCTTTTATGAGGCGCTGGGCTCTCCCACTGAAGGCGTTTCTTGCCTGCAAAGCGCTGATGTTGTTTCATTTACATGGTGCACGTGGCACTTTGCAGCCCAAATGTTAATTCTGGTTGCGTAACAAAACAAGAATTCCAGCGATTGTGATTCAGTGGAGAATCGCTGAGGCTGCTGGCACAGGGGAGGCAGCAGGACTCTACCCAGCAAGGTGCTGGGGTTTGGCACTCAAATGGCAACGAGGGGACAGTGCCAGAAACGCTCCAGAAATGCCAGTTTAGTCACTTTGCTGCCAATAAATATTGGGATATAATGGGTCAGGCACGTGGTCTGTGAAAGGGAAGACGGATCAGCAGGAGAAAGATCCTACTCCCTTCGGCACTGCATGCAACTGGCAGTGGTGACATTGGTGTGGAGAGCCGAGGAGCTCTGCAGTGTGTCTGCTGTGCCCACCCAGTGAAGATGGACATGAGAGTTTGCAGCTTGGGGAAGGAAATGCCCCTCTGGTAGGGGATTCTTGGATGGAGAAACCCGTGCTAGGGCAAAGGTGTTCAGGGTGACACAGCTGACAGAGGACAGAGCTCCAGTCCCTCCTTACACCCCTCCCAACACTGCAGCTGATACTTTCAGGAGGTTGTTATGCCAACAGCCTTTGGGCCATCAGGGCAATGTGACATCCTTTAGGATAAAATGCAGCACCTTCTCTCCAAGGTGTCTTTCTGCTTCCACAAAACCCCTCCTCACCGAAGGTTTCCTCTGTCTGAGACTCAGCTACAGGAGCACCCGGGAAAGGCAGAGCTATTGTGTTTCAGTGTACAGCACAGCTTTGCTGCTGGAGTAAGTTCTCACAGAAGAGCTCTAGCAGCTTATTTGATCAATACTTCCAGTTTGAAAAATCCCTAAATGCTTATTTACCCACCAGTCCATGGCAGTTTCAAAGGCAGAGTCTCTACACTCAGTATTTTTTTACTTTTTGTGTGAAAAATTTTAAGTGAAGTTTTTAAAACACCGATCTGAGAGCCACAGAGATTATATTCCTCTGTTTATCCTCCAGTGCCTCATCCACATGATCCTCTGAGCCAGCAAGGGAATGTTTATGGGACAGCAGAAGGTCTCAGCTTCCTTTTACAGTCACACTTGCTGCTCTTCAGTCACGTCCATCCTCCTTTTTTACAGGTACAGTTGCCACCCGTGAGGGGATGAACCTCAGTGACCACACAGGTTTGGGATTTGATTTTCCCCCACCTGCTGATGCTGAGACTTGGAACGATGCTGGAAATGTTTTGAAGGAGTGGAGACGCAGGGCAGAGAAGGGATATTTGGCTGATACAGTGATGGTGTTTGGGATGTGGGATGGGAAGAGCTCCAGGAATGGGAATGTTTGTCTTACCCCAGTCTGACTCTGCGTTGCTGCTGGAGGTGCTGTCCCTCTTCCCTGCCTACATCACACTTTTGGGGGCTTGTGATGACTCACCAAGGCACTTGAAATATCACTCAAATTACAATAGCCAAATGCAGAGAGTGCAAATATCCCACTGAGGGATCTTGACAGATATCCAAGTCACCTCTGCACCTTGTCCTGTTTGTCTTGGCAGGGTGAGGGTGTTTCTCCTGGCAGACACTTGAAGGTGAAGTTGACAGTGGAGCTGAGATGGGTCTGGTGAAGTTGGTATCAGTCAGAAATACAGACTCACTGTTGGTCTTTCAGGCTGGATCCTTAATTACTTCTTCCCCTGTAGTGGTAGGAGTGTCTTCTCTGCAGGTGACCAAGGGAGGAGGTTGTTCTGCCGAGGAAGGTATTTCACACTTGATATCCATGATGTGCTTCTCTGGATAGTCAGTCTTGGACTTTCCTTCATTCAGCTATTTCGCTCCAATCACAGAAATACAGAATGGTTTGGGTAGGAAAGGACTTTAAAAATCATCTAGTTCCAATCTTCTTGCCATGGTCAGGAACACCTTCTACTAGACCACATTGCCCAGAGCTCCATAATAACCCACTGCTACTTCCAGAGCAGAAATGCTGCTGCTGACCAGTCCCAGGCAAGAGATGAGTGGGAACCAGAGTTGGAGAAAAAGCCGTGGGCTGAAAAGTCTCCACAGAGTTGCAACTCTGTGGCTGTGGCTGAGTCAGCAGGTGCTGAAAGTTGGGGTCTGCATCAAGAAATAAGAAAAGCAAACTTACTGCCAGAATTGCTTAAATATTGTAATATTGGGGCCTAGAAATTTTGTAGGGCTTCGCTGGTAGATTTACCTTTTACACATCTTTTGGCCCCATAAAAATTCAGAAAGCCGTGACTTAGAGGATGTTAAATTTATAGCACAATTACTTTTATGCACAATTACTAATAATCACCCAGCTCTGCCAAGCTAAAGGTCTGAAGACTAAAGAAACCTGTTGGTGTCTGTAAGAAAGGCAGCCTCCTCTTCAGGAAATTGCAAATTTTACGACGTGGAGGTGCACGGTATAGACTGTTGGGAAGTCTTACGCTCACAGCATAGCAGGAACATAAATACAGGCATAAAAAGGTCTGCACTACATTAAGATTCTGCAGCACTCGGGAAACTTGACACCAGTCCTCGAACTGATGCTTAAACTACAGGCCTAAAAACCAAAGGACTGTACCAGTCGTAGTCAATTTGAGTAACTTTCCCCTCTCTTCTTGCATTCCTGAATTGTATTCGAATGAAAACCTCTTAGCAGAGCGGGTGCAATTTCGCTGTAATTGCTAAAGTTACTGTAACTGCACTGTCATTTGTATATGGTGACATGTAATTGCACAGGAGCCACTGCTGTGGGTGCACAAGTGAAAAGCAGAGTGCAATTATAATGTATTTCCAAACACTGGCTCTTTATCCAGCTCCTGTTATATCACAGAGCACCCTGGGGGAACTCATTATCGTATTTTTGGATGTCGTTGCACTGCACATCAGCCTCTGAAGAGTGGGTTGGGTGGTGATCTGTGCTGTCTTTGGTCGGTGTCCATCTCTTTGTCCACGAAATTTTGAATTGCAGAGGCCAAAAGTCCACAGCTGTTGATTCCCAGTGGGCAAACCCACAGCCTTTTCCTGAGCCGCTGTCAGGAATTCACGGGATGGGGATGGCAGTAACAGGCACCAAATTATGGGCATGATGTGGCACGAGGTGAAAGTCAGAGGGGCTGTGTCCACCCTGCACTAGGACTTCATCACTCGACAGAGCAGTGGTGGTTCTGCTGAAGATCACAGCACAGACCACGGGCAGAAGGGCAGATGCACCAAAATCCACAGATTTCACAGAGGAGACACTCGGAGGCAGCATGGCCAGAGGCAGAGTCAGTCCAGCTTCAGGAAGGCAAAGCATTAATGCCATGGGCAGGGCAATCCAGCATCTAACCAGAAGTTCACCATGCATTGAAACCATGCTGAAACCACCAAGAGGACACCCATAGGAAAACAGGACAAGCTCAAGCCTTGGGTGTCCTGCTGCTGTTGGAGTTTAAAGACCTGTGGTTTGTGGAGACATGGTTTCCATAATTTCCAGCTCCAGTCTCTGGGGATTTATAGTCCACCCCTGCACAAAGTGATCTAGATCCTAAATTTCCTAGCTTGTACTTCTTCAGGTACCATGAAGTTCCTGGTGAGAGATTTTTCAAGGGCTTCCATCTGTCTAGTTTTTTAAGTACCTTATCGAGTGGACACTCCTGCCCTCGCCCTCACTCTGACTCGCTGTCAGGAAGGGAAGGAGATCTTGCAGTCAGTCAGGTGATGAAAAAGACCTTGGATATCCCCTTGCAAAGACTCAGACATGTATTCCTGTTGATTTCTTATTGCTTTTGGCTCCCTGGCCCTGCTGGCAGCACAGACAGCCCTTAATGTATGTGTTCCCTCCATCGTTTGCCGTGGCCAAGCCTGAGATAATGGGCGTGAGAAGCCAAGTACCTGCCACCCTATGAAGACAGGGCTGTTAGGAATTAGCTGTAAATCAAAGGGTTGGCCATTGGGACAGCCTTGATCCCCAGCGAGTCTGTGGAATTGCTGTGGAGACTGCTGAGATATCTGGGAAAAGGCTCCTGTGCATTGGCTGGGGAGGGACATTTCTCTGGAGTAAAAGCGAGGAGGAATGAGAGGTGGCTGATCTCTTATCAAAGCTTTCCCCCAAATATGGATTAGGCTGTATTTGATTCTGAGGGGCTTCTTCAGAGGCAAAAGGCTAAACAGATGTTTAAGGGACAACTGATGCATTATGAGCGCTGTTTGCAGTGTCCCCCTGATTTCTGGTGCTTCGCTCGTGAGATGCCAATGAGCTCGTTCCTGCTGGGGAATCAGATGAGGACGGGGAAGGAGGTTTTGTAATCAAATCTCTTACCCTTCTGCTGAATTTGGGGGTTTTGGGGGCTCAGTGAATCCCTAAGGGACTGAGCCAGCACTAGCCTCGTAAAACCATCCTCTCCAGGAGAGTTTGGATGCGTTAATTATTTATTTGCTAGGCTTAATCGTGGAGGAGGCAAACGCCTGCCTGAACCCTCCTGTAAATCAGGCCCGTTCTTTTGCACATCCTTCCTGTTTCACTGCCCAACGTGACACCTGGCCATGGTGTCACGGCTGCAGATGAACCCCCAGGTTGCTGACACAGGGAGGGGTGGCAGGAGCGGACCACAGCCTCCCACCAGCTGCCTCTCCATCCTGGTCTGATGTGCAAACCAAGTGGTGGGACTCAGGGAGGGCACTTTTACCCTGGGAGCTGCCAGTCGGTCTGAGATGAAGATATTTTGGATATTTAGAGCACCTTATAAGCCTGTGTTTAGCAGCTTTCCTGGGGCAGAGGGGCAGTGAGTAACATTCCCTGTTTTGCAGGTGGGATTTGGGCGTGGGATGATGAACTGATTGATCCCAGCCCAGCACCCCAACCACCAGCCCCCTTTTCCTTCCAGGTTACCCGCTGAGTGCGCTGTGGCTTTCTGGGTCAGATTTCCCTGCTCAGGATGTGAGAACTGTTGATGTTCCTCCCACCTCTCCCGAGCTTCCCTTTGCCCCTCCCTGCCACCCCAGCCCGTGTGGCAGGGCGGTAGAAGCAGAAGGAATTCAAGCCCTCACCCTCCATTTCGTTCTGGAAAGTCGTTAACGTGAAATTGCCAAGCGGAGAAGCTCCGGAGAGTTTAACGTGGCTACTTTATATTGCTGCAAGGAGTGTCTGGAATTGAAAATAAACCTGTGCTTGCCACTCCTGACCCTTTCCTCATAAATCCCAACTTCCCTACGTGTTTCTCTTTGCTGCAGAAGATGACTGTATTGCTGTCTTTACAGAGGTCTGTGTGCAGCTGAGAGCCACAGCTGTGCAGAAGCCGGGTGCTGTTTATTTGCAGGGTTCTGCTTGCTGGCGGGTTTTTTTGGCAGATGATCCCCAGAGGAAATAACCCAAATGTGTTCAATGAAAATAGTTTTCATGTGGCGTGTGGCTTGCTGGCCTCGCTCCTGCTCCTGGGGGAGGGTTGTCCACGCTGCAAACCACAACTCTGGATTGCTGCTCTGGCACCCACCCAACAGCGTGTTGAGTGGACATAGAAGCCTGAAATACTTTGGGTTGAAAGTGGCCTTAAAGACCATTTAGTCCAATTCCCTGCCATGCACAGAGATACCTTTCATTATCCCAGGTTGCTCCAAGCCCTTTCCAGCCTGGCCTTGGGCACTTCCAGGGATCCAGGGGCAGCCACAGCTTCTCTGGGCAGCCTGTGCTAGTGTCTCACCACCCTCATCATAAAAAATTTCTCCTTTATATCTAGTGTGACTCTATCTTCTTTTAGTTTAAAACCATCCCCTTTTTTCCTAGCAATACAGACTCTACCAAAAATCTGTGCCAGTACTTCTTTACTAGTCCTTCCTATAAGGATGTGTCCTTCTAGTAAGAATATCAAGAAATTAGATGAAATAAATAGGCTAAAGTTTTGTTTTTTGTCTATGCTGGGGAAAACCGTGATATCTCCCCCATTAAGGGCAGGTGTGAGTTCAGGTGGAGCTGATCCAGTCTGATGGAGAAGGACCTAACCTGTGGCAATTAGATTAATTAAGTCTCAACAGGTTGCAGGTGGGCTGCAGATCAGCCACAGGCGGTTGTGCTTGAAGCTGGGATCTCTGGGTCTATATCTTCTGGGTCTGGGAGGGGGTCCTGCCTGAGGCTGGAGGTTCTGGATTGTGTAGGGAGGCAGCCAGACCATTGCATGGATCCTCTCTGGTCTCAAGTGCTTCAGCTGGAGTGGTTGGTTTTGGCTGTGCTGTCGGGAGGAGAATGTGTGGGAGGCTGTGCTGCTCCAAGGAGGAAGCCTCTGCCAGTGCCAGCTCTGCTTGATTTGTATCATTTCACTGCTTGTCAGTGTAATTTCCTCCTGTTTGAGCTGGGGCTCTGTGCGTGCACCCAAGGTAAGATGTCTGCTGTCACTATTAAGCTTTTCATCCTCTGGGTGGTGAGGAAAGCTGTCTTGTTTGCCTTGGAAACTTTCTTCCCTTTCTCTTCTTTCTGCCATTTGGGAATTTCTTGCTTTTAGTCTGAAATAACTCTCTTCAGCTTGACAGACCATTAGAATGAGCACTTATGTAGTTTTATTATACCCTTGAAATACGTGTTGTGTTAATCTTAGAGCTGAAGAGTTTCTGGTCGAATTGTGCCTGACTTGAAGAGCTGGATGGACTCTTCTCAGCTCCTACCTTTCAACTCCTTGATTGGAAGGACATCCAGAGGCCTTATAGTTTAGCCTCCCTTCCAAGTATGATGCATCTTTGTTTGATACTTGGGGACCATCTGGAGTCCTTTTGCGATCAGCTCTGTTGGAAGGTGCATTTCTTTCCTTGCCATACTTCCCCTTCTGTCCTGGTGATGGCTTTCCATCCTGACCTGTGTGGCAAAGCTGGGATGCAGATTTATCTTCAACTTCGTGCTGGCCTTGTGGACCAGCAGCATCCTGCCTGCTGCTGGTGGTGGGGGCTGTTGAGCTGCTCTGCAACAGCTCTCTGAGCTGGTGTTTTAGCTCTGAAAGGGCAGTCCACAAACACTAATGACTCTTGTAGGCCAGAGCTCAGGATAGCTGATCCCTACTAATGGCTCTTCCAATTCCTCATAGGTTTTATGTATTTATAAACACATTTAGGACACATTATTCTTCCACTCAGTACAACCATCTGTAATTATTGCCTGTAATTGCTGGGTGAGGATAAAGTGAACCAACCATCAGGCTTTTACTGCTTGTGAACTCAAGCAAGGAGCATCACACATTCTAGCCATGTTTCCAGGAAGGTGTGAGCTCAGACAAAGAAAATTGTCATGGTCCTTTATTACTGATATATCAAAACTAGGCAACCTTCCTGTACTATTAATTATTGCCTTCCTAGGCCTTAGGCCAGCAAAAAATTTTAAGTGAGTGCTTAACTTCAAATCTGTGAGTAGCCCCAGAGAAGTTAATAAAGTCCAACTGCTTTGGCAGTAGTGTGCTGTGATATTTGGGGTTTCAGCTTTATTTGACCTCCTCTGGGGAGATCTGTAACCTCCATTAGCTTCACCTACTTTGCTGGTGCCTTGAGGTAGAAGAGCTGTCTGTACCATGCTGCTGCTGAAACTCCCTGAAACCCAAAGAAACACCCTCAGAGATAACCAGACACCGTGGGCATTCCTTTGAGGGTCCTGATGGCAAGTCCTGTTGAGTTCTAAGGCAATTGGTGCTAGAGCTTAGGCAGCAGCATCAATCAACAGGGACTGTTCTCTGGTTGCTGGGAATTCTTGGTAACTCCAACAAGTGCTGGAAAGTTTCCCTAACAGCTGGGAAACTCTCTGCTCTCCAAAGAGCTTCAGTGAATTACTGTGTCCCTCTATGATGGATGATCATAGAAACAGAGAATGGCTTAGGCTGGAAAGGACCTTAAAGACCATCTCACTCTTCTACCCTGCCACAGGCAGGGACACCTCCCCCTATCCCGGGTTGCTTCAGCTTGACCTTGGGCACTTCCAGGGATCCAGGAGCAGCCACAGCTTCTCATGGCAACCTGTGCCAGAGCCTGCTCACCCTTGCAGAGAAGAATTTCTTCCCAATATCCTATCTAACCTTATCTTCTGTCAGTTTGAAGCCACTTCCCCTTGCCCTGTCCCTCCATCCCTCATCCAAAGTCCCTCTCCAGCAATCTTGGGGCCCCTTTAGGTACTGGACGGGACTCTAAGTTTATAGGGTTTCATTCTTACCATGGCCCCTAGCACAGGTTTGGCCTGGGCTGACAAATCCTCTCCCAGATGGTTCCTGGATATGCCCTGGAAGACTGTAATTTCCAAAATGTAGCATGAGCAACCCTACAGAGTTTGGGATTGGGAGGATTATTTAGGTTTCATAGGTGTGATTACTATATAGGATCTCAGGGCTGGAGGGGCAGGTCAGGGTCTATTGTATTTACCTGTGTAGATTTAGCTCTGTGGTTTTTGTTCTGGATCCCATGGGAATTATGTTCACAGTTCTTTTTCTGACAGAACTAGATGTGTTTAAGACACCTTCAGCAGATTTTGCCTTTGATTGCTGGGTCTTGACTGGTAATGCAGTAGGAAAAAGGCTTAAAGTAATGTATCCTGCTGGGCTGTCATTCAGGAGAACCAAGTTTCCAGTTTTCCTTTTGTCTGTAACTCATCACACAACTTTGGATGAGTTTTATTTTGGTTTTTTTTTTTTTCCCACCTCTGTATTTCTCCAGTCCCTGTTGACTTACCAACCTGCATAAATTACAGGCATGTTATGCAATGGGTGGACACTTCCCAAGTGGCTGAAAAACCGGTGACTTCATTCGTTTATACTTTGCCTTCTCATTTTTGTTTGCAGCTGTTAACAATTGATGACAATTTCTGTGGCCTGGATATGAATGCCCCCTTGGGAGTATCATCCATGGTGCGAGGGCTCCCCATTTTCACTGAGGATGGAGACAGGATGACATCAGTGATTGCCTACGTCTACAAGAACCACTCCCTGGCTTTTGTGGGCACCAAGAGTGGGAAGCTCAAGAAGGTAGGACCTGATGTGCTTCTCTTACTCAATTTTTTACATTTTCATGGAGATCTGAAGTGTTTTGTTGAGTATGAGCGTAGTCCTTGTCTCAAGGTGCTCCTGTTTGGAGGATAGAAAATGGTTTTGATGGCATAAAACTGTGTTTTGCTCTTGAGGGATAGAAGTAATCTCAGAAAGGATGAAATCCTTCTTCCACGTTGTTGTTCATCAGGAAGTTAATATTTCTGAAGTCAAACCACCCTGCCAGTCAGACTTGGTATAATTCCCATCCAACAGAACTGTGTTCAGACCATCTCTAATTAAGAAGTTGATCACAGGGTATCTGTGCATGCTGGAATAAAACTGATAGTGGCTGAAGTTTAGGAGACAGGATTCATGCTCTGGAGATCTTTCCTCAGAGCAATGTGACTGCACTGTGATTTCACCACGAGCCCAGCATGGGATTAATGGTTGCTGTGTTTATGTCAGGCTGGGTGCTGGTGCTGAAGGAAGAGTGTTTTCATCAAAACAGAGCTGGGCCTTGAAAGATAATGAGCTGTGTTTATAGCTGATGCCACATAAACCCAAATACAATAAGGAGTGTATTTATGTTCCTCTCTGTGTACTCTCACTAGAAATATGCCCTTTGCAAGGCTGTGGCTCTGTAGTTTGCTGTGTAAGGCAACAGTAGAGAGGCTAGAGAGGTGGAATCCTCCACCTGTGGCTCTTTCAAGGGAAGAAGAGGCATTAAAGTGACCTTCTCATGTTAATGATGGAGATCTTGCTTCCTTTTGAACCTCTATGCCAGTCTGATGGTGTTTGTGTGAATGCTCAGCCCAGGGGTGTGGTGAAATATTGCACGTGCAGGGAGGTTGTGGCTTTGCTGTGGTCGTGGTGAGAAGCTGGGAAGGGAGGTGGGGCAGAACCTTGGGGGTTTTGTTGGCTGTTGCTCTTTGATCCCCTTTTGCAAGTAAAGGCTTCAAGCTGGGGACAGGAAAGCTCTTTGAAAAGGAGACCAACTACGGCTTGTACAGAGGATGGACAGAGCAGGTGAGAGGATGGGAAGGAGTTGCTTGTTCATGGATGCTTAAGGAATGTCTGAAGTCTCTGGTTTTATTCCTCTACCTGTTTCTTCATTCAAAGAACACAGTTATAAACTGAGATGGCATTTTCCACATGCTGAGGGAGGGCTGCAAGGGGAATGGGATCCTGCCCACTGGCAAATATCTCTGGCTTTGTTCAACAGAGGAAAGGCTGCTTGTGTTTTTGAAAAGAGAATGTTAGGGGTTTTTTTATTCTGACAGGTAGAAAAGGAGCCAAATTGTTTTGGTTTTTTTTAAACAGTCATAATAAAAATAATCTCCCCTGACTAATTAGGTTTTGCTTCCCTGTCTTCTGTGATATCATAATAAACAGTTCCCCAGTCAGTCTCTTAAAGGGGAGGGAAATGAGGTAGCTGAGATCTGAATGGTAAATATCCAAAAGACCTTAACAGTGAATCACTGCTGCCTCCCTGCACTCCCAAGCTTTTGGTTTCTCCTTTGGCTCCAGGAGAGCCTTTGCAGGGCAGAATCCAAGACCTGATTCCTTTTTTAATAGGGGAAAATAGGAGAGAAAGCTTTCCATGCTTTGCAGAGTGTGGTAGGGAGCAGGGACAGCCTTATAGGGTAAAGAATGAGAAGAGGGGAGCTGAAGTGGCTGATGTAATTTGAGAGCTTTGTTTTATTCCCTTTTTCCTCATGTACTGAATATTCTGTCTGTGGTAGTTGCTGCCTTGGGTTTGTGAGTTGGAGCAGGGCTGGAGCCTTGGGTTTAGACCTTTCTGGGATGAATAAATCTCCACCAGGCAGGCAGAGCACAAAGCAAAATGGGGCTGCCCAAACATGTGTGATTGTTTTGGACCAGCTGATCCAGAGTCCTGGAGGCATTTGGTTCTTGTAGGTTGAACCCTGTCCTTGCTATGACTCCTGCAGTCAGCCTGTTTTGTTTGGATTGTCCTCTCCTGGTGTTCCTGAGGGTATCTGAGCTCAGGACACCAGCCTGGTTTGCTCTTTGGGTGCTACAGGAGACCAGTTTGGCACTCAGGATTTTCACTTGATGCTCCTTGACCCATGTCAAGACTTCATGGGCCTTTTGACACTTTGTTTTCCACCTTGGCTCATCAATCAGCTCCTGTGGAATAGGAAACAAAGGAAACACTGATTGGGATTGCAACTCCTGCATGATCTTTCTGTTAGTAGTGTGAAAACTGATTTTTCTTTAAAAACAATGGTAAGATGGAATAAGCTTTGCAGGATTAGATGAAAGTCCATGTACCAGTAGACAAATCCCAGGAACAGTCTTTTTCCTGCTGTTGGATTCTACCAGGCATGGCATGTCCTCTTGCTTCTCCTGGTGCAGTGCAGCTACTCAGTCAAGCTGCGGTGAGAGGTTTTTGGATAACATGAAAGAAGAATGATGAAATTATCTGCAAGACGGGAAGATGTACTCAGTGGTTGGAAGACTTGCTGCAAGATGGTTTTGGAGAAACTTTGTTTATTCGGCAGTTTCAATATTTTCCCTTGTTTTTGTTTTGTTTGGTTTTTTTTTATAAGAAAGTGGCAGACTGCATTATCTGATTTTTGGTTTATGTGATCCATGAATTCTCTGCAAAATACCCCCAGTCATAAAGCAATATCTGTTAGTTGATATACAAATGTCACATGTGTCAGGGGAGTTTATCCAGTGGCACGTACAACAGAAGCAAAATATTGTGCTTTACAGGAGCATATCATTAAAATGAAAACTAGCAGCATATCAGGAATCTGCCCATGTAACCAAGACAACAAAGGCAGAAAGAAAAGGAAAAACCAAGAGAGAGACAGGGTAGGGAAAGTGTGAGTGAAACCAAATGACACGGTTGGCCCCGGCGATTTCACTGCCCCAGGCAAAATACATTTTGCAACCCTTGCTCATTGACAAAGCTGCACGTGCAGCCCATCAGGAAGGCACTGAATAATGTGCTGGAGAAATATTCCCTCCACTTCTGCTGGCTTGTCCACAGCACAGCCTGGCCCTGCAGAATGAAGGAATAAATAGGATAAAAATGCAGAGCTACAGGAAAGAAAAATGCCTCCTGTCTGTGTGGATTAAAGGTTGCCTTTAATGCCCTTGGATTAAAGGATGGATGCTGGTGGCATCTTGGGCGTGGAGATGGATGGCCCAGGGAGGAGTGGGCTGGGAGACAGCTGGGTTCAGTTCTTTGCTCTTCCAGAACCTACTTCTGTGTCTCCACACCTCAGTTTCTCTCCTGCAACTGGTAGGGAATATTTTCCATGCTCAAAAAGCATTTTGGAAAGTTACCATGTTAAGTGTTGTGAGGTGTGTGATCATATCGAAGAGCTGAACTCAGCAAATGAGCCGGGATGGAAAACCAGCTCGTGATCACTTGTAGGCATTAAAGATGCTGTGGTGGTGTTTAATGAGAAATATTTAATCTGCCAATGCTTTGGTTTAAATGCAGTATCTGTAATTACCTCCTGTGTTGGCCAGTCCGTGGTGTTCCCCGTGTGTCTGTAGCACATCAGTAAGTGCTGCCACAGCTTCCTAATCCAGGTGCCTGGTGGGCTTCCTTGGAATTGGGCTCCTACTACCATGGGGAATGTGTGGGACAACACCCACGCCTGGGAATTCCAAATGGTTTCTTTCAGGATACACAAAAAACCTCACTGGAGGTTAACAAATGTCTGATTTGTGTGTCTGCAAACGGCCCAGGAGTTATTCCCAGGTACGCTCTTCCTGCAAACCACTTTGCTGTGAAACAGCTGCCAAAATTCACCGGCTTTTTATTTTTCCTTTGCTCAATGTCTCTTGGCTCTTTGCTCCAGCAGCAGGAGAAAACCAGAGGTGTACCCACAGAGATGTTCTGCACGGTTTTCTATGCTTGGTTTGGATTTTTTTTCCCTGCTGCATCTGGCCAAATCATGTGCCACTAATACCTGTCATCACTGAGGGAGTGTAGCAGGATTCTGTAATCCTTGTGTTCCTTCCCTGGGCATTTAATTGATGGGTCATTGCTTTTCTGCAGATCGTTTCCAGTCAAAGAAATACAACTTACCTGCAATTATTCTGTGTGCAGGTGCAGGTGTAAAGGGCGAGTAGAGCTTGCAAATGGGAGGCTGGGAACAGCCCTAGGAATTGTGCTTCCAACAAAACAAAGCTCTTGGTCCATCTTCAAATGTTTGTTTGAAAATGGAGTAGTAGAAATGTGCATTTATTTGAAACTTCCCAAAAAAATAGATTTAAATTTCATCCAAATATTTCACTTGAGCTTTTTCTGTGCTAAATTCCTCACAGAGATAGAACTTTGGCTTAAAACCCAATACTTTCACTCTGTGGCCTATATTTAAGTTTTCATCAAATCCCACCAGTTTGCGGTCTTTGAAGGGCTTTTTAGATTTGGACTTGCCATTGGGGGTGAAGGTATTCATTCAGATCAGACAGCTCTGAAATCTGGCCAGCACTTTCCAACAGCTCTCAAACCCACTTAGCAGAAAAGTCTCAGTATTGACCAGTTCCATGAACAACCCTCTGGATTACCCTGAGCCCTCCAGACCCTGCTTTCCTTGGATCCAGAGACAAAACACCCCAGGGAAAATGTGAGATCTGAGGGCTTGGATTTGCAGTTCTCATTTGGGCCCATCCCACAGCAGAGTTGGGCAAGGTTGGCTTTCTCTGATGCATAATTGGATTGGAAAGCACACCAAACCTGAGCTCCTGAAGGCTTCTGGATGTGTGGCTGTGGCTTCCCCTGTCCCTGACAGCTCTGCTGGGTGGATGCCCAGGCTGTTTATAGCCCACCTGCCTCAAAGAGGGAGTGGGAACAGCTGACAGGTGTGGGTGAGGTCAGTGTGTGGCTTGAAGATGCACCTTGGTTTGGGGTAGGGTGAGGACAACTTCAGTCAGGTAACCCTGAAGGGCACCCAAACCTGCAGCTCTGTTGTTGTCATGGATTGCTGTGCTGAGTTCTCTTGCCACCATCACTTTCATGTGTTGGGTGAGATCCCTTCCCAGGGCAGGATTTCTTCTGTTGAGCAGAAGAGAGGTGAATCTTGGCGGGGGGGGGTGACTGGCAGTGTGTGAGGTCCTCCCCTGAAGCTGGATTGCTCTCAAGTGCTAAGCTGTGGCTTCCCCATCCCTGGAGGTGTTTGGGGTTGGGTTGGGTGGGGCTTTGAGCAACCTGGTCTTAGTGGAAGGTGCTCCTGCCTATGGCAGGGGGGTTGGAACAACATGGCCTTTAAGGTTCCTTCCAATCCAAACTGTTCTGTGTTTCTGTGGATGGGCAATGAAGGAATGAAATGGAGCTTTTTCATGCAAAAAAGGTTAAAGGGTGCAAGAGATGAGCAGGAACCCACAGGTAAATCGAGCTCTGAGTGGGTTGGTGACACCCATGTGGAGAGGAGTATCTCCCATTTCTCCTCTGACACTTCATCTCCCATCCAAGGAGCTGGAGCTCATGGGGCACCTCTGGGTTTGCCATGCCCAGCATGACAGTCTCATGGTACCCGCAGGCACAGAGATCTTCACTATTCTTTGGGCAAGGGGACTTCTGAGCAGACACAAACCCAGAAGCCCTGCTCAGTTCTGATATTCCCTGGAGGGTATCCTGCTGCTGACAGCTCTGTGTGAATGTCAGCAGGGAAACTCTGCTTCCTTCTCCTTCCCTCTGCTGCCTTGAAAGAGTTGGGGTTCTTTTGAATTTTATTTTTTTTTCCCCCCAGCTGTTTGGCAAGTGGACTTGGACTGCTCTGAAAACATGCTGTAGAGGCTCCTGCTGGGAGAATGGTTTCTGCAAGAGGGGCTTGTTCACCCTGGCCTCTCCTCACAGCTTCCTAAATCAGCAGGAGTCCGGGTGCTTCACTGACTTGTGATGGAGTGATGCTGGTTCCTCTCTGAATTTGGCATCTCTGAAGGCTGTGGCTGTCTGCGCCCTGTGTTGATATGCAGCCCTTCTTTGAGAAGTCATTTCCAGCTTAGATGCCTGAAGAGAAGTTCACTTTTCTGGCTGTAGTGTTGAGAAACTTGGGGGTTTTGTAGCTGTGGTGAACTCGGCACTTGATGTTCATGTCGGGTGTAGCAGCAGGGGTGGTGGGGGGAATCAGAGTGGCCCAATTGTTCTGGCTCATGTAAAAATCATTACCTGGTGACAATGAAGTCCAACACGACCTAAAAGTGTTGGGTGAATGGATATTGTCTTTAAGGGTGAAATCAAAGACGCAGGACTTGTGCATCCTGAGTTTTTTGGAATGATTCAGGTTAAGGATTAGCTGGCTGGGGAGCAGCTCTCCTGTCGGGTACCTGGGCAGGTTGTACATGAGCCATCAATGTGCCCAGGCAGGAAGGGGCCAACAACATCCTCAGCTACACAAACAGAGCCACTGCCAGGAGGTTGAGGGGAAGGGGATCCTCCTGAACTCAGTTGCTAGGCCATTTCTACGTACTGTGCCCAGTTTTAGGCTCCTTAGAACAAAAATCTTGCTGATCAACCACAACAGGTTGAGGAAAGGGTGAAGGGATTGGCTGGGAGCTGGAAAACCTGCCCTGAAAGGAGAGGAAGAGGGAAATGAGCTTATTCAGGCTGGAGATGAGAAAACATGGAAGAGACTTAACAACAGGATTCCCATGCCAACAAGGAACTTCTTGAGAAGATGGAGACTGGCTCTTCACATTCATGAGTGGGGGAGAGGATGACACAGGTGTATGTTGACATGAAAGCACTTACAACTGGATATGAGGAAAAGCTTTTTTCCCATGAAACAAGCAGTCATTGAAGAAGGTTGCCACTGAGGCCGTGCAGTTTCCATCCTTGGGCATTGCCAAGGCCTGAATGGACACAGCAACCTGGTCTGACCTCTGGGTAGTCCCTGCGATCCGTCCTCTACCCTAAACCACACCAGGGGGCCTGTGCTCAGATCCTGCTGCCAGACTGGTGCAGCCAACACTTGTTTTAGATGCTCACTGATGGTTCCATCACTGCAGGAAGGTGCTCTGCCTCTCACAGTCCTCATTTCCATCGCTCTGGGATGTCCAGCTGTAGCTTGGGTGTGTGTCACACACTTCAGCCAGCTCACTGTTTGTGTCAGGGTCTAACTGCAGTGGGAAAACTCCCCCCTTTTTTTTTTTTTTTCTCCTGTTAGGAATGTGGTTGTTCCTAGGAAGGGTTAGAGCCTGCTTTTTGACAGAGCAATTTATTTTCCATGTCTCTCCTTCAAGCCCTCCTCTCTTCCTTTCTGACTACTCAGCAATCTCAGTGCTGGTGTGCAGGGGCTGCCTGAGCTGTGTTTTCACTGGGTGCCTTGTGGAGATGCGTTGAGTGCTGCTCTTTTTTATTTGTTTGTTTTGGGAGATTCTGGTTAAACAGCGACTCAGAGTCTTGTCAGAGATGGGATCTTGTGATGGTGCAATGAGACTTGCAAAGAACTGTGAGCAGCTGACATGTTCCCCACTGGGACCACGTGTTTTTATTTCCAATTCCATGGGAAACAATGGACTCCAGGGGACTCACTGCAGCAGGGAAGGCAGCAGGTTGTACCCCCACCTTTTCAAACTCCTCCTATAAAAGCAGCTGGCATTGGTCAGGTTTCCAGTGGCAGGACAGCTGAGCTGGGCTCTCCCACAGCAGGCTGAGGGTGTGCTGTGCAGGCAGGGGGACATTAGTGACAAAACCACACCCAAAGGGACACAGGTACCAATGTCCTGCTGCTTGATAAGTGCTGAAATCCACAGGTCCTGCAGCCTCCTGGGGGACAGCGTGCTGAGATGCTGGTTGTCACCTGCCCTGGTGTGGTTTTCCAGTCCTGTGAAGGTCTGTGGAGTGTTCAGGCTGCAGAACCTGGCACGGTTGTGCTGTCCATGGAAACCCTGCAGGGTGGGATATGAGGAAAAACAAATCTATTCCTCTGTCCCCCTGCTCTGTTTACTTCTTTGTCCCTTTGTTCTCGGGTAAGTGCTGTGGATGGAACATCAGGTGATCAGCTTTGGTCTTCATCTGCTACTTCTGCTCCCCAGGGTTCCCAAAGAGAGGCTGTTTAACTCCATCTAATGCCCGGATGGATGCCCAGCCAAAAAGGCTCTTGTCATGCCTTCCTCCTCTCTATCCCCTTCCTTTTTGACTGGGATAATGACTTTTCAGGGAGCCCTTGAAGTGCCTCTTGCATCTGCCTTTGATTTGAATGCCTCTTGCCTGCTGACCCCTCTAACGGGAAGTCAGCTTAAGTGTGGTTCTCCTAATTAGTTTTGCTTTAATTTAATCTTTTGAAATAATTTTATCAAAAAGAGGAAACCTTCTACCCCCTCCCTCACTTTATCGGCTTGTTTTCATGCACGGTCTCTGGGTTTATTTCTCTATTTCCCTTGTCTCTAGATAGGACATCATTTGCATATTTGATTAAGCTCCATATGTTATCAGGGAGCCAGTTGAAAGAACAGCAAGTCCCTGATAAGGCACTGTGCATCCATCTCTTCCTTTCACCACCCTCCACTCCGTCCCCCCTCACCATCCTGTGGCTGTATCTGTGCCCAAAATCACCTCTGCAGTTCGTCTCACCTCCTCCCTCTGGCCAGATGACTAATCTCCGGTTCTGCTGCAGATAGAGGTGCGTGCAGATATCACAGTCTGGCAGCTCAGGAAGGGAGCAGAGAGGATGGAAACGGAGCAGTGGTGAGGATGGGAACCATGGCAGGGAGGTCCACACTCAGTTCCCTGCTCTCTTTGGTCCATGGCAAGTTCAATATGAGCCAACGATGTCACGTCCTGGGGTGCATCAGGCCCAGTGTTGCTGGTTGGTTGAGGGAGGTGGTTGTCCCTCTCTGTGCTGGTGCAGCCTCACCTCGAGCCCCGTGTGCAGTTTTGGGTGCCACAGCTCCAAAAAAGGGGTAAAGTTTTTGGAGAGCACCCAAAGGAAGGCTACAGAGATGGTGAAGAGCTTTGAGGAGGAGCAGCTGAGGTCATTTGGCTTGTTCAGCCAAGGAGAGGAGAGTTAGGGGAGCCTTCAGTGGGTCTGCAGCTCCCTCACAAGGGGCAGTGGAGGGACAACAAGAATCTCAGCTCTCTGTGACCAGGGAATGGCTTGGAGCTGTCTGGGAGCTTTAGGATTAGGTACTAGGAAAAGGTTCTGCCCCCAGAGGGTGGTTGGGTACAGGAACAGGCTCCCCAGGGCACTGATCAACCTCACAGAGCTCAAGGAGCATTTGGACAATGTTCTAAGGCACAGGGTGTGACTTATGGGGGGTTGTCCTGTGCGGGGCCAGGGAGTTGGATGGGATGGTCCTCGTGGGCCCCTTCCACTTCAAGATATCGTGTGTCTCTGAAGCTCTTTATGCAATCCCTTTGTGCCTGGGATTTGTCCTGCACAGAAGCTTCTTGTTCCCACTGTTCCCTCATTACACTGATTATGGTTTTGGTGAGAGTTTCAGCTGCATTATTCTCTGCAGGTGTTTGCTGCAGTCTGGACTGACACCTTTAGCTCCTCTCTCAGTGCTGGAAGTGACTGCTGTGCAGGGATGGCAGGGAAGGGTTGGAGTGACTGCAGACAGAATAGCCACGGATGGAGAGTCTTGAAATATAATCTAAAATATGCACACATATATATGGGTGTGCAAATATATCCAGCCAATATTTCTTAAAGCCTTTCTGGCTTTTGCTCTGTGAAATAAGTTTGCCATAAGTAGTTTCCCCTCAACCCACCTCTAGAAACCCTCTAATTTGGAACCAGCTGGACATAGCTCTGAGGGAATACAGGGAAATGCTTAGTTTAACAGTAATTTTCTCCTTCCCACTGCTGATGTTTCAACTGAGGGAGGCTTTATTTAAGTTGTGACCCATAATTGGGCATTTCTGGCAGCGGTCAGAGTCCAGTTTCTACTCTGGCCAAAGGCAGAGTGGGTTCATAAGAGCAAACTAAAGTAGTGTAATTAGTTGTGTTAGTGGAGATGCAGAGGAGACCACAGTTTTGCAGAAGGGGGTTTTGGTAAAAGAGCCTTTCGACCACAGTTTTGCAGAAGGGGGTTTTGGTAAAAGAGCCTTTCCCTCAACTGACAACGAAAATGTAGGAAAGGGGAGTTTTGATTTATGAGCCAGGTTTTAATTAAAAGGCAAAAAGGAATGTGCTGGCGATAATATGGAAGGTCTCTCTCCACCTCTCCTGGCACACACCCAGACACCCCAGTGTGCAGCAGCCCCTCAGCATCAGGGTGGTGCTTCTGAACCCCCGTGGGGAACTTCAGTGCCATCAGCACATCCACAAGGTGTGAATGCTGCAGGTGGGGCTCGGGAAGCCAAGAGAAGGAAAGCAGAAATACACTCCACCCTGTTCACCTCCAACTTGATCTCTTCCTTTGGTGCCTCTTTCATTTTGATGTAGTGACTTTTTGGTTTGCTCTGCTTCCTCAACTCCCATTTCACAGTGGTGGCAACCTGGCCTGAGAGCAATCAGACTTTGATGGATTGCTGGTTCCTGGACTTGTGTGTGTAGCCTGGAGGGGAAGAATGAGAGTGGTGCTGGTTTTTGTAGACCCCCCCAACCCATCTGGTGTTTGCAGGAGTGAAGATGTGCATTGCTATGTAGGGTTCAGGGAGCTGTTCCTGCTTGGTCTGACACTTGTCTTTTTGTTTTGGAGGTTTTTTTTTTTACCCTTCAAAGCCCTGTCACTGGCCTTTCACCTCTTCTAAATGAAGCCATATGGATGAGCTGCACATTCCTGGACATTTCTGGAATGAGAAAAGCTTTGATTGCTGGGTGAGGGGTAGAAATAGGGGCTGAAGAATGCAACTCTCATTTTTAATTAGTAGCTGTAGTCCAAAGACCCCTTGGAGTGCTGTGACCAGAAAGCACCTTCCCAGCTGTGACAGCAGCAGGTGACCCTACAGATGTGACTGTAACCTGACAGTGTCAAGTGTAGGTTGATGTCAAGGATGGTTTTATTCCTGAACTGTCATTGCTTGATTTTCTTCATACTGGCCAATGTTGCACTAGCTATGACCTCGAGGAGGATTGATTTCCCAAACTAAAAAAGGCATTGGATTGTAAAGAATTGAAGTGATAATTCAATGTAAGACCCCAAAGATGAATTTTCCAGGTGGGTTGATGTCCATACTTGACTAGAGACAACAGGACTGTGTTACAGGAGGTATCCCTTAATCCCATGGGACATCACTCCTGATAAGCACTGGTTCTATCTATCAGCAGCATTGCATCCAGTAGGCACCAAGCTGATCCCCCTTGGTGCAGGGAGCCTGAAAGTGTGATGGAAACAAGTGGAATGCTCCAAGGTTCTGAAGGAAGAGATGAGTTGGGTGCCTGGGGATGCCAAGAGAAGCCAAGTGTGGAAAGTTGGGAACAAATCATCTGTGGGTTTCAACTCTGGTTACACTGTCATGCTGAGCATGTTCTGCTGATGATTCACAGAGCTGGGTCACTTTTTGGATAACAAAGGAACCCCTAAGGGACTTTGGTGGGTTTGGGAAGCTTCGCTGATGGTTGTTTTTTCAGCTGATGTGGTACATGGGCAGAGGAGCCTGGCACACTTGTCTTGATGGCATTCTGGCAATGCAAACCACTGCTTCTCCTGCCAGCCCTGCCGCTGCCCCACCCTGCTGGGATGCTCATGGATGAGGTCTGGAGTCATCTTTCTATTTGACTTCTCATAATTTATTTATTTTTTTTTCAAACTGAAGCTGGCAATAAATTCCAGCCATGTCAGGGAGAAGGTTATCATTGAGACTGGCAGAGACCTCATCATCTGAATTTTTCAGAAGCCCCCTCTGATGAAATCTAATTAAACATTTTGACTGCCACTGTGCGAATCTCCCTGTGTTTGTCATATGGCTGATTGAGGCTGGGTTATCAGGGGGAGTTTATGGCTTGTCATATCTGCTGGGGTGGAAGTGGTTTCACACACTACAGGCACTCTGACCTTTGTTGTTTTTTTTTTTCCTGCTGCCTCCAAGTTTCTGTGGGTTCCTCTTGGATTTCCTACACAATCGATTCATCTCCTTGGGGTCTAAGGGAATATGTTGAGGGTAGAGCTGACTTGAGTGGTTGAGGACATGTAGTGCTTTTCTCCTGCCCTTCAGATGGCATCTGTGTGTTGGTGAGCGATAGGACCTTGGCATCCTGTGGGGTTGGAGCGTCTCTTACACTCACTTTGTTGTTTTCTCACAGAACAGAGGAAAATTTTCAAGAAAGAATAGATTAAGAAAACAACTCAAACCCATCCCTGTGCCAAATCAAAACTGATTTATTCTCCTCCCTCTGTTTCAATACAACAAACAAGCTGTAAAAGCTTTATGGTGTATGAAACAACCACTTAGGGTTATTTGACCTCCCCACCTCATCTTTTTTATTTTATTTTTTTTTGTTGTTTAATTAGCTCTCTTCTTGCAGGTATTTCTACTGCAAGATGGAAAAGTCAAAATCTTTTGATGCTTTCAAGCCCCTTCTCTCCCTCGTGATGATGGAAATTAATTCCCCAAATCCCACCCAAATTCTGAATTTTTTAGCTAATTTACTATTCATGGAGAAGAAAAAGAAAACGTTTCCAAATTTATATCTCTGTTTTCCTTGCACGTCTGTCTTAGCCTGCAATACATGGAGAGGTGGGAGATCTTCTGAGACTGCTGCCTTTAGGCTCTTTGTTAAACTTCTTCTGCCGGGTTAGCATTTTTGTCTGCTTGGAAGCTGGAGGATTGAACTCACCTGGGAGCCCCAGTAGTGAAATAAATTATCATAATATAGCAGGAAAAGAATAGATTTGGAGACTGAGTAGTGCAGGGCTACCCGGGTGTATTGCATCTGTTCATTTAGAGATGTAATAAGGCTTTGGCTTTGGGGCACAGGACTGGGATGTTCTTATTTGGAGGGGAGGGGGTTGCTCGTGCTGGGGGGGGTTGCAGGTTAATGTAACATGTAAATACTCCAAGTCCCAAATGCATCTTGACACGGATAGTAACTATAATAGTCACCTGAAGCTGAGCATTGATGGTTAATTCATGACTTCTAAGCCAGTCTCTCGGTGTTTTTTAGAGGAATCTGATTCTTTTTAGGGCACTGGCAGCGCTGCAGAGCAGTGGTGGAGGGCAGGAGAGTGGAAGATCTGTTGCAATTAGTATTCCAGTGCTCTGCTTTAACAAATTGCCAGCACCATGTGTGTATGTGCAGGTGCAGGGCTGCTCACCAAGGTGTTATATGCTAAAAAGGATTAATTTTTAGCTTGAACCAGAGCTCTCTGCTGGGGGGAATCTGAGCTCTACCCCTCCTGAAAAGCTTTGAGCGCTCCCAGGTTGAGGTGTGGCAAGTCAACAGGAGCCGAACAACCACAAACTCCTTATGCCATTATCTGCTGTCGTTCAATACACCAGTATTGATGTTATGGGGGGTGTTTTTTCTCCCCTTGGATGTTCACCTTGACTGTGCTTTGCAGCCCCTGCCTGCTCCTGCTCTGTGTGCTGCCTCTGTGCTGCTGTTTTCTGCCCTGTTAAGGAAATCTCAGGCACTTTCCTCTTCAAGCTCACGCTGACATTGCCATGGCAGTGCTGCCCTTCTCCTCCCTGCAAAGGCAAGCCCTGCTAGGAAAGATGATATCACTGGCCCTAAATATACCCCAGCCATCAGGCCCCTTGACCGTGCCAGGGATGCTCTGGCAGACTCTGAAGTGACTTATTTTCTATGTTTTGTCGATTCTCTGTGGCGGGTGATTTCATTAACTGCTCTTTAATCTCTTGCAAAGAGCTGAGCTATCGCTTTTTTGGGAACACATGCAGTTCCCCCCCCACCTCCCTCCAAGATGCACAGATCAGCCTGGTCACCCAGTTTCCAAACCTCCTATAATGTTTAAAAATAAGAATGAGCTACAAAATTTGGTATTGGAGTCAAATTCCCAGAGAGTTCATCTTCAGAGTTTCAACCTGGGGTGAACTGGTGGGATCTGCTCCCAGTTAGGTTCCCTGTGTGTTCTCTGGACTCATCTGTCTGCTCTCCCTATTTGTCCTGTGGTTATTAAAATGAAGAGGGGAATGGGAAAAAGGTGCTTGGGAAAGGACTTAGTTCCTCCTTAACAGCATCTGGACTGGGGAGCTTGTCTTAGCAAGGTTTTTCCATATATGTTCACAGGGATATTCAGTGTGTGCTGTTTCTTCCTCACATCTGCAGCATTTTATGGACTGTGTGACCTCCATCTCTGCTGTCTTGTCATTCTGTGCCCTTTCTTCCAATAACCACTTTGTCTGGCTGTCCTTTTTAACCTTCTCTTTAGGATATTTCAGTTTCCCCCTCCTACATCCCCTTTATTCCCTACCCATAAGTAGTTTCCTTCAAGCCCCCTCAATTTTGTCACTGCTGGGATGGGTCTCTGGCCTTGGGCATTCCAAAGTGAACATCTGTGGCTTGTTCTGAGCACCCCAGCCCAAAATACCAGAATCCTGAATTCAGTTCCTGCTTTGCTACTGACTTTTATGGACCCAGCTTTTGGAGTGTGGGGATTCCTCTCAAGTGGGGATATCTTCATCCCCCGGAGGTATTGCCAACCTCCTCCCCCCTCCAGGGAGAGAAACCAGACCTTTTAGGGGACAATTTCATTCTGCAGGAGACGGAAACTGCTCTAAAACAGGGCAGATGAGTTATGTCTACAAATGTCTTTTTCTCTCCATTACTGATAAGGGGAGCTGAGGGCAACTTTTTCAGATGTGAACACCCCTTGTATTTCTGTTCCCTGTCTGGAAGTGACAGTAATGGTGTTTCTTTGCCTTGTCAGGGGTCTCATCACCAATTAGTGGTCGTGAGGTGCTCCAACATTATGATAATAGGAAAGTTGAGTGCAGGGTGACTTTATGCAAGATTTTCCTGCTGGAATTGGATTAACAGGCTCAGATGGGGCCATTGCTTTTGGTACTTGGTATTTTCTTCATTCTCCTGCGGGTGACTTCTCCAGCCCCTTCTGTGAAGCTCAGGTGCTCTTACCTGTGCCATGCACCTGAAGCTTGCACAGAATATAAAGAAGGTTGGGGATGAGGACACCGGGCTTGCAACATCAACCCATGGAGAAACCATGGTTTAGGTGCAGACCCAGCACATCAGCAGCACCCCTATCGATGGCTGCTGCTTAATGCTTCCTGAACTGCCGGAAAGCTCATGGAAAAACCTTTAGCCTCGTTTAAAAGGGAAGGAAAGCCTGCAGAATTTATGGCATCTGCAGTGACTGGGGGCACTGCCAGCAAATTCAGGGAGTTCTGAGGGGAGGAACAGGCTGGGCTCTCCTCGGGATCACACATCTGGCAGTCGCAGCCAAGTGAGTTTTGCTGCATTGCCGTGCGCCCACAGGATGCTCTGGGTGATGACTTTGGAATGCTCACCATGCTTCCGATGCGTTTTGGAGGTTCAAGGCAGCAGGATGGGGTGGGTTAAAGAGGTGAGGCATGCGAGGATTCAACCAAGATACTTTCAGAATTGCTGAGGTGTGTGATTCCAGTCCTTACACCCAGGAACTTGCAATCAAAAGGGCACAAGTAACTGGAGCAGGCACCGAAAGGGGAAGGTGTGGAGGGGAGCAAGTTCCTTAGAAGGACCTGAATGGAGAGGAGCAGGTGGTTGATGGCAAAGGCCAGCTTGGATTGGGGGTGATATGGAGAACGTGAGGGCTCCAAAGGTCGCCAGAAAAAAACCCATATGGCATAATTGGGCAGGGCAAGAACCCATGATCTATTCCTGCCTCTTTTGCTGATTGCAGCACGACCTCAGGCAAAAGGCTTTCCGCCCTCCATCCCTCCTCCTCTTCCCTGCGAGTTTTTTTTCCTTTGGCCTGTCCCTCGCAATGAGCGTGCCCAGCACTGAGCACAGCGACCCTCGGGTTCCGTCCCGGGGTGTCCCAACCAGCCCGAACCCCAACGAGTTCAAAGCCGGGCGTTGTTGGGCTCCAGCTGCTTTTCAGACGCCCAAGTTTCCCCCCTCGCAAGACTTGCCTGCAGCTCACGGGTGTCTCCCTGTGCAGGAGCTTTGGCTGAGCCTTGGCTTTTAGACCTCCTTGTCTCCCTGATCTCCCCGAATTCCCGACCGTGCAGCTCCCGGGAATGCCGCGCTCCAACCTCCCACCCCGCTCCCTCCCAACAGGTTGGTCATAAATCAGGTCCCGAGACGGGGATGGAGTTTCACTCCAGCTGCTGGAGCTGTGGCACATCTGGGGGCCTCCTGTGGTTAATGGCTTCACAAAAAATGAAGCAATAAAGGTTATGATGGCTGTGTTTTAACCCCGTGGCCCTCGTTCTGTTCGACGGGAGAGGTTTAAAAGCCGCTGTCTGCATTTTAAGTATCTCCCCCGTGATGTGCCATCTTCGAGCAGCTTTTATGAAGTCGTTTTATTTTCGAAGTTTAACAAAGCCGAGGCATCTTTCCCTTTGTTTTCCTTCACAAAAGATAAATTGACTCTCTTTAAGAGGGGGGAAAAAAACCCCTCTGACGCGATTTAACATTTACATATGAGAGAGAAGTCGGTGCAAAGCAAAGGGGAAAAAGGAAAAAAACCGTCTCGCGTAGGTTGGAATTTTCCAGTGTAAGTCATGTATGCTTTTCTAAGGGATGATTTGTCTGAAAAGAGCAGTTTACAGCTCTGGTCACCGATGAGCCCTTCAAGGGATTGTGCTTCTCCTTCTTCCCAAAATCCCGTCTGTTGGGAAACGCAATGTTCGGGAAAACCGGGATGTGACTTTGGACACCGAGCTCTTACTGCGTCAGAAATGTTGGCATTTTAGGGTGGTTGAATCCTGTCTTCTCCTAGTCCTGTTCTCTTGATGAATACCAGCTCCTTGAAGAAGTTTTGTGTGCTCTTTGAAGGCAAGTTCTGGTGCTGCAACCAAACCGTGGTTGTCTCTGCTGGGTGTTGTGGGTGCTGCTACAAGTGCCACTCAGAGAATCAATAATGTATTTATCCTTCCAGCTCCGTTCGACAGGTTATGGGAGTGGAACTGCCCCTGAGTTGCAAGGTCAGCAAAACTATTCAGGCTCTGTAGTAAAGTGGATTTACCTGGAAAAGAGGTAGATATTTAATTAGAAGAAGGTGGCTCAGACCACCTCCTAGCCAGGATGTTCTTGTGTGCGTAGTCAGCAGAGTTCAAAGCATCATTTATGCCGCCCCCTGGAGACGCCAACCTATTTTTTTTAAATAAATAAATCAAATGCTTGAAGGAGGAGTCAGGAAATGCCCTTCCTGACATGCTGCCAGGGGTATGTGACTCCATGGGAGGCATCACACTGGAAAGGTGGACTTACAGAAGCTACGCGAGTGGTGACACAGGGATGAACCTCAAGGTCCCTTAATCACAGAAGTTATCCTTAATGAGTTATCCTGCTGCACTTGGGAAAGAAGGGCTTTTCCCTGACCGTTTCCATCCCAAATTGGATTTTACCCTTTGCAAAATGGGTCCCACCATCCTCAATCTGTTGGTAATGCCAACTTCTTATAGAAAGACAGTGAGACGTGCCAGCCACGTGCTTGGAGATGATAAACAATCTCTCATTTATTTAACTCCTTATTAATTGCAAAGGATGACCCTTCACTCTTCTGTTATGAAGTGCATTGACTTCCTCTCTACAGGTTTCCAGGAGACTTGCAGCTCCAGCATGCTCAGCACAAATCCTGAGAGGGCCTTGGGTCAGTTTTTGAGGAACATGGGGGTCTGATGTTGGAGCTAATGAGCTTGTTATGAGACATACACTGGTATCTCTAGTGGCTCTATCCTTTGCCACTGTGTCCAGCCTGTCTGCAATTAGGAGCAAGGTCTGTGACATTGTGCTTTATACTAAATCTGCAATGAGACAGAAATGTCTGATTTTCATTGAATGTAGCAGAAACTCCTGATCTATAGAGCGTGAACAAATTTTTCTTCTTTATGGCTCAAATTCTTTAGAAGTCCTCAAGGACTTTTAAAAGCTGGATTTCTTTTTTTTTTTTTTTTCCTTTCCTGAGGTGCTGCCCGCTTTTTCTGGGGATTTAGAAATCAGAAAGGTGCTAGGCCAGGTAGTTGAAGCCACAAGGCAGGACTAAGTGCTTACAACAAGGGTGTGTGTCAGGCAATTGATATATTGATGGGGTAGAAGATAAAAGAAATGGCTCTGATAGGTGGAGATACACAGACCTGGGTCTGTGGGGCCTGCTTACCATGGAATCAGAGTTCTTTGGGTTGGAAGGGACCTTAAGGATCACTTCATTCCACCCCCCTGCACTGGGCTGGGACACCTTCCGCTATCCCAGGTTGCTCCAAGCCCTGTCCTACCTGACCTTGGACACTTCCAGGGATGGAGGGTTCGAGTTTGTCCAAGGTAACTCTTGTCTGTAGGTGTGAGAGATCAGTCCTAATGCAGAATGCAAACCCAAGATGCCAGACCGCTCCTGCAAGCGCTTCCCTCTTCAGACACCATCAGTTAAATCAGAGAATACAGGTATGGAAAGTGACCTCAGGAGATCCTTGGATCCCCTCTGCCCCAAAGAAAAGCCCCTGTAGCCAAACCATGCCACTGGGATGTCCAGGTTACCGTGGCCATGGCAGTGTCTCAAGCAAGACCTCTGGAGTCCAATGGTCTCTGCCTGCCTTGGATCACTTCTGACTGTTGGGTTTGCAGGGTTTGCTCTTATTTTATTTTAATGAACGTCACAAGCCTGTAAGCTCTGTCCTATATCTGGGGACATGCTCTTCTGGGGGATTATCCAGCCATTGTTAGACAATTCAGCTGAATTACCCCATTCATTTCAGTCCTATTCACTCCCCGCGATCCATTATCGTCACCTTTCTTCCCTACCAGGAATATCGCCCAAGCAGCTCTTTCTTTTTCCACTGGAAACTTTAAATGGATAGATATGTTAATTGGTGTCATTACAGCAAACGGTCCCAGTCACGCTGCGATTCAGGAGAACATTTCGTGTTGCCATTTAAATGATGAGGGTTTTTTTTTTTCTTTTTTCTTTAATGCCACTGACAGCTACTTGTGTTTAATTCATTTTGATTTTGTTAGGAGGGGGAAGTTATCAGGATTGTATCATTAAAAATGCATGCTTGGGTTATTCATGCATGTTTCATATATCCCTGTGTATGATCCATCATAATTCAACATTAGCCAATGGGGATACCAAGTGGAAAGGGTCTGCTGAGCATACATATAATTCAATTACACCCATGACGTCACATTGATTGGATTCTTAATGACACCTCCAAGCCGTGCTGGGAAAAATGAAGGTTTCCAGGGAGGCTGCCAGTGCCTGGGAGCACGAGGTTCGTGTTACTGATCCGGGCTGGCAGAAGTTTTGGATCTGGTAGGAACTGGGCAGCTGCTTTGGAGCTGAAGGCCAGATGGGAACCAACTCAGGCAGTGGCACGAACCTTGGCTGCCACAGGACTTGTGCTGATGGGCTGTAATAACGAGAGAAGATGTTCTCCCTGCTGTTTTATTGAAGTGCTTTTACCAGAACAGCAGTTCCTGTGGCAGAGGGACAACGTGTCATGCTGCAGTAACTCCTCCTAGTCTGGGGTAACTCTGCTCACACCGGAGCACTGGTTTGGTTAGAATCCCCTTCTTGTTGATGGGTGATGTGGGGCAGTGCAGGGTGGTACCCCCTGCAGCTGGGAAGGATGGAAGGATGGATGGAAGGTGCAGCTGGTGGCACTGTTACCCTCTTCTCTTGTTGTAGATGCTGACTTGAGGATAAATGGGGAAATTTAACCCTCCCCTCTCACTTTCATTGTGCTCTTTGTGAGAGAAATGAATCTCTCCTCTTCAGAGCCTTCTGGCAATCTCAATAGAGAGGAAGTGCCATTCCTTGGGGGTCCAGGTGGCACAGGACAGAGGTCAGGTGGTGTAGCAAGATGCATGATTTTCTTCACCCAGAGGGTGGTTGAGCAATGGAAGATGCTCTCTGACAGAGCTCCAGAAGCACTTGGACAATGCTCTTGGGGATTTTTGGTGGCATTTTTGGAGTTGTCCTGTGCAAGGCCAGCAGTTGGACTTGATGACCTTTGTGTGTCCCTTCCAACTCCAGATATTCTGTGTAATATAGTGATGCTGATCTCAGTCTGGGGGTCCTGGCACTGCTGCTTCTTGGCATCAGTCAGGTGGAGCAAGGACTGCTGATGCAGAGTTTTCTTTGATGCTCCTTAAGAAAGAAAATAAATAGAGGAAGGCTCTGCATCCCTCACTGCCTCTCACTTCAATATATTTAAAAATAACTAGCTCTGGTGGTACATCCCAGCACGTATTTGCCTCAGCACTTTTGAAGCTCTGCTGAATTCCACCTCAACAGTGGATTCTCTCCACTTTATTGGTGCTGGATCATAAGCCTGGAGAGCTCAAAACGGGAAAATAAATAAAAATCTGTTTATGATCATGGCCAGGAGCAGAAATCACTCCTGCTCCTGGCTCCCAGACCTCTGCTTTAAGCACATGAGCATTCTGACTACCAATCCTATTGATTTTCAATTATGGCTCAAATGGAAGTGGTTGTAGCTTTGTGTCAGCCCTCAGGAGGATTTGACTTGTCATCTCTGCAGTGGAGCAAGGGGGGGGATGAAATCCTGTGGACTCACGTGGACTTGTGGGGCTGAAACTCTCCTGGGTAGAAATGGGTGTCCCCACTGCCTGTTCAAATAACAAAATCCCTTTTTGGGGGGATTGGCTGTGCTGCTGGGGGCAGTCCAGGGGTGTGTGGCACGAAGAAATCATTGCTATAAATACTGAGTGTGGTGTGGGAGAAAGTTATTGTTGGCATGAGTGTTGGGGGGGGGTTAAATTACATGGGGGGGTTTCTTTTATAGGGTGGCTGTGCTGGACCTGGCTGGCATGTTCAGGATTGTCCAGGCAGAGACACATGAGAACTTTGGAGCTGCAAAATTCACACTCCTGATTTTCAGCTTGGTCAGTGTTTCCTGGTGGCTGTGAGTGTGCATTGGCACACACAATCCCCGTGTTTTGAGGGGGTTTTTCCTCCTTTGGATCTCTCAGCCCTTTGCCAAAGCCAGGAAACAGCATGTCCACTCCTGGCTGTGGGTGCAAAGGAGTGGAAATTGTTTATAGAGACAGATGAAGATCGTAGAATCACAGAATGGTGGTTTGGGTTGGGAAAGGACCTCAAAGGTCAGTCACCTTGTTCCAACCCTCTGCCGTGGGCAGGGACACCTTCCACCAGCCCAGGCTGCTCCATGCCCTGTCCAACCTGACCTTGGACACTCTCAGGGATGGGACAGTCACAGTTCTCGGGGAAACCTGTGCCAGGTCCTGCCTACCCTCTCAGGGAAGAATTTCCTCCTAGCATCTAAAATCTAAACCTCTTTCAGTTTCAAACCATTCCCCCTGTCCCATCACTCTCTGCCTGGGTAAAAATTCACTCTTGTAAGCTCCCTTTGAGTACTGGAAGCCTCTTCTGGGATCTCTTGGAGCCTTCTCTTCTCCAGACTGGTCACCCCCAGCTCTCCCAGCCTGGCTCCAGAGCAGAGGGGGCTCTGAGCATCTTCATGGCCTCCTCTGGGTGCTCTCTAAGAGGTCCATGTGGTATGCTGAGGACTCCAGAGCTGGACGCAGTTCTCCAGGTGGGGTCTCACAAGGGCTGAGTAGATGGAGCATCTTTTGGAGGATTACCAAAGATCATGATACACTCCCTGGAAAAAAACAAACAAAACAAAACAACCCAACCAACTACAACAAAACTAACAAAACAAACAAAAACAACACCAAAAACATAAAACCAAACAAAAACAACAAACAAAACAAAACCAGTGAAACAAAACCCCCAAAATAACAAAATCAACATCAATAAAACTCCCCAGAACTCACAAGGTTTATTTTTCTCATCAGCCTGTTCAAGACTTGGAGTGAATTGCACAAGGTTTGGATTTGCCTTGGGCTTGCTCCGCCCGTGTGTTCATCCCCTGCTTCCAAACCTATGGATGTTTTTTCCTCCATGGGTTTTTCTGGAGGGCCTCAGTGCTGTTATTTATGGCCACAGCCGGCCAGCTGGAGCCAGTGTTGTGTTACCATCACCTGCTTCCCTCCTGCTGCCCCCTCACAGCTTCAGAGGGGGCAGCAGGGCTGCATTTCAGCCTGGGCTGGGGTGGGGTGGTGACCCTGACCCATCCCTGCCCTGGGGTTCTGTGCTCATCCTCAGCTTCCCCTCGGGGCAGAGCCTGCAGGGAACAAAACCCAGCAAGGACCCGAAGGATCCTGTAGGATGCTCTTTGTAAGGGCTAACGGGAACCTTCTCCAAGGCAATTTGAGACCTCTGCACTTTGTGTTTGCCTTACCTCTTATAGTTAATAACACTATAAATATGCATAATCTCTGGGCAGGAGCACAACCTCTTTGGGGTGGGCACTGTGCTGCCCTCTCGAAGATCCAGCAGACCTTTTTGGGGTGCTCAAAGTGCTAAGCATTCCCAAACGGCAAGAGGAGAGGATCCCAGCTAAATGAAATGAGGGTTCTCAGGGTGCAGGCTGCTCTGAGCTGCAGTTTGAGCTCACTTATTGTCCCTGGAGGGGAGCAAGCAGCACCACCTGCCTCCTTTCCACCCTTTATCAGCAACATCTGGCATTATCACATTTGTCACTCTGACATGAGAGGGCATCTCCCAGGGTTGACAACAGGATAAGAAGTAGGAAATTAGCAGGGTCTCTGGGGGACTCTTTCCTTCCCAACCTCAGCACCAGCTCTGTGGTGTCCTGGAGCAGTAGGGACAGCAAAAGTGACCGTGGTCCTCCTCCCTGTTGCATGGACATCTGCTCACCTGGAGGATGCAAACTCCCACCACTGGTCTTGAGCAATGACCAGTGGCCAGAGTGGCATGGAAAAATAAATGAACGTTATTTTTCTTTTTGCCTGGGAGGCTGCCAAGAGCATATTACTGGTTTTTTTTTTCCGACCCGAATGTGCCTGTGAGGAGGGATGTGCACAGGGGTGAGGGAGGTGGAATTTGAGGATCTGCGTTTATCGAGTCCCCGTTGGAAACAGCTCCCCGCAGTGGCTCTGTTTCAAACCCTCCTCCTGACTCTGCATCCCGGTGGGAGGCCCTGACTTCCCAGAAGAGCTGGCCTGAGTTCCTAACCTTCCCTCCCTGCTCCTTACAGCTCCTGGAGCTCTACTGCTCCCTGGAAGAAAAGCACCGGGAGCTCCCTCCTTCCTCCACCGCGCTGGGGAAATGCCCTTTGCAATGCTCCAAGCTTTTGTTTTTTGCATGAGCTGAGTTGGGGTGAACTTGGCAAGGCTGCCAGAACATCATGAATTAGTTAGGAGGGAAGCTGTGCTCTGTGCTCAGGGCATTCACAGGCAGGGAAAGCAGGGCCGGTGCTCCAACAACCTCCACAGTGCCTGTGTAGTGGCATTTTATACCCTCTTTGCAGCCCATCTTGGTTGAGAATCAGACCTTTCACTTAATTCCTGAGTCTTCAGTGGTCCTGTGTTTCTCTAGGCAGGGGCTGGTTCCAGACAAGTGGTCTGCAGATCTCACCTGTTCTCATTTTGGTGGGACATCCTGGCAACCCAGTATGGAAGAGATTTCCCTCCTCAAGCCAGAGAGTTTGTGATGGTTTGTGTCTCCTCAGCACCTCTGCCACCCTGGCATCCCATTGCCCAAGGCTTCTCCTGGAGTCCTTGGTTCTCCCACTACGAGAGAGGAAAGTTTAAAGGGCAGAGAGGACAGTGGTCATCTCCTTTCACTGCCTGAACCACCAAACATACGTGGCCCTGTGTGATTATTTCTATTTCTTTGAGTGTGAGTTTTTTTCAGGAGAGGCAGAATCGGTGAGGTTGAGAAGGAATTTCCCTCTTTGCTCTTCCTCAAGCTATTTTTGCAGAAGAATTGATCAAATGAGGAGCACCCTTCTCTTAGTGGGAACATCTCTGCTCCCCTTCTACTCAAGTGCTGGTGCTTTTGGATTTCTGAAGACCAAGCATTCTTGGTCTCAGGGTCTCACATCAGTGCAGATGTACTGACATGCTTTTCTCTGCTCTCAGCCCCTGGAGTGTCAGTGGGCTATTTTTTATCCTTTTTGCTGTTTATCCCATTCTTCCTCCATGTCTTTGAGTGCCTTGTCACCTTGATTTCATTCATGTTGTCCCCAGAGGGTCATTGCCAGTCACCTCTCTGCACTTATTTCTGCACAGTTGGGGCTTTGTGATGAAAAACACAACTCCTTCTCTGCTTCCTTTCCAGAGCTGCTGGATCAGCTCCTGATTTCTTCCTTGGCTTCATTTCAAATCACAGCAGGTCAAGGAAGAAGGTGCATCAGTGTCCTCTCCAAAATACGCCCTTCTCCACACTAGGAGAACTTTCTTGACCACAGGACTTGTTGTAGGCGCAGAGAACAGTGCCACGTCATGATACACAGAGGTGGAGGACTGGGACATCTTGGGTCAAACCCTGCCCCCTGTCATTCCTGGTATCACCGTGTGGTTCTTTTTACAAACCTTGCAGGCTTCATCTTCATCTGCTGCTTCTGTTGCATCTCTCTGCACAAAGTTAGTGAGATCGGGATCCCCAAATTCTGCTTTTTGCAAGGTGTCTGTGGGATGCAGGTCCCAGGAATTCAGCAGAAATCCAAACTCAGAGTAGGAGTGTAACAGCCCCAAAGCTCCAGGTTTCTTGGAATAATTATCATAGAATCATTTAGGTTGGAAAAGATCTCCAAGACTGAGTCCAACCTTTGACTGCTCACCACCTTATCAACCAGACCAGAGCACTGAGTGCCATGTTCATAATTTCTTGAACTCCTCCAGGGATGGGGTCACTCTCACCTCTCTGGGCAGCCCCTTCCAATGCCTGGCAACTCCTTCTGGGAAGAACTTCTTCACGATGTCCAAGCAAAACCTCCTGTCGTGGGAAGTGACTGCAGCCTTGGAGTGATGCTCCTGAAGCAGCACACTGCCAACAGCACTTAAAAATTGCTTCTCCCGTGGCTTTTTTGTAAAGAGCAGCAAAAACTGGGCGTTATGAATGTCTTGGCTGCGAGAGCCTCTGCCAGGAATATTTGATAGAGACACATGCTCACCTCACACACACACAGCAGCCAAAATTGATGAAGGGCTTTGTTAGTAGGAATGCTCCAAAACGTGCTCCTGCTGCTGCCTCCTCTGATTCTCTAGCGCAGGAGAAGGGTGAGTTTGGCTTTTTTGTTTCATTGGGGTTTTTAAAGTGCTTTTCTGATGGTTATTTCACATTCTGCTCTGCGTTCTGGGGGAGCTGAGTCAGCAGACAGCACCCAACTGCTGCACGGAGACATTTGCACTGGTTTGCTTTATTATTTCAAGCACAGCCAGCTCTGCTTTGCCTTTAATTGACAAGCAGGAAATGTTTGTTGGGCTCTTTAGATAGCTGAGTCCATTGCTGGGACCCTGCTGTCGAGGAGGGGAAGCTCATAGGAAACTAATGTTTGAGTGATTAGCAAACAGAGTATGATTTCCGTGCAAATGTCTCTCTCCGTACTCGAGGTGTCAAATACTGAGTAATGAGTGTGTTTTAAATATAGTTTATAACTTTGTTCCCTCCTCTACCACCCACTGAATGTGCATTGTGGGGTATGCACACACCGTGGCTGTGTGTGGATGATGTAGCTGTATAATTACACCTACGGAGGAAGAGATCTGTCTGTGTTTATTTTTAAATATTCTATATATCTGTGTATCTAAAGAAAGGGTCTTATGCAGATGGAATTTCTTTCAGGTCACATTTCAATAATAATAATTGCAGTTTAATGATGCTGTGGCTATTTTTTTTTTTTTTTTAATGTTATAATATTTTAGTTGCTTCTGAATAGCTGCTAATTTTCCAGCCAGAAAGGTCATGGCACAGATGTGAATAAACACGTCGTAAACTGGCTGTAGTAAATAAATCCACTCCCCAGTAGCAGTGGCATCAAACACAGTAAGGGTGCAAGGACTGGGAAAGGAGCCTTGTCACTAATTTTGTGATTATATGAATTAATGATTGAAATGTCTTTGATGTGGGGTTAAACTCCTAGTAAGTGCAAAGTAACTACAGGACTTTTTAGATGTGACCTCCTGTTTCTCACTGGTCACACCTCGACCAGCTCTGCCAGTGCCTTTAGCTTGGATTTGTTGGGCTGAATCATCTATTCCCATCCTCCTCACCACTGGATTTGGCTGTTGTGTGTCTCCTGAGATTTTCCAGACCTGGAAAATTTCCTGGACTTGGGATGCACTGGAGGAAAAAGCAATCTGTACCTACCCTGCTCCTCATGCCGTGAAAGCCCAGCTCTCATCGCTCTTGGAGGCAGGAGACAAGCCTTGGATGGACTCAAACTCACCAAAGTCTTGCACTTAAACTTGCAACTGAGACAGCTGCTTCAGTTTTCTTGATTTAGACTCTTGTTTGAGGAAATTTGATGAGTCACAGAGGGCTGGGGCTGAGTGACTGCTCAACGTTAGGAAATGATGTGAGAATCACAGAATGCTTTGGGTTGGAAGGGACCTTAAAGCTTCTCCAGTTCTATCCCCTTGCCATGGACAGGGACACCTTCCACTATCCCAGGTTGCTCCAAGCCCTGTCCAACCTGGCATTGGGCACTTCCAGGGATGGAGCAGCCAGAGCTCCCCTGGGCAACAGGTTCAGGAAATCCAGGAAAAGTCTGTGACAAACAATGCCAAGGACAGAGCTTGTGCCTGGGGAGGGGGATGAGCTGACGGCTGTGCCAAGGATTAACTGGAGAGGGAAGGTAATCCCAGAGCAACAGGTGGGGAGAGCCTGAATTTGCAGGATGGAGATGCAGTCTCAGAGGGATTCAGCTGCTGAGGTGCCAATACCTTCACAGCAGAGCAGTTGATTTTGGACGTGTGTCTGGGCAGGGTGGAGCGATTGTGGTTTGTTGGTTTGTTTTGCGTTTTTTTTTTTTAAATGAATGGATAAAATCCGGGTCATGTTGAAATAATTATCAGAGCAAACAGCGCTGGGGATTCCTGCAGGTTGTGGCAGAGGAAAAAAAGCATCTTTTTGGGGGACAGTGTTTATGGGAGGAGGGGTGTGGATCGTTCTCACCCGCTTCCATCTACCCCGTTGGATTTTCCTCCCGCTCTTTGAACTCCTCCCCACCAACTGTGCCGGCTCCTGGGGAAAATAAAGCCTGGCCTGGCACGTTCCCGTCTGTCTGCAGCTCTGCTCCTGCATGGCTGGGCTTCTCACACCTACCTGCTGGGAAGAGCAGACGTGGGAACAGCTTTGCTTGCTGCTTGGCTCGTGCCATGGGATCCATCTCCGAGCCCTCCGAGGGGGTGTGAGACAGGGAAGCTCCTGTGTGCTCAGACAGCCTGGTGGGACAGGAGGAGCCCTGATTTTGGCTTGCAGTGTTTCAGCTGCTTGAGCTGGCTGCTAAAACCTCATTTTCAACTGCTGGTCCGTGAGGGTGAGGGTTTCTGCAGGTCACATATGGGAACAAGACTGGGAAGCTGTGAGCTTGTCCTGTCCCACGTGTCTGTGATCAAACTTTTGGCCACGCTCGGTCTTTCCTTATCCCTTTAAACCAAAATCATTCTATGATTCTTTGATTTTATCTCATCCCCTGGCTGGGGCAATGGGGTAGTTGGATCTCTCTTAGGACAACAGCAACATCTTTCTGTCTCACATGTATCATGTCTTATTTCAAAGTTATACAAGCAATGCCTTAGCAGGGCATTTTAAGGGTTTTCTGGCATCCAAAGACCGTCCTGGACATGTCCGAGGTGGTACTGGGGGCTTTGAGCAGAAGCAATACCTTAAACAGGGCATTTTAAGGGTTTTTTGGCATCCAAGAACCTCCTGGATATGTCCTAGGTGGTGCTGGGGACTTTGAGCAGAAGCAATACCTTAAACAGGGCATTTTAAGGGTTTTTTGGCATCCAAGAACCTCCTGGATATGTCCTAGGTGGTGCTGGGGACTTTGAGCAGAAGCAATACCTTAAACAGGGCATTTTAAGGGATTTCTGGCATCCAAAGAACCTCCTGGACATGTCCAAGGTGGTGCTGGGGGTTTTGTGCAGATGAGAGGTGCTGTTGCAGGAGCTCCTGAGGATCCCATCAGGGAAGCCTTTGGATCGTGGCTCCTCCCTTTCCATAATGTTGGAAGCATTTGTGAGCAGTGAGGGAGCTGCTGTTTGATGTTGATAATTCATCCTGGGATCAGCACTCAGAATTAATTCAATTAAAGGGGGGCCTCACCATTCATTTATGGGAAGCTTAGAAAGACCTGTACACAAGGAGCAGCTCTTTGTGTGCTAAGGATGGAGTTGGTCTCCAGCTGAGTGCTGTGCTTGTGGTGTCTCCTGGTTTGTTGAGGGGGGACTGGGCATCTAATGGGATGGGAAGGGCATCAGACTGGGTGTTCGTTTAGTGGCAGTGTTGGCAGAGAAGCCTGACCCAACACCATGCTTTGTTTTTAGCAGGATATGTGATGTTTCTGGATCAAATCTAAACCACCTTGTTGGGGCAGTGTAGTGCAAAGACCCTTTGTGGGGGTGCACAGGTCTATCTGTCTCTGGAATCCCTGGTTCAGCCTCTCCTCACTTGATCAATAACCCCACATTTTCTGTCTTTCCAACTGTGTTATAAAATATTTCCTATTTCTTGGCTTTCTTACAGGCCCATATTCTCCCTCTCACAGATTTTACCTTTCTGTCCCTGTTTCCGTTTGCTTCCTGCCCTTCAGGCCCTCTGTCCTCACAGGGAAGCCCCTTGGTGGGGTTCCTTTGCCTTGAGTTGGCCAACTCTGCTGTCCTGGGCACAGCTTTGGGCAGGGGTCCTGCTCCTGCTGGGTGAATTTATCCCTAATTGCTCAGTTGGTTTTGCTGGAATGGATCAGCTTTGGGGACACACTGGGGAAAGGATGGGATCTGACCACATTCCCTAGTCAAAGCTGGAGATGGTCATCACAGGAGTTCTTCTCTCTCTCCTTCCACATCCACATTGAGCGTGTAGCAGTCCAGTCATCAAGAAGAGACTTTTCCACCTAAAGATCTGAGTTGATACCACTCGACCAACTGGAACACAGGTCTTCAGATTTCCAGACTGGCAGTGAAGGTTCTGGCTCACAATCCTGGAGTGAGCTGGGTGGGGAGGGAACTGCTCTGCTTCTGTACTTGGGTGAGGTTGAGTTTTATGGGATTTGGGAAGCTTGCCTGGCAGTGCAAGGATGGACCTTTACCCCTGATGCCCCCGGGACCTGGGTGAACGTGAGTGGTAAGCCAAAGTCCACCAAATGTCAGCAGGAGGATTGAATCACCCCATGGGCAAAAACTACCTGTGAAAAGGATTTCTGGCTGATTTTCACCTCAAATTGCACTTCCTTCTGTTGTGGCTGGTTGAGGTTCTCCATGGTTGAGGTTAACCATGATAGCTCCATGCCATCTTCAGGATGCTGAGCCCAGCTCAGCATGACAGCTGCTGGCATTCCACATCTGGAACTGGCCTGACAGGGAGCTGTTCCCAGACTCTGTCCTTTTCCTTTCTGATATCTAACTAAAAACACAATTTTGACAGGTCATTGATGCAGAAAATAACTTGCTGCTCTCCAACTGTTGCATCCCTTGACCCCAATTAGAATGTGGTGCATGTAGAAGTGTCAGCTTCTTGTTTTCTCTCCGCTCCCCGTCTGCCTGACCAAAATTCCCATCGTAAAGATGACACCTGAGTGCTCCCCAGGCTGGGAAGTGTTGCTGACCAAAGAGAGAATCAGAGTGGAGCTGAAGTCCAGCTCCCCGGCGTTCTTCTGGCCTTTCTTTTCAGAAAGAAAGTGCAGCAAAGCTGTCAGAAAGGAGCATGGTGGTGGTGCTGGGTTGATGGTTGGACTTCATGATCTTAGGGGATGTTTTCCAACCTTAATGATTTTGAGTGAGATATTCCAACCAGTGGCAGTATTTCCTGTTCACTTCTCTGTAGAGGATGGGACCTACAGGGGAGGCTTATGCCTTGAAACACAAAATTTCAAGGCATAAGCCTTGAAGTTGTGGCTGCACCACCTCTGGAGGTGCCCAAGGCCAGGTTGGACAGGGCTTGGAGCAATCTGGGATAGTGGAAGGTATCCTTGTCCATGGCAAGGGGATAGAACTGGAGAAGCTTTATGGTCCCTTCCAACCCAAAGCATTCTGTGATTCTCACATCATTTCCTAACGTTGAGCAGTCACTCAGCCCCAGCCCTCTGTGACCCATCAAATTTCTTCAAACAAGAGTCTAAATCAAGAAAACTGAAGCAGCTGTCTCAGTTGCAAGTTTAAGAGCAAGACTTTGGAGAGTTTGAGTCCATCCAAGGCTTGTCTCCTGCCTCCAAGAGCGATGAGAACTGGGCTTTCATGGCATGAGGAGCAGGGTAGGTACAGATTGCTTTTTCCTCCAGTGCATCCCAAGTCCAGGAAATTTTCCAGGTCTGGAAAATCTCAGGAGACACACAACAGCCAAACCCAGTGGTGAGGAGGATGGGAATAGATGATTCAGCACAACAAATCCAAGCTAAAGGCATCCCTGAGGATGAGTAATGTAGTCCACAGCCTGTTTTTTTGGGATTCAGGACCATCAAGGGCTGTGTTTGTTCTTCCACTCCCCCATGATCCTGGCCTTTGTGTAGAGGACCCATTGGCTGCTCCCTCTCTTGCAGGTATGGCAGGAAGTCTGTCAGAACAAGAGAGCAGAAAGCAGGGCTGGACTTGTGCCTGAGATGTGTCTGACCTTTCATCCCACAGCTCTGAATGTTGAGCTGTTGGTATTGGACATTGGGCACATCTCAATCTGCAGCTGCCCTGAGCTCTCTGCTGCTCCACCTCTCCTCAGGTTGTCTGTGTGTGAATCCAGGGCATGGCAGGAGGGCACAGCTCCAGACTGTGACTCATTCAGTCTTCTCCCACTGCTGCTGTAATTCAAGTGGAAATCGCAGTAGACAGTCAAACCTTCAGGCACATGAAAGAAGCCAGGATTTTAGTGCATATGAATGAATCCAGAGCTCATTTTGAACTTGGGAAAACAGGGTGGGCTTTGCTGTGATCTCATTGCCTCTGCCTGCTGCAGAGTGTCGTGTGGTGAGAGAACAAGGGGAAAGGCTTCAAACAGAGAGTAGGTTTAGATGGGATATTAGGGAGAAATCCTTTACGCAGAAGGTGTGAGATGCTGGCACAGCTTGCTCAGAGAAGTTGTGGTTGCCTCATCCCAACCTCAAGGCCAGGTTGGATGGGGGTTGGAGCAACCTGGGATGGTGGAAGGTGTCCCTGCCCACATCAGGGAATTTGAATGAGATGGTCTTTAGGGCCCCTTCCAACCTAAACCATGACATGATTGTATGGTCAGTCTCCTTGAAAAACTGGAAGTGTAGATTTGGTGTTGTCTGTGTGCGCTTTTAAATTCCTAATTTTGAGGGGACTGTTGCACAAAGGGCCATAAGAAAAGCATCAGACCTCCTGCAGTAAGTATAAAAGGCATTGCATTCAGCAGTAGCTCAGGGAATATTGTTGGAAGAGTCTGACAGGATGTTTCTATCTTTATTTGTTGCCTTGGGACTCCCTCACCTGCATTATTGTAAAAGCCATGCAGATGTAGCACATGGGGACATGGCTTAGTGGTGGGCTTGGCAGTGCTGGCTTAATGGTTGGACCTGATGAGCTTAAAGGTCCTGATCTTCTGGTTCTGTGTCTTTATCATGGCTAAACTCGGGCCCAGCACAGGGAAACAGCTGAGCACACAGAGCACAGCAGTTCACAGACACACCTGCCCTTGATGTGGGGCTCCCCTTCCCCTGGGTGTCCAGAGACCTCCTGTAATCACAGAGGATGACCCTGGCCATGACTTTCCCTCCCTATCAGGCCATTAGGATTCACCAGCACACTCTGCACTCTCTGGACACTAATGCTGGATGCCTTTGTGCTCCCTCTGACATTCCCTCTGGACTTATTAGGCAGAGGTTGAGTTGGGGCTGGAATATCCTCCTGCCATCAGGTGCTGGAGCTCACTGCAAGGGTCACTGCATCCAGCGTTGCAGTGGCTTTCCTTGAGCGTGCCAAAGCTGGTTCTAATCAGGCTGGTCATCTTGACCTTCCCTGCAGTGCAGGGCACAGGGAGGGTCCATCCTCCAAGGCAGGCTGCTGGTTTACCCCTCACAGGCAACTTGCTTGGAGGCAAAGGTAGAGTTCCAGAAACCCTCCCGAGCTGCAGGTGGGAAGATTCTGCTGGAAACTCAGTGAAGGAAATCCAAGCTGTGGTCAGAAAGCTGTTCCATCAGTATGTTGATTTTTAAATCAACAGGAGGTTTAACTCATGCAGAAACCTCCCATCCTTCTCTCCCTGTAACAGTGACAATTCTTCAGTCCAGTAAACACCAGCAACTCCCACCTTCCAAAACACAGGAACCACAGCCCTGCCCCTCCTTTGTATCTCTGTGTGAGAAGCAGGTGATGCTGAGGTGTTTTCTGAGTCTTCCATGGAAATGACTCGGGTAACATGTGAGTGACAGGCATGGCTGTGACACTGATTGAGCTGTGGTGGCTCCACGCAGAAGACTTTTGTCTCTGCAGTCAGGATGAGTGGCAGCTACAGATCTGCTTAGTAATTTGTGCCATGAGAGAGGGGAAAATAACATGGGAGGGCAGAACTGATCCCTCTGAACCCATCAATCTCTTCCTTCATTTTCTTCTGCACCTCAAACTGGGGATGATGAAGACAATTCTTCTTGGAAGGACTTTGCGTGGCCAGCTGAGGAATGGTGTGAAGAAGGTTTAGAAACTCCCCCTTTTTCTTGCCACCTTCCCCAGAGAGGGAGGAAAGCTCTTCTGGCACGCAGTGCTGTCAACAACCCCCTGCCTTTGCTCTCTGGCTGGAGGGCTTCAAATGGGGTGAAAAATTGTAGCGCTGTTTATTTTGCAGAAGATAAGCTTTAAGCTGAATATGTTATGGGTTTTTTGGCTGACAGTGATCAGGGATTTTTTTTTTTTTTTTACCCCCTAAATAAGAAAATAACTGCTTCATTTTACCCTGAAAAATGTTGGGTTTTTGACAATAGTTAGGAAAATGATATCTGGATGAAAAGCTAATGAATGGCTCAAAAGTTGATTAAGAAGGAGGGGGAGATGCTAAGTCAAAGTTTTCTAGCTAGAAATAGTGATTTATTAGCCAGTTATCTTTGCAAATGACAAAATAACTAATTTGATACAATTAATCACCCAAACTTAATGCTGCCACTGGTATAAGATAGAAGGGTTTATGAACAATTCATAGTCACAAATTCTGATCTAAATGTAGCATAGTGTGTATTGAGGCACTGGGAAAGGCTTAATAAGATCCTGAAATTCTTCCCCCCTGTAGATTTTTTTTTTTTTCCCAATGAAGGATTTGAAAAGGGCATTTTAGAGTGATGTGTTACATGGTAGTAGTCTTTTCCCATAAAACATCAACTATAACAATTATTTTTATGCAGATCCTGAGGCACAGAGAGATTAAATGACTTTCCCAAGGTCAGACAGTGAGTCAGAGGCAGAACCAGTGAATGAATGATTCAGGGATTGTGGCCGTGTAGTCAAGTAGTCCTGGCTTCTTAAATATCCAGATGAACTCAGTCTTGCTGGGTCTGATATCCCAGCACCTCCTCAGCCAGTTGTTTCTGCAGGAGGAGTGCAACCTTGGGAAGTGGATCATGTGCTCCCAACCATCTTTGGTTTATCCTTGGAAGCAGCATGACCTGCATGAGGCTATTGAGAAGGATGTTGTCCTTGATGGGTCGGCTGCCAGGGGAGAGTTGTGATGATGAACAGCTTCTTCAGTGGTCTTTCAGTACTTAAAGGGGGTTTATAAAACACAGGGAGAGTGACTTTGTGTGGGCAGATGGTGATAGGATGGGGGGGGGGAATGCTTTTCAACTAAACAAGTAGAGATTTAGATTAGATGGTAGGAAGAAATTCTTCCCTGTGAGGGTAGTGGAGCCCTGACACAGGTTGCCCAGAGAAGCTGTGGCTGCCCCATCCCTGGAAGTGTTCGGGACCAGGTTGAGTGGGGTCCTGAGCAACCTGATTTAGTGGGTGGCATCCCTGCACACGTGGAAGGGTTGAAACTACTTGTTCTTTAAGGTCCCTTGCAACCCAAGCCATGCAATGGTTCCAAATGACTGTGTTGTCACTCAACATCCAAGTGAGAGTTGGGGGAAGGCATCTGACCATGGTTTTTCTGCATGGCTTTCTCCTGGTAAAGACTGGTCTTTGATTTAAAATCCCCATGGGATGATGCACCTGAAGATTAGAAATCCTGCAGCCTTTAAGTGCTGCAACATTCCCACCTGTAGGAACATGAGTAGTGGTGAATCTTGCTGCTGCTGCTTCTGGCCAGCCCTGGGGAGGGAGTTGCATTCTGGCCCTTCTGCAAAGCTCTCGTTCAGCCAAATTCAGCTGCACCAGGTCCCAGGGGACACATAAACTGTAGGAGTTGTCTGCTCGTTCAGTGAAGTCGAATAAGTCAACTGAATTCCTCTTTGGACATTGTTTGTGCCTCCTGATATCTCCTCATGAATTATTAGCTATGGAAAAGGCTCATTGCTCAGATATTGTAGCTGGTTTAGTCTCGTGGTCACTGCAGGTTTCCTTCCAGATTTGTTTTGTTCTCTTCTAAGTGGTTTCCAGTGCTGGTCCTCTTGACATTTCCCCCGGGCCTCTCTCCTGCAGTCTGGTAGTTCTTGCCGTCAGGAAGTTATCCCTCATACTCAGACCACTTCTTATCAGTCTGTCACTTTTTCAACTCATTGGGCTGATGGTTTCCCCATCACAGGAGCTGTCTCTCCGTGTCCTGTCTCCCCAAGGGAGCCTCTTTTTTCGTACACGGAAAGAAGGTCAGATCAGACAACTTTTCAGGCTTTTTCTGCCCTCTTGCTCTAATGTCTTGGAGTCTCAGAGATTCTGGAGCTGACCTGTGATGAACTCTGACAGTGTGTAAAAGAATAGGTTTTATAAACCTGAATCGCAGCATCATTTAAGAAAAGACCTTCAAGAGAGAGTCCAATCATTAGCCCAACACAGCCAAGGCCACCACTAAGCCATGTCCCCAAGTGCCACATCCACACTGCTTTTAAATCCCTTCAGGGATGGGGACTTGACCCTCCCTAAGGGCAGACAGTTCCCAGGCTTGACAACCATTTCCATGAATTTTTTTTCCCTGATATCCAACCTAAACTTCCCCTGGCACAATATGAGGCCATTCCCTAAAATAAGCAATAAAGATATCAGAGTTCATAAATCCCACAGGTTTAGACATTCTCATAAATCTGAGAATTGTATCCACAAAGGGGTGAAATGGTCTTTTTGTCTCCTGGATGTACATGAATTTTGGGAGCATAGGGAAAGCCTGAGTTATTCCAGCGCTGAGAATTAGTTTCTCAGACTCGTAGCAGGGTTTTCTAAGGATAGGAAGAAACAGGAAAGAGCAACACATGAAAGATCACTTCTGGCACTTATCTGAGGAACCAAGAAAAGGCTGAAGGCCCTTTCTCCTCATAGATTTAATTCAGGGCTGGGACACCACTGAAATCTTCCGGACACCCCTCTTCATTTAAGGCTCATAAAGGCAGCCGTTCTGTGTAGGCTCCAGATGTGCACAGATGTTGTGTGGGGCTGTGCACCATCCTTTGGCACAAGCAGCGGTCTCCTCTCTGGAGGACACGTCACCAGCCAAGCAGCTGGACTGGAGAGGGTAAGAGCAGTGCTGATTAAGCAATAATGTAATTAATAGCCTCTTACCATCCTTCCCTTCCCAACAACGTCAGCGTGTCAGGAACTATTTACAATATAACTTACACAAATGTCATTTTGGTGCACTGAGCACTTCATATTTTGCAATTCTCTGCCACAGTAATAAAATCAGTCAGCCAGTCGGAAGGGAAACACACCCAGGAGATATCATTATTGATGGCACTGGGCCAGGCTTTGTGGATGATCTGTGTGGGAGGCAGATCAGCAGAGAGGAGCTCATTCCTGCACTGAGATGCCCTCAGGTCTCTGCAGGAGATTGCTTTGAATCCAGTTGGATGAAGGCTCAGTTATCCAAGTCAGCAAAGGGAAGGACGTTTGGAAGGGGTTGTCAATTATCTCCTCTTCAAGAGCTCACAGTTAGCACCAAATCAGTGGGCTTTGCACAATTTGGTTTGAAGGGTCTGAAATAATTTCGTTTTTCTTGGGAAGATTGCTTCCTGCAGTCAAAGATCTTTCCCTGCGCTCCCTGCCTGACATCCTGAACCCTGGGCACCCAAGGGCCCTTCTCCTCATCACTGGGGGTTCTGCACTGCTACTGAATGAAGGTGGCTTTGAAGCTCTGGTGCTTTGTTTTAAAGGCTTAGATTAGTAGCTGGACTGGATGTTGGCATCTCTAATTGGTCATTTGCAAGGAGACCTGACCTCTCACGTTATGGTCCAGGTTCAATGTGGCCTTGCAGCACTGAAAGGGGACTTAGAAGAAAGGGAGGCAGTGAGTTTTCACATGGGCAAACATTAATAAGTTAAGGGGGAATTGCTTTAAACTAAAAGAGAAGACATTTAGAGTAGATGTTAGGAAGAAATTCTCCTCTCTGAGGGTGGGCAGGCCCTGGCACAGGTTGCCCAGAGAAGTTGTGGCTGCTCCATCCCTGGAGGTGTCCAAGGCCAGGTTGGATGGGGCTTGGAGCAACCTGGGCTAGTGAAAGGTGTCCCTGTCCGTGGCAGGAGGGTGTAGATGATCTTTAAGGTCTCTTCTACCCCAAACCATTCTGTGATTCTACGATTTATAGGGCTGTGAAGACACTTTACTATCAAAGGTGCCAAATCCTCATTGTTTTACGGCAAAATATCCTGAAACATCACAAGAACTTTACAGCAGGATGCAGCTCCCACTGAAAGCAGGGCAAATATTCCTGCTGATGTCCCTGAGAGCTGCACAGAGCCTGAAAGGACTTTTTATACCCTGAAAAGATAGTCTGACTTTTGATAGTGCCACATTTACACAGGTTGTTTTGTTGGCATTGATCTCTGCAGGAAGACCCTGCTATGCAACAGTGGTGGCAAATCATTTACTGCTGTGCCCCTCTGCAGGATCCTGAACCTCTCTATGCAAGTCTGACACGTCAGGATCTCCAGCTCTTCGTGAAGGTGTGTGAGACCCATTCACATGGGTCTTTATGCAAGCAAAGGATATGACAACGCTTGAAAGTATTTTGCTGTGGTTTCAGATGTAACAGCACCTCGTGGCAAATTCACAGTTGCCTATTAAAGAGACAAAAACACAGAGGAAAAAGAGAATCCCAGCATTTGAAGGATTAAATAGTGTATTGACTGCCTTGAGCATCAAGGGCCCTTTGAAAGTCTGAATGGGATTAAAATGCACCTGTCCATCTGACACGCAGCAAATGTTTGAAGGCAGTGGAATTGCGTGAGGGATAGAGTCGAATTTGGCCCTTTGTTTCCCACTTTCTGCTGTCACATTCTGATTTCAAGACAAAGTGTTCAAAATCACATCCAGAATAGGGAAATGTGGAGCCTGCGTACACTAACACAGGTGCCTGAGCTCCTGCAAGCTCTTGAGTTCTTGCAGGAAAAACTGATGAGCACAAGTGGTTTCAGGGAGAAATCTTAAAGGGTTCAAATCAACGAGAAGTGTCAGTCAAGTAGCCCAACAATGCTGGGAAATCAATGCCGAATTCTCCAAGAGGAGCGTGCAGGGAAAATGATGCCATTTGTTTGCAATTCTAATACAATGAATCAACAGATCCACTTGCAAAATGCTCCTAATGAAAATGTGCATAATAGATGTGCAGAACCCAGAGGGAGAGAGGCTCTGCTGGGGAGGAGAGGGGGGATCTCAGGTTTTAGCTGATGAAATTTGAAAGTGGTTTGGTACAGCTGAGATGGATCTGACGTCCCTAAAATCAAGTCCTGGGAGAGCCCGGCAAGGAAAGATGTAGATTTTTGCCAGGAAAGAAGAGGTTTCAGTAAAGAAGCAGATGTTATGTAGGGGTCAACTATTAAGTAAAAATAGCAAACATGGAACTATGATACAAGGCTGGAATTGATTAAAAATCATCTGAAAACTGAGATTTCCTAACAGGCAGCCCCAGTAGTATACTCTGTTTTCTTCTCCTTCTAAGAAATGCAGCTTTCAGCTGTTTGATTTTTTGTTGTTGGGTTTTTTGGGGGCCGAGGGGAGCAAGTTCCATGGGAAGTGCATAGACATCAATTGTTCGTTATCTTTTCCAGTGTAAGATCCAGGGATTGTCTCAGGGAACGGAACGAGGAGATGTCAGGTTCAAAGCAAATGGAAATTTGTTCTGGGGGAAAAAAAAAACCCCCATCTTTCAGGTCACAACAAACCAAATGCCCTGGTAGGACTTCCTGCTGCAGGACATATTGTGGGTTCAAAGAAACAGCTCCACAAAGCCATAGTGAAATCATCCCTGGAGGGCCACTAACTGTAACATTTCTCCACTTGGCTTGGGATGTCCATCAGCCTAAAATGTTTGGAAGGAGGCGTTTTTTGGGTTCATACAGCTGTCTTTTTACCCTTTTCCTCTGCTCTTCCCGTGGCATCTGCTGTTGGCCATTGCCAGAGGCAGCTGTTTGGCAGCTGCATTTGTGACTCAGACCCAGCAAAGCCTTTCCTGCTGCCTAAAAATCCAAGGCTGTCTTCTCCCTCTTCAGTGAAGGTCTTACAAATAGACAGCTTGCAAATTCTTCACAAATGGAATGGGACTCTCCAGGCTGTGGGACTGTAAGCAGGCTTTCTTAGGTTCAGGGTTTATCTGAGTATGTTTTCAAGAGCATTGAGAAAAGGGGATGCTGCATTCCTACAAAATGAACCACTCTTTATGAATGAAGTTAAGCTCCAAGCCAAAGCTGATGGAAGTCACTGGATTTGTCAGTCCCTGAATCCCAGTTTTTCAGTCCCCAAAGATGGGTGTGGGCAGACTGTGCTGGGCTGTTGGCTTGGGAGGACACATTGTCACCTCTGGGTGAGGAATGGCAGGTTTTAATTATTTTCTAATTATTGGTCTTTTCAGTAATACCAAGGAGAAGCAAAACCCAGAGCCTTCTCCAAGTCAGACCAAAGCAATCAGAGGTCATGGGAAAATAGGATGAGCTGTTGGGGGTTGGAATAAAACTCATGAGCCAGGTGACCTCCAGGTGATTTGTGCTCTTTTGGGAATATTTCTGTGGATGAGCAACAAGTTGAGGATTAAGGTTTTTGGTGATCTGGCTTCTGCTTCTTCTGGAGCCTCATTTCTCCGGGCAGTGATGGAAATGGCTCACCCGTGGCTGCAATATCCTACATGTCCTCAAGGAAGGATAAAAGGCTTTCCCTCTGAATGGAAAGGTGTTCCCATGCACAGTGAGTCAGAGTGGAGGTAACAGTGCAACAGGAAGGAATTCCTGCTGTGCAGTCTATTTATCCCACAGGTTTTGTGTGGGGGAAAAACCCAGCAAAACAGCCAGATTACAAGTCTGGAAATGCTGGAATGGTTATCACTGTGGACTCCGGGCTGTCCGTTGCTTCCTGGGCAGCAGAATAACAAATTCCTTGTAGATGTGGCCCAGAATATCTATATTTTTCTTTTCTCCAACACGCAGATTTGTGTTTTGTGACATTAAATATCGTTTGGGATGATAGGAATACTCTGCTTCCTTGGTACTGGAAAGCCCCACTGAGGAAGGGCAGGAAATTGGGTTCTCTGACCCTTTTCCCCTCCCTGGGATGATGCCTAGAAGAACAGGATTAATTTGTGTCAGGACAAGTTTCTGCTTCTGCTAATTACATTTTTTTTCCCTTTAACTTTTTTTTCTTTCCTCTTTATTAGGTTGTTTGGGTTCCCCCCTTGCCCCCCCCACTGCTTTCTTCTTCCTCCATTTTCTCTTTCTCCTGATCATTCCCTAAAGGCACAAACAAAATGTGTGTTTCTAGCCTAGATGCATTGGATTTTAATTTTAAGAGGACAACGGAGACAGACTCCATGACAAAGAACATATGGAAAAAAATCCCATGGAGGGTGGAAATAAAATCTCAGGAAGACAAACTCTTGCATACCAAAGGAAATCCTAAGCTCATCTCATTTGATACTTCAACTTCTTACGTTGTCCTCTTATGATTTCCTCTGCTTCCACTCACTAGCACCAAAAAGCCCACGGAAGGAGCTCTGATTTAGAATCAAAAATGTTGGAAAAGACCTCCAACATCTAATCAAAGTCCTCAGCCTTCGATGGACTTTTAGATTTTTAGGCTAAAGTAAGCTGAACTTATGAGAAAGTTCTTGTCTCCAACATAATTTATGCTATTCCAGGTGCCTGGTGCTCCTTCTTATCTGGACTGAGACAGGTTCAGCAACACATAATTGTCCTTCATCTTCACACAGTTGCTTTAAGTTGCTTTAATTGTTGGAGATCAATTTTTAAGCCCAGTCCAACCCCCTGTGCCCTCCAAACAGTGAGCAGAAGCCTGAGGGAGAGTCTGAATATGGACCAGCTTCGTTTTCCCAGTGTGTAGTAAGGAAAAGTTTTGCGGGCATTTGAAACTTGGTGCTGGAGGTTGGAGACAGGTCTTAGATCATGAATCTCCACAGTGAACTTTTCATGTGGTTCACAGCGAAGGTTTTGTTCCCTCTCCTGAAATGCTTCGTGTGGTTTGGGGTAGACACGTTATGGGACTAGTCCAAGGTGTTGTCATTATTTTAGGAGATGAACCACTTCCACATGTCCAGTGCAGGGCCAGCTCTGCTCTTGGCAAAGTGTCTTCTAAGCCCCAGTTACTGATGGTTCTCACTCACTGCAGTCTTTGGGGTTTGCCTCAATTTTTCCTGAGAGGTGGATGTGGGTCCCTCAGCATCCTGAGGAGCTTGGAGGTGGCTGCTGTCCCCATGGAAGATGGGTAAGGGAACTGCCCTCTTCCTTTCTTTTCTTTATGCTTCCCTGTGTCATCCCTGAGAGCAGAAAGGAGACCAGCTACCCAGAGAGGGACAAAGCAAGGTGAAGTGACTCCCTTCAGGGCTGTTTGGAGGGAAACTGGAAAGGCAGGGACATGCTGATGGCAATTAATTGTGTCCATCGCTCATATTTCAGAGAGCACCTGCAGAATAGCTGGGCTGAAGTTGGATTCTCTGCTGGCTCTTTTCAAGATAAAAAAGCCCTTGACTATCTCAGGGGTTTATATGAAGGGTAAACACTACACTGAGCTATTTGACAGCAGGACCTGGGTGTTTGTTATCACCTCTTGTCCTCCTTCTGCTTTAAATTTCCATTTTTATTTAAAGCTATTTTCTCTCCTCCCAGCAGATGAAAAACCTGGAGTTATCTCCAAGGTTATCACTGCCTGTCTCTTTCCAAGGTCTTGTAACACAGGTAATTGGGGGAAAGTCAAGTAGCAGGGAGAATGAGAAGGATATTCAGAGCAGGCAACAAACAGATCTTTGTGGGAGGAGAGTTCCGAGGCCTCCGAGAGCCAGGAGATGGAGCTTTGCCTTTGGAATTATGAACAGGGACAAATAATGAAGGCTCCCTCTTCAGTCAAATCTTTTTTGCTCTTCCAGAAAAAGCAAAACCACATCAGCCCTAGGAGAAAGGGACAGTGCAGGCTGTGGTTAACTCGAGATGTGAGGAGAACATGAAGAGAGGGAAGAGCTGCAGATAACTTCTTTCCTATCAGCACTTGAGGAAAATTCATTACTGATGTCTCTTCTTAAATCTGGACTTGGAGGGGTAAAGTCTGCCCTATCACACCCTGCTCTGAGCACTCAGCTCCCTCCTGTCTGGGTTACATGGCAGGTGAACAATCTCTTTCAAACAGTTGCTTTTATTCCTGCGGATTGAAGCTTCCCTTTGAAACATCAAATCCGACGACGGAATTACGGGTGGTGTACGCAGGAGAAATCATCTTTTCTGTCACTGTTGAATTGCTCAGAACAGGGGGGGAAGGAGAAAAGCTCCCAGGAGCAGCTCAACTTTTGTGGAGGGTTGATAAAACCAGCCCTGATTCCTGTTGGGTTTCATTTTCCTTTCCTTTTAACGCTCTTTAGCTGCCTCTGTAATAAAGGCAAAGGATTTCCATGGTTCTGCTGGGGGTGGCTTTGGGCTCCACGCCGTTCCCCCTCTCCTCTGACACGCCGCATGGCACTTGTCTTCAAGCTGTCAGGTGTTTTTTTCCTTTTGTTTTTAATGTGGTTTTTTTTTTTTTTCCCTTAAGAACAGATTTCTTCTCCTTCCAGAGACATAAACATGATGACTTTTTCATGAGCATGGAAAAGCCAATAACTCAGAAGCACTTGCAAAGCCCCAGCTCTAATTTGATAGTCCCTTGCACAAACAAGGGACAGTCGGCATCTGCCCACGGAGGAGAGATTTGATTGATTCCATCAGTAGCATTGCAGGGAGCTGTGGTGGATTTGGGGGTTATTTTTTTGTTTTGTTTTATTAGATTGGAAGTATATAAAAGAGAATTACTTATTTCATTCTCCCAAAACTTGCCTTCCCCAGGTGTAACTGTTTTCTGATTCAGTTGACGGTCTCTCATCTTTAAGGGAAATTATTATCCTCCACCACAGTGTAAATTGCATGTCAGGCCCTTTTTAGGCAGTCTCAGGCTGGTTAGTTCAGAGACAGCACTACAAAAAGAAGGCAAATTGGGCTTTATTGGGGGACAACTTTCTTTCTCTCCCGAGTTGGCCGTTGTGTATCATAATGCAATTTTCCATGCGAGGTTGAGTTTACGTGGTTTGACAGGCCCAGGCAAATGTAATATCCCACCAGGACCCAAGGCAGCTTTTCTGTATTATTTACTCTTATTTACTTATTTATTCTATTTTGAAGTGAAGGTGGCTGTGACTTAATAAAAACCCCCATACTGAGCTCCCTGTGCTGTGTGATCAGGGAAGGTTTATTCCTGTTGGGCACAGAAAGGAGCACAGTCCATGGCAACATCCCAGACATCCACGTATTGCAGTTCCTATTTTCGGAATTCCTTCCCCTCTTTTCAGTAATTTTTCCTCTGTGTGGGATTGGAAATAACCCTGGGAAGAGGGGTTTACTCTGGGGTCTGACTGTGCTCCCACCCTGCACATCAAGGCTGGGAACAGGTGGGATGACATGAGGGTTGTGTGAGGTCTCAGACGTTCCCTTGGACAACACAGATCCCAAGTAGGACTTGTCCATCAGGAGATGGGAAGTGTGGAGGATGGTGACAGAGAATAGGTCATAGGGCTGCACTTGTCCATACCTTGCCAGTAGGGATTCAAGGCTGGGAGAGATGAAAAGGGGCGCGTGTTTATCATGAATGATTCATGGATTCAGAGGGAAAACATTCCTCTGCTCATCTTCACCTTGTGCTTTCCTTCAAGGCAAAAGCAGGACCAATCCTAAAACTAACCTGCCACATCCTCAGCCATCCAGGTGCCTTTCTGCCCAACCTGTGTTCATTTAAGAGGGTTGATAACCTGGTTTTGTGTCTTATTTTTACATCTTCCAATGCTGACGACACAAGTGTCCACAAATACTTGAAAAGTCCATCAGTTCTGCAATAGAGCTAAAAAGTGGATATGGGCAGGTATCAGGGTTCAGATTTCAGCCCCTGGACACAAACCTGAACAAAGCCTGAAAATGAAATATTTTAGGATGATAAGGAGCTTAACAGCTTGCAGGTAACTGCATCTTTGAAATACTAATTTATGCCTGTGCTTCTAGTGCTGTATTTTTTCTCCTTTTGGCTGTTGATTCTCTCCCTCTAAGCTGCAATATCCTACTGGGGATGGAATGATACCTGAATTCAAAGGCAAACAGATCACTGGAGAGAGAACTTTACCCAGCCTTATGTGACTGAATGAATTTGGCAATTCATCTCTGTGGGTGTAGGACACCTAATATTTCCTCTGAGCATCTGAATCTCCTCTTCTCACCATGTGACAAAAATCCAACAGAGCCTGTAATGTCCACCTTTGAGACCAGAAGGTTTCCCAGAAAGGCCCGTGGTGCAGGGAAATGATGAAGTTGGATCTTCCAGAGCTGGGTGTGGGATCTCTGTGACAACACGCTGGACAAGCTGTGATGATTTCAGGGTTTTATGTGTGCCGTGGCCACCAGATTGCTCCAAAACCTTGGTCAAATCACTCGACCTGATGGTTGGGTTCATCATTTTAAAAAATGAGGCTGTTCCGTCCCATGCATGTCACAAAGGGGGAAAGATTGAGCTTTCCAGGGTGGAATAGGAGATCTATACTTGAAGGAATGGCTTTTTAACACTGAGTAACAACACTTAGGGTTGTTTTGCTCGGTTTTAACTGATTGTTTGGTTGTCTTTTTTTTCCCCCCTCACGAATGTGGAGGTCTAACTTTACAGATGCAATCTAACCCCTAACCTAAACCCTTGCAGCCATGCATGTACCCTGTGCAATGCTGGCATGATTATGCATGAACACCAATCCCCAGCTGGTGGACAGCATGGATTAGCACCTTGGGTGTCAAGGTGTTAAGGGATATTTATTCTCTTCTATTGCTCGCCTTGTGCATGAACCTGTAGGAAAAAAACCCCACAGCACTTAGGATTTTGTACATTTTGTCCCCCTCTATTCCCAGAAATTCCTTCTTAGATGGAGGTTTACTCAGTCAGGCAGCACTTCCAACAGTGTGCAGTGCCCGGCACGATGGGACCCTGCTCTTGGTTATGACCTCTACATGTTGCCATAATAATAATAATAGTATGTGGCTTTTGGCACATCACCTATTAATCACAGCAGCTGTCAGGCAAAGCATTAAATGGGAATAGCTCCCTGCAAGAAAAAACAAATACAACAACACCCTGTGGCTTGTGGAGCGTGAATCCACGCTCTGGAGGGTGCCAGGGAAGGAAGGAAGGAAGGAAAGGGAGGAAGGGCTAAGCTGTGACATTTCACTCAAATTTGTTAACCTTGGCTGCTGTTCAGATGCTCAGCAGAGGCTGCAGCGAGGGGGGTCTCGGGAGAGATCCAGCTTTGTTAAATATTTACAGTGAGCAGAAGCTGAAGGGAAGGTGCACGGGGGCACCAGGGACACAGAGCTGGCCCTGGGGAAGAGGAATTCCTGGGGAGGGGAGGGGATGGTTTATTGGTCGTTGCCGTATTTAGTGCCCGTGGTGAATTTGTCTTCCCCAAATCCGCCTCTGGAAGCCGTGGAGACCTGGAGCATCCAGGATGCCCCGAGGCAGGGAGACGGTGCAAAGAATTTGCCTGTCGTTTGAAGTCCTTTGGGTGTGATCCCTGTTGGAAAAAGCAGGGAACTCTGTCAGGCATTTCATCCCAAACCCATGGAATGAGCTGTGGTTGGTCCAGTGGGACAGAGCACTTGTATCCACGCTCTGTCTTGGACCCCCTGTGAGAAGCAGGATGGGTAAATATGTTCAGAATTCCCCCTCCAGAGGCAGTGCCTGAAAACTGCTCCGTGTTTATGCTTCAAAAACTCCCGGGTGCTAAACTGGTCCATCTGCAGAAAGCAAACCGGTCCATCAGAACATCTGCGGAGAGCAAACCCAAACAAAATGAGATTACTGTCAATTTGTGTTTATTTGAATTGCTGGATAACTCCTAGTCATGGATCAGGGCTAAGCATGTACAAATAATTGATTTTAGGTTCAGTGGCTCAAAGCAAAAACATGTGGAAAATCATCCCCC
>VXAU01000283.1:176046-255096 GCA_013399695.1 Formicarius rufipectus
CCCCAGTTTTCTGTTATAATAAAGGCATTTAAGGAAGCAGCAAGAGAAAGCACAGCTTTAACATTGGGCCCTGTTAAATATTTCAAGCTTAATGAAATGTTTGCTTCCTCACTTCAATATTTTCTAATTTTTGTGCTTTTAAAAAAAATCGATTCAAAACACCTTCCAAAATAAAACATCAACATCTTCAATACTGAAATTTTACAAAGGAACTTCTCAAACTTATCCAAACTTTTGGGAAGTATTTTGCTGTGGGTAATGCTCACCCTGTGTTGACTGATGGCAAGACAACATCTCTGTCCAGTTTTAATCCAGGCCCCAATGTGACAGATGCTGTGTGAAGATTTTTAAGAGAGATTTGTGACATTTTCTGTTCAAAGAATTTTTTTTTTTTTGCAGAGCTGCTCCTGCTCTGAGGCCAAGGGCATTGGGGAGTCTTGATCACTTGGGTTATACTGTTTAAATGCTCCCTGAGAAATCCTGGGGGGAATTGAGGTGAACGTGACCTGGAAGGTGATTTAAGCCATCTAAACCAGCTCCGTTGTTCTGAAGTTGAACCAGAACTGAATTTTGACTTTCTCTTCTTGGACTCCTTGGAAATAACACCCTTAGAAACAACACTCAAACCACCCTGAGATATCAGGGTGCAATTTGGCACTTTGGAGGCTCCAGGTAGGGAAGAACAAAGTGTGCTTGAACTAGACCAGTGGAAATAACCAAACCCAAGATCCTCGGTGTCCATTGTTGAGGATTGAGATGTTCACCTCCTCTGGGTGTCACCCACCACATGGTACCTCCCCAGCAGCTGCCTCTGGACATTCCCCACCCCTCCAACCTCCACTGTGTCGTGATGCCTGCGGGCACCTCATGGTTTTTGGGGTGGCTTTGCAAGCCACCAAGGGCTAAACTTTCCCACAGCTGGTTGAGGAGGCTGTGAAGCTGCTTGGGTGGAGATTTTCCAGAAGGAGGAATGAGGTTGAGGATGGTCGCAGAGGTGTGTGCTCCTGGAGCACTTCCCTGCAGCCCATTCGTGGAGCAGGGTTGGTATTACCACACCCACCTCCGAAAGTCCCAAGTTAAAAACAATCTCCCGTCATTTCCCGAGGGTGTCCCTCGCCTCTGGAATGTGTGGCCCCACCCATGCTGGTGCAGATACACGGGAAGGAAGTGCAGACCCCAGCAGAGTTTATTGGTAAATGCTACCACTGATTAAAACAGGCTAGAGAGCTGCTGGAGGAACAAGAGGTTGCCATGGAAACAGTCTCTTGATGTGTCCAGGTTTTGAAACCACTTTCCCCTCCTCTCCCACCCTCAGTGATACTTCTTTTTTCTTTTTTTTTTTTTTCCCCCCCTGTTGTGCTGTTGGAGATTTGGTCTCCTGGGGCGAGGTGGTGCAGATGGGCTCTTGGGACCAGGAAGACGCCCAGAGGAACTGCTCGTTCCAGAAAGGGCTGTTTGACTGGGACAACCCTCTCCATTGGTCCAGCAATAGGACAGAGATCGTAGGGATCCTGGCAAAGGGGGGTCTGGGTGGATCCTGGAAGGTCACAATGTTGGCAGGTTGCAGATCATCAAAGGGGAGCGGTGGAGAATATTCCCAGGCCAACCCTTCTCCTGTAGGCACCTGTCTGGGATGCTCTTAGCTCTGCACCAGAGGGCTCCTTCCCTGGGGCATTTATCTCAGCTAGTGACTCTTCTCCAGCACCTCACCACTCCTGGGGATGATGGCAACGATGGGAAGTCACCTCTTGAACGACGGGAAATCAAGTTGGGGCGTTGCTGAGACAAGAGAGGACTCCCTCTGCCTTCCCCACCCTTCTCTGGGCTCCCCACCTTGGGAGAAGAGCTTTCATTCTGCTCAAGTGGATGCACAAAGCCCCTGCCCCTCTTGAGGGCTGTCATCGTGCAGCTCTGCTGCAGAGCCTCGATGACTGGTGCAAAGCTCTGAGGAGAATTTCCCTTACAGATCGTGCAGCCCACAGTTTCAGACGAGGAATTCTTGTTTTTACCAGCCTCCTCTTTTGTTTTGTGTTTCCTTTTAAATCACCGAGGCACGTTCACAAATACAGGCTCCTCCCCGTGTGTTTCATCTTTAGTCCCCTCCCTGGGAATTCCCCTGGCTCTTCCCAAACCCTCCTGAGCTCTTCAAATGTTTCAAACCCCTCCCTGCCAGAGCTTGATCCAGAGTGGGAAACCCTAAACGTGGGGTGGCCAATCCACCCTCTTCCTGAAGATCTTCCTTCTCAGTCTGCAACTCCCTGACAGGAGAGGGGGAGCCTGGTGGGAGTCGGACTCTGCTCCCAGGGAATAACGGACAGGACAAGAGGAAACAGCCTCAACATGCAGCAGGGGAGATTTAGGTTGAAATTCTGAAAAATGTCTTTGCTGAAAGAGTGGTCGAGCACTGGAAGGGGCTGTTCAGAGCAGTGGTGGAGTCCCCGTCCCTGGAGAGGTTTAAAAGCTGTGTGGAGGTGGCACTTGGGGACATGGGTTAGTGGTGGGTTTGGCAGTGCTGCAAGAACAGTTGGACTCGATGACCTTGGAGGTTCTTTTCCAACCTAAATGATGCCATGACTGAAATCTGGGGTGACCTTCCACAGAGTAGCTAAAATAGATGGAAACTGCTGGTTTTACCCACTCAGTACCACATCTCGTGTCCCATTCCAGACTTCAGCACTGCAATCCCTGTCTGTTTATGGTTGCATGGTATGTATTTCTGGTTGAGAATCACAGCCTCAAGAAATGTGGACCCACCTAAGCGAGCTCCGTGGCCTCCCTGGCTCAGAGTAGTTTGGGCTGGAAGGGATCCTGAAGATCAACCAATCCCAAGCCCTGCCATGGACTGGGACACCTTCCACAGGCAGTGCTGAGCCGTGAGGACGTCCATTTGTGCCTGTCCCTACCTTGGATCTGAACTTCTCTCCAGAGGTGCTTCTCCATCTCATTGCCTGATGCAGCAGCAGCAGATGACTGGTTTCCTAAGTTACCCTAAATTTATGTGATCAGAATGCAGGTCTGAATACTCACTGTGATGGTGAATCTCACATGCGTTCATTTGGAAATATCTCTGTCCCTTCTCTGTGTAATTCCCCAAGCCTGGCTTGCACTGTCTCATTTATTTTAAATGGCAGAATGGGCACTTTTTTGCAAAGACTTCTTAATGCTTCACCTGCCCAACAAGACCTGGAAAGTGGGCAACACTGAAGGCCAAAGTGGAGAAGGGACTTCCAGGAAGTCCCTGCTCCTGCCTTTTTGCTCCAAGCTTGTATGAAAGCCTGTACGTCCACGTGTTGTGTGTCACTTCCCTGATTTTCAAATTTCAAGCTCTTCTGCAAAGCTTGGACAGTTTTTCACTTTCATGGCATCTTAAAAGGGACCAGAGAAGCCCCAGAGTCCTCCTGCAGAAACGTCTCAATCAAAGGTGTCATGAAAGGGGTTTAATTTCAAAAGCTCCCAATTACACCTGGATCGGGGAGGACGTGGCAATGGTGGATTTGCTGAGCTCAGGAGGTTAAAGAATGAAGGGGAATTCACAGTTAAAGTCTGTGCCACACGAAGTCAGGATGAGAGTGAATCCATAGTGAGCGCAAGAATCAAAGGCATTTCCCACATCTCGTGCTTTTGGGAGATTTCTTAATTACTCTGATGTTCGTTAAGAGTCGCTTACGGCCAAATAAGCGGATTCTTAGGTTTGAAGATGCTTCTTTGCTCCCAGAAACAGCGGCTGAGCAGCAAATCGACCCCGGCATGGATGGGCAAGGAGGATGCAAGGAGCTCAGAGCTGGCTCTGAAGCCAGATCAAATGTCAGTTCACACAGCAGTCCCTGCCTCCATCCACAGGAGGATGATGACAGGAGAACTGCTTTGAAATCCTCCCAAGAAAAGCATTCAAGACAGTGCACCCCTGGGAGAACATCTCAATTCCTGGCTTTATATTCTCTGGTAGCTCTAATGCAAGAGGTGGCAGGTGGTGAACCTGTTGTAGGGAGGGGGGTGAGGGAACTGGATAGGTGAAATGAGGCAGGTGTTTAGCAAGGCAAAGAGCAGCCACTCAATGCTGGCTTTCCTGGCTTCACTTCCGAGCCACCTGGAGAAACCTGGACTCCGGTGTCACAGCAGGGAATTGGGAAGAAGACTGAAAGAATGGATGGCCTGGGCCACAAGGGTGAAATGTCAAGCAGGACTCGGATGGGAGGGGTAGAGGAGAGCTCAGGGGTATAACCTGGGGTAGGTACACAACTGGATTTCAGCTCCTATTATAGAATCAACTGGGTTGGAAGAGACCTCCAAGATCATCAAGTGCAAGCCTCGATCCACCCCCACTGTGATCACCAGCCCATGGCACTGATGCCACATCCAGTCCCATCTTAAACACCTCCAGGGATGGTGAATCCACCCCCTCTCTGGGCAGGTCATTCCAGTGCCTGGTCACTCTCTCTGGGAAGAATTTTTTCCTGATATCCAACCTAACCCTCCCCTGGCACAACTCGAGCTGTGCCCTCTTGTCCTATTGCTGTTTGTGTGGGAGAAGAGCCTGACCCCACTTGGCTACAACCTCTTTTCAGGTAGTTGTAGGGAGTGATGAGATTCCCCCTGAGCCTCCTCTTCTCCAGACTCAACATCCCCAGCTCCCTTTCAGCAAGGAGATCTCCTTGGAGGGTCAGGGGAGTGCTTTGAGGGATGGGGGTTTGGTAGTGGGCACAGCTCTGTTCCAGCATGAGGAGCTGCTCTCAGTGTCTTGCTTTGCAGTTCATGATCTTCCAGCTGGCACATCAGAGCCTCGCTTAGCTGGGGACTATTGCATAAGCCTCACTGGGGACCTGGAGAGCAGATTAATTCCTTGAGCATCTTCCTTCTTGCCTCCGGGGAAGTCTGCTGCTCAGAGGAGATCCGGGGAGACAGCTGGGCAGGGCTGAGGCCGAAACCTCCCCCAGAGAGATAAGGCACGGGAGAAAGAAAGATATTCCTCTCTCCCAGCTGTCTTTTTGGGTGAAACCCTTTCCCGTGGCAGCTCAGCAGTGTCCAGCTGCAGAAGGGACCTGTGTCCAGGTAGCTCGAGGTGGTGATGATGATGATGGTAAGAGAGTCAACTTAAGGCAGAGCATGATTAAGTCCCTCTCCTTCCCTCAGGCAGAGCTCAGACTGGGGAAACGCTTTGGATGCGGTGGCCTGTAATTATGTAATTCCTCCTCGTTATCTTTTCTAATTGTTCTCAGTGCTGTTTCCTAAACTGATTGGAAACAATGGCAGATGGGGGTGAAGTGGGAGGCAGACGTGAGCGTGGCAGGCTGCCAGCGTGGAGTACGACGCTCTCCAGAAAGGAGGAGAGAGAGAAAAGGCAAGGAAAACCGAACAGAACAAATCCCCGGTGCAGACTTGGATGCCAGGACCTGAGCCGAGGGGACACCTGAACCGCTGCCAGGCTGGGAGGTGCTGGCAGGGGGATGTCTCATTCGGGCTCATGAATATGCGAGTCTCTGGGTTGCGTTCAGGAGCTCAGGAGCCTTCCCGCAGCCCTGGCACACCTCTGCTCCCCCAGAGCTTTGCTGTTTTCCTCCTGCCCAGCGCTCCGCTGCCGCAGGTTGAGCCCTCACCGGGCTCGGAGGGAGGTTTTGCCCATCACCCAGAGACTCTGTGGGTTCCTCCCTCCGGCGCTGAGTTGTTTGTTCGCCTGTGTGTGAGTGAGAAACAAAAAGGAAAAGGAGGGAAACTTGGCTTGTTGCGTTTGGGGGGTGAGCGCAGGGCAGAGGGAGGAACCGCCGTGGGAGTTCTTCGTATTTGGCAGCTGCTTTCAGGGGAACGGCGGGGTGCGGCTCCCCAAAAACCAGTGGTTGTTACGGTGGCTCTCACTGTCCCTGCTGTTTGTGCCCCACTGCACTCCCTCCGTGTTGGAGAGGGGTTTTTTTTCCAGCAGTGATGTACATCCCAGAGGTGTTTGGGAAGCCAGCAGAGACCTGCTCTAATAGCCCTCTGCGATTCTTTCGCGGACGCTCCCCTTTTGCAGCTCAGCGGGAAGCGAGGGGGTAGGACTGCTGCTATTATTTTGGTCTAGAGAAGGCCAAAACAAGCCCTGATCTTCCCGGTGTAAAGTTTGAGCATCCTGTGGCAGGGGGAGAGAGAGCAGATGCCTCTGGGGTGTTGTGGCATCCCACAGAGTGGGACCCCCAAATGGCAGCATCCCCCGCTCCTGCAGTGAGCAGGGCTGGTTTATGGCACAGGAGGTGTCCCTACATCCGTATGGGATCAGTTCCAGGGCCTGGAGGAGGCTTTGTGTCACCCCTGGATGCTGCTGCTGACCTGCCTTGCTCATCCCAGTGCTCAGTCTGCGTCTCAGACCCCTGCCCTGACAGTGCTGGGAGCTTGGGGAGCTGCTGACCAAGCAGGGGCAGTCGTGGGGGAGAAAAGGAATTGGTCAGAGCTGTCCTTTCCTCCTCCAGACCCGGAGCTGTTCTGTTTTTCCAGCCCTGCTGACTTCTCCACATGCCTGCAGGCTGCTGTGCATGGCTCTCTGGGATGGAGAGGAGAAATGCTGCCTGGGGTTTGCCCTCAGTGTTGAATTGGAGCTTCCCTTACTGCTGTGGGGTCAGGAGATGGGGCTTTAAGGAGCAGGAGGCTGCAGGTGGGGTGGGTCATCTCTGGCTAGTGTTGGAATTGAAGGGTTTGATTTGTGGGGATCTCCAGCACCTCTGGGCAGGAGTGGAAGAGAAATGGTTAGAAAGGGGCAGGTGGAAAGATGAAAGACAGAAGGATGACCACCGTCCTTGGTTCCTCCTGGTTCCCGGGAGAAATCATCCATGGATACCTGGAGGAACGTAGGGAATAAGGGCTATGAGGGTGGGCAAAGTGTGAACCCCTGTGGTGGCACATTTCTGGAGGGACTGGTGGTCGCTGCAGTGGTCTGTTTTAAATGGCCAAAGCAGTCTGGCTGGCTGTATCCTGAAGGAATTCTCTTGGGAAGGTGCTTTGCAGCTCAGCTGTTGGTGCTGATACCTCTGGACCTGCTGCCTGTCTCTTCCTACCAGAGGAGGTTGTACCCTGTAACTGAGGGAGGATAAATGGAAAAACAACCCCCCCTGGATGTCCTTGTATTATCCAAAATGCAGGCCTTGATGGCAGCTGAGTCTTCTCCTGAGCACATGCCAATCTCCATGCAAGGTTGCAGAACTTCCCCTGTCGCAGCCCTGCACGACTCATTCCGTGCTTTCTGGGCTGTAATGCCAGCTGTGTCACTGTCCCCACTGCCTCACACAGGGACATGGACTCTCTTCTTCTGTGCTGGGAACTCAGCAAGAGGCAGGAGAAGCTTTGGGAAAGCTGATGGAGTTGATGTAGCTCCTGCCACAATCTTCTCTGGCCTTATGTCCTGCAGTCTCGGGAGCTCAGCTGGCACCAGGGCTGAGGGAATGGCAAACAGGTGAATCCCAACTCCCAGCAAATCCCTGCTCCTGTGGGTTTGGGTGATGGATCTGCTTTTGCATGAACCTCAGGAGGGCAGCTCAGTTTTGCCAAAGGCTGAAGAAGCTCTTGGTGCTGTGTCCTGAGTGTATCATGGACTTGTTCAGCGCTGACAAACACACAACTGGGTGGTTGGCAGATATTTTCCCAAGCAGCGGTTGTTGTTGTTGGCTGCATAAATACATCAGCTTCTTCCTTTTGCTCAGTAGATTTTTAGCCTCAAAAGTTCCCACGATGATACAGCACAGGGTAAAAGCAGTTCATTCTATCAAATTTATATTTCCCCATTTTAAATGCTATTTTTCTTATGGAATAGTCCTTGTTTTTGTGTGTGTGTGTTATGAGGCAGAAAGAACAAAAGATCCCTCTATCATTTTCTAATGTACCTTTATCATCCCTTCACATTCATCTCCCCTCTGAAATGTAGAGCCTGAGAGCTCTTGCTAATCCCTCTTCATGAGCAAATGTTTGCCATGATGACCTTGCTCAGGAGTCTTGTCCCAGTTGTCTGGAGCACATTTAGGGCAGGCCATTGCCTGGTGGGATGGGTGGCAGTTCCACCCGTCTCAGAGCACACAGTGACATGGCCATGGTACTGCAGGCAGAAAGTCCCACCTCAGACGAACAGGGGAGATCACTTAACACTGGATTGCAGAAGACCATCCTCAAGGAGCACTTTGGTGGATGTTCTGCTAGAAAACACAATGTTATGAGGGTTTTTTTTTTCCCCCTCCTATCCCAGTCACTAAGTGGAGACCTCGCCAACACCTGGCAGTGGGATGCAGAGGCTGCTGTGAGGATGAGGACATTGGAAAAATACTCACTTGAATGGGAAGGAAATCTCAGTTCCTTCACAGCTGCAGACACTATCTTGGGCACATGGACTTCAGGAAGAGGCAAATTATTTGCCTTCCAATTGCAGGATTTCTTTATTTATTTATTCTTCTGTATGTATGTGTGTGAGGTGTGTATTTACTTTGCTTTCCCTGCACATCTGCATTACTTTCTTCTCTGTTCTGCAGAGGAGTGGCTGTTGGGAAATACAATCAGAGCTACTCGTGTTATTTAAGTGTGTTTCATGCAGTTGTTTTTCATCTGTTATTAGTCTTTTTTTTCCCCCCTTTCTCCTCCTTTCTTTCTCAGACTAGAACAAATACAGTAAGACTGGCAGAAAATTGGCAAGCGTCAACGCTCCAGAGGCAGTGATTTTTTTTCCTAAGTAGCTTAATGGAGTCTATATTTTCTTTTTATTGTTTTCTCAGCCTGCAGGTTGTTCGAGTATTTAAAACAAGAGAGAGAGAAAATTCAACAAGCCCTCTCCCTTCTCCCTCTTAGCAGCTGGTTTTAGAAAGGCCACAGACCTACAAGAACCCTTCTGAGCTATCCATATTTCAGAAGTGTGCTGAGTTGGTTGCAGTTATTAATAAAGGAGGTTGAATTATCCTCCAGACTCAGACTTGGACAGAAATATTTCTACAGAAACCAATTCACCTGCATCAGCACCCATGTTTAGGCATCCTTCCATCACTTCTGCTGCCCCTCCATCCTTCTCCCTGTTTTTTTTTTTTTTTGCCTGGGGTGTTCTGTGTCTTCCAGTTAAAACTCCTCCAGGTCCCTTGTCCCCTGCAGACCTTCTGCAGAAGGCAGGAGCACCAAAGCTGATTCTTCCTCCTGGCCTCAAGTTGTTCTAGAGGAGGTTTAGGCTACTTGGAAACATTTCTTCACCAAAGGAGTTGTCAGGCACTGGAACAGACTTCTCAAAGCACTGAGAAGAGTCACCATTCCTGGAGGGATTTAAAAACTCTGTGGATGTGGCATTTGGGGTCATGGCTTAGTGGTGGCCTTGGCGGTGCTGGGGGAACAATTGGATCCTAGAGGGTTTTTCCAAACCAGATGATTCTGTGATTCATTTTGTCTTGATTCCCTGTCTGTGAGGGACTGCTGAGGTGATGAAGTGGTCTCTGGCTTGGATCCACTCCCCCTTATGCCATTATCTCCTCAGCTTTCCTGAGCTGAGACATCCAGTGGAACCTGTGGGTGCTGCAGGTGTTCCTGAGAGGATACTTGTCCCTCCTCTGCTCCAGTGCAGCAAACAGAGGCTGTGGAGGACAAGGGGAGGATCAGTCCTTGGTTGTGAGAAAGATCACTGTCTTCAGCTCATACAAAACCCAGAGTCATTTGCTCCAGAGCTGGGAAATGCCAGCTCCTCTCTTCCAGCCAAGTTCCTCGGCAGGACTTTGCTTTTGTTCTGTTTACCTGAATTCCCCAGCTGTCTGTGGATTTGCAACTCATTTTACACAGGACAAATCCTAAGGTTTTTTTTCTCCTTTTCAGGACCAATGTTTCTATTTGCTTGCTTGTTTTAATGCCTCTCTCTTTGGGGAGTCTGAGTCAATACACTATTTTTTTTGTGATGAATAAGCTTTGCTGGCGCAGTTTGTCCTTGTGAAAGATTCTAACAACCTGCCAAACGCTCTCTTCTCTGCTTCTGTGGCTCCAGTCTGAGTTCTCGTGGTCCTGCAAGCCTTATAGGTTGCTGTCATCTTCATCCTGCAAATCCATCTGAGAATTCCTTGGCCAGGAGTTACTCCCCTTTTCTATGTCTCTCCTCCAGTGACATTGAAACTGTTGGAAAACAGGTTTCAACCTTTACCATGAGCATTCAGAGCTGTCTGTAGGTCTAAGCTGATGAAGCAATACCTTCTCCAGGGACTGTCATTTTAGTCCTGCTCCTCACTGGGGCTCCTGGTGATCCAAAATTCAGAGCAGAGAACAAGGCTCTTCAGGTATGAGCCTCCCCACGCTCAGCTCTTGTTTCACAGAGGTGTCTCAAGCGTCGAGGGGTGGACTTTTACAAACAGCACAGAGCTCCAAGGGAAATCCTTCATGTGATGAAGACATATTGAATGGCTAATTTGATTTCAAATAAGGGCTCAGAACCATCTTTCAAGAGGCCCTGTGCTGGTATTTCCAAGGAGCCTGAATTTTTCTGCCTTTAGCTGGTCTGCACAAGTCAATACTGCCCCGAGCACCACAGGAGAGGGGCTGAGATGTGTCTGTGCTGTCGGTGTCCAGCACGAACATGAAATGAGGGATTATTTAGGACTGTGGTCAAACCCTCTGTGCCCAGGTGGTGCAGGCTCCTGTCCTGTGGAGCCAAGGACATCCAGGTCCAGGAGGGACTTCCTGTTTGATGGCCAAAGTTAAGCCAAGTAAGAATCCCAGTCACAGCTCTGTGAGAACATATTTAAGAATTTAGGAGTGTGGGGCAGTTGGGAATTCCAGCCATGGGATAACAACACAGAGACCAAGGTGGGAGCAGGAGAAGGAGGGAGCAGGGGGGGAAGGACTGAAAGCTGTGCCCCCCCTGCAGCCCCTGGAGATCCCTTGGGGGGCACAGACCCCCCTGCAGCCCATGGGGTGACCCCCAGCACAAGAGCAAGGGCAGAACCAACAAGTGCCAACCCCCATTCCCTGCTCCCTGGAACTGCTGGGAAGAGGGAGCAGTGGGGGGAGAAAGGGGTTCTTAAAGCTGATTTATTTCTTACTTTTTAGTTTTAGTTCTTCTCTTGTCAGTGATAAATGTCAGTATTTAGCCCCTCTGAGTTCGCTTTGCCATTATCTCTCAGCTGTTTTTTTGCCTTTTCTCCTTTTCCTTCCCCCCTGGGAAAGGAGGGCCCTGGAGGTTTGGGTGGACACCAGGTGAAAACCACCACAAACACTGACCCCTGACCCAAACCACCTGGAAACACACCTCCAGCAGGCACTGCTGGTGCCAGTGAAAGTGGTGCCCAGTCCATCACAATGCCTGATCTTCCAGCTTCTTTTCCAGACCCACATTAAATTCCAACACAGCCTTTATAACCTTTATCACTTTGCCATTTCAAAGCATCTCTTTTGGGTGCAGCTCACAGGGAAGTCCACTCACCTCTGATCCCACAGGAAGCATTTGCAAGGCAGGAAGCCCACAGTGAAAACTCCAGTGTGAGGTTAATTCCTTAGAGTTTATTTTCCAAGTTGCAAAGTGACAACTTGTCAGCCTTGAAGATTTTTTTTTTTTCACCAGCGCCGGAATAATCCAGAGGGAGAGATTTTCTTCTTCTTTCTCAGACCATGGGATAATTAGCAGATTTTAATGACTGCTTGAGAAAGCTGTCTAATGAGCTATTAAACACACCCCTCAGCCCACCCCCTTCCCCAGTCCCTAAATGAAAGCCAGAGAATAGTTGGTCATCTCTCTGACCGGACGCGTCTTGGAGATACTTTTCTTTTCAAGCCAATTGTGACTGTTTGGTATTTGCTGAGGAGAACTCCAACTGGGGATGCAGTGGGATGGAAAATGGTCTTTTCTGCTCCTACATGAGTGTTAAGTGCAGCCACAGCCTGTTGCATGAATCACGAGAGACATGGAATCATTTGGGTTGGAGAAGACCCTTAAGGTGGTCGTGTCCAGCCACTGACCTGATGCTACGAGTAACTCACTCAGGAGCATTCCATGGCCTTCTGCTGACCAGTGTCACAGGAGCTACCTTGGCTCAAGTCCCAAGGTGCCCTGTGAGCCAAATGTCTGCCACATGGATGTTGGTGACACGTGGTTATGGAGCGTTTGCTGCCACAGCTGCTGGTTTGTAGAGCCACATCCACACCTGGTTTGGTGACACCTCGTCAGCCAGGCTGCTCTGCCTGACCTGTCCGTCCTTGGGCTGTTCTCTTTAGAAATGAGGAAGAGATTCTTGGCTGTGAGGGTGGTGAGGCACCACAACAGGTTGCCCTATGGATGTCCCATCCTTGAGAGTGTCCAAGGCTGGGTTGGACAGGGCTTGGAGCAACCTGGGCTAGCAGAAGGTATCTCTTCCCATCCAAACAGGGAGCTTGGAATGAGGTGATCTTTAAATCCTTTGCAACCCAACCCATTCTATGGTTCTTTCTGTGCATGTTCAGTTTTAGGGTGAAGGGAGGACACAGACAATGTGGTGTGTTCTTCCCACGTGTCCGTCCTGCGTGACTGCGGACGAGCCAGGAAATAGCCCTCGGTGCCTCCCATCTGTGCTCTGGAGACAGTGTCAACTGTTCCTGCTCACTCCAGTGAAGGTGGACAGCTTTTCAGAACAAAATAGCTCCCCTCCCTCTGGCTGTGAACTCTGATGGTCTTCAGTTCAGCTCCTGGCATGTTCTCCCTTCGTTAGTGCTCCTTGCCTTTTCCAGGGGCTGGTGGCTGCTCTTGCCAGCATGTTTTCCCCTCTTCCCTTCTCCCCCAGTGGGGATGTAAAGAGGTTTCAGAGGGACAAAATGTTAGCATGAGAAGGCTGAGGCCCCTTTTGCTTTGTAAGGTGACATCCCCTCCTGTCACTTGTCGTTCCCTTAAAGGGCATTGATGTTCTGCGACCCATCGAGCTGGGGTTGGATGCTCCTGCTCAGGGGTTGGATGCCCTTCCCATCTGCTCACACCACAGATCCTGCCCTGCCACTCCAGACAAAGAGCCTCACTGCTCCTTTTTGGGGACATGCTGACCTGCTCCACCTTTTACATAAGGATAAGGGACTTCACTGTGACACAGATCAAAGTGTGTGCTTTATGTGGTGCAGGCACAGAGGGCTTGATAAACAGCAGCCTTTGTGGGTGGCCCGGTCCACCTCCTCCTCCAGCTCTGGTGGCATCAGCTGCAGAGAGGCTGCACATTGTGCCACTCCTTCCTTTGGGGTTTGTGAGCATCATGAGCTGGGTCACAATGACTGGAGTACCCTGGTGTAGCCCCAGTGACTCTTCAGGGGTAGTTTGAGTTGCTCCTCTTCAAGTGCCGTCCAGCAAAGAAGAAACATGGAGAAGTTAAGAGGGTCTGTGAGGCTGATTTCCTTTTCCCACCCATCATTTGCAGCTCGCTGATCTCACAGTCTGTTGTTATGGAAATAATGCAATTACAGTCATTGTGAATAACGAGGAAACACAGCCAGAGGGAAGAGAAGGAGACCAGTTTCTCGAGATTTTCTTAGGTATTTGGTAAGATGAAGAGGGGGAGAAGGAGGCAGCCAAGCGCCACAGGGCAGGACTGTGTTGATTTCCATCTCTAGCCCCTTTCCCCCAAAGCACTCACATAATTTTTTGCTCTTCAGTAGGTAATGGTCGAATCTCGGTCATTGTATTTACTGATGGTCTCCACTTGGCTAAATTGACACTTCTTAACCAAGCCAGCAGAGGTGGACAGCTTTTCAAAACAAATAGGTCCCCAGGCTACAGCTGTGGGGCTCTGATGCTCTTTGGCTCTTGGTGATTTCTTCTCTTGGTTAGTGCTCCCTCCATCTTCAGGGGGCTGCTGGCTCCTCCTGCCAGCGTCCTCCCCTTCCACATCACTGCTTCCATCCATTGTTCCATGAACACCTGCTCCTCAGTTGGCTCATGTCATGCAGATTTTGCAGTTATCTACTCTTGCAAACCTCTGAAATTTCTCCTCTCCCAGACCAGGAGACCGAGCGTGGTCTGTGATGAGGCTTTGCCTGAGCTGCTGTGGTGGAGGATTTGGCATCACGTACTGATCTAATTTGGGCAGCAGGTCAAAGATCTGGCCAGCCAGGTGGATCCATGTGATCTATCCATGGATTCATCCACGTTTGTGTAGGCAGGGCATGGCTACAACACAGAGAGCCAGGGAAGACAGAGGCACGTGGGTCACAGTGCTGAATTTAAGGTTTGCATCCTTGCTTTGAGCTGAGTTTCTTGCTTTGTTTCTTTCTTTTATTTTTAAAGACAAGTGTAAGGGACACGTGAGACATGAGATTTGGAGCCACTGACCTTGCCAGTGCCAACACATCAAACACTGAGAGCTCTGGTGCCCTTGTAAAGAGAGTGTAAAAAGAGACATGTGAAACAATGAGGGTTGAGGCAGAGAGTAGGAAATGGAAGCTCTGAGTGTTGATTACCCAATTCGTGGGTCTGGGGGGAAATCTTTGTATTTTCTGTGCCCTGGTCCAAACAGGGAAGATGAAACTTCCATTTTAACTCAGGGACAAGGAGTGTTATTGTCTCTGGAAGGTTCTGACTTGGAGTTATCACTGATTCCTTTCAAGATGAAAATGTGCTTTACTTTAAACTGTTTGTTGTCAAGCAAAGCTTGATTGCCTGAGGTTCCTTAGGCCTTGGGCAGTGACCCATTCCTGAGGCCACTTTGCAAAGGACTCTGTCCTGTTTGAGTCAACAGCATTTGCTCCTCTCTCCTCCCCTCCCCTCAAAAGCTGCTTCAGGGAGAGGAAGACAGAGGGCCAGACAGAGTGAGAGCTCTGGAAGGGTTGTCTCAGTTCCCAGCAGTCACATCGAGCTTGTCAGAGCCAGCCGAGTGGAACTGGTGACACTCACCAGAAAAGCCTGCTCTAAATTAAGCAAAACTGCAGAAACTTTGTAAACCAGGCCTGACTTCTCCAGGCCATGGAGGGAGAGGTGACAAGTCTGGTTTGTCCCATGGAGGAAAACGGTGTGGAGCACAGCCCTCTAAAATGGCTTTGCTGAGTTCTGCTTTCATGTGGCCATCAAACGATGGCATCAGAGATGCCACCAGTCTTTCAGTGCATTGGTTTGTCTTCATCCCTGGAAGTGCTCAAGACCGCTCTGGCCTGAGCTTTGAGCAACTCTGTCAAGTGAAGGTGTCCCTGCCCATGGCAAGGGGGGTTGGAATGAGATGATCGATAAGGTGCCTTCCAACCCAAACCTTTCTGTGATGTCTTCTGGGCCAGTGTGAGGATCAGGGACCTCCCTGGGAGTTGCACGAGAAGCTGACAACGTGTATGAGCACAAACCAAGTAGAGGAAAAGATTGTGAGAGTTTTGCTTGGGGAATTATCCTTGGTTTTGAGTGTCCTGTATCAACCCAGCCCTTACTGCACTGAGGCCACCTTACCCTGTCCTGGGAACAGGGCAGTGATTAGCTGGGATGGCTGATTGTCATATTTACATGAGTTTTGTATCTATTTTACAGCACTGGGCAGAGTAAAGAGGCTTTAGTGTGAACCAGAGTCCCTGTTTTCCCTGTCTGGTCACAGCTGACCAAAGCCAGGTGTGTTTGACATCTTCCTAAAAACCCCTCCAAGAGGCTGAGTTTGCCAGGCAGGTTACATTGCCCTGTGGGGCAATTATGGTGCATTATGGTTATTTTTGCTGCTTTCTTTTTGACTCTCATCCCATTTCTCAAGATACTTAGAGGTCTTTTCCAACTTTAAGGATTCTGTGATAGTGTGGAGCTATCTGGTGGTTTGGTCTGGAGACACTGAGAGCAGGGAAGGATAAACCTGTGTGTCCCAGCCAAACTTCACTGTCTCTTTGTTTGTTCTGCTTCCCCTCTTTCCAGCTAGAAAATAATCTGCCTTATGTGCAAGGTTTGCCATGAATCCACTGCATCTCCCATCCTGCAGAGAACCACTCGCCACTTGTGACTTGGGGATCTTTCAAGATAAAAGAGCCCTGTCAGAAAACACTTTTAGTGCAGAGCATTTCATTATAATTACAATTTATTTTGGATCGGGTCCTACACCAAGAATTTAATCTAATTTTGATTATCCAGAGGATTTAAACCTCTTCAGCTCCCGTTTCAGCTTGCATAAATAAAACTCCTATCTCGCTTCACTCGTATTCCCCAGCAAACCCTCATGGCAGGGTTCTTTATTGCACCCCATTTCCAGATCTACTGGATGTTTTTGAAGGATGTTTTGCAGACCAAACACAGAGGTATGACTGCCTTTTTTTCTGCAAAGAAAAAGCTCCTTGTGGTTTATTTTGTGTGTATTTTGTGATGTATTCCATTACTCAGGGTGCCACCTTTAAACCCTAGAGTTTCTTCAAAGGAGGATCCTAAACAGCACTCCTCCCTTAAGGGGCTCTTCTTGCCAAGTTCAGGGCAGTCCTAAGTGTGCAGTGAAGAAGTGGGATGGGAAGTGAGAGCCAGGAAGGACCTCAGCCAGTTGCTGGTTTCCTTATTAACAATTAAAGTTTGAGGCAGCATCAAAGGGGGATGTGGTTGCCTCTGTCCGAGGCACAAAGTAGCTCCTAGTTTCTGATGGATCCTACCAAGCTTTGCCAAGGATAGGGCTGCTGTGGTTTACCTGGAACGCTTCCTGCAGCCAGCAGGAATTCCAGCTCTCTGAAAGTCTGGGATACCTCCAGAAAGGGAATGTGGAGGTGAGGGTTGAAGCTGTTTGAACTGCGCCGCTCATGTACCTGAGTGTCCTGACCTTTAGGGTTTTTGACTGTTCCACCAACAACCCTCCTGCCACAAGTGTTTATATTCAGTTTGCTGGGAAATCACCTTAATTCACTGTATAGAGTAAAGAAATCCCTTTTGCTGTCCATCATTGGCAGGGACTATAAAATATTAAATGCAATAATGATTATCGTATGTCTGATATATTATTTAGTTGTGTCCACTTCCACTGCATATAAAACAACCTAAAGACAGATGTGGTGGGTAAAATAACAATATATACATGAACTTCCAAATGACCAATATGGATTTAGCAGTGGTAATTCTGCACCCAGATACAAGTGTGTCAAATCTGCAGAAAGAGGTAAAATATCTTGTACTGCATCAACAGAGAACTGTAAATAAATGAGACCCAGTTTTCTATAGAAATCTCCTCACGAGATCTGAAAAGAACCAGCAAAATCCCAGTTAAATACTAGTTAGACACAATTATTGTTCTTCGTTTAATCTAATTAAGCCTTCAATTTAGTGCGAAAAGCAATTAGCATCTGAAAAGCCAAGAAGGGTGGTAGGAACAGTGGAGGAGGCAGGTCTGTAGCCACAGTGGGAGAGAGGAAAAATGCTCTTAGTAGGCAGATGCCATGGGCAGAGCTGTGCTTGGCCATAAAACCAATGGCTCTGTGCAGCCGAGGGTCTTGAATTCCAGTGAAAAAAAGATTTGAGTTCCCCAAATTGGTTTTGAAGACTTTTTGTAAATTTACGTTAAAAGTCAGGAATGAAAAATCAGAGGGGGATTATTTTGGTTTCCCCGTGTGTGTGTGAAAAAAATGTTCCTGCCCTCAGTTCAGTCCACGATCTGCTTTAGTTCCTTTTGTGGTAGAGCTGTGGTTTGGTGCTAACTGGGTGAGTTTCCATGAGGACATCTGGGGATTTGGATGAAATGCACTGTGTTTGGGAATAGTCCTGCAAAGGATCTGGGGTTTTGTGTGGATAGAGAAGAGTTTGAGCTTCTTCCCAGAGAAACAAGGCAGGAGTGGAAGGCGCCAAGGGCTGGTCTCATTTGTCATTTCTTGGGGTGCAGAAAGCTTGGTGGAAGAAATGATCACGTTGGTGAGAGCGCTGGGCTGCTCAGGAGCTGGGGGCAGAGATTTTGGGAATGCTGCCAGCAAGGCAGAGTCTTCCTTCAACACGGCTTTTAATTATTTAATGCTCTGCATAAACCCCAGCCGGGGATAATATTTGGTAGCAAGAAATATAGAGATGCTCAGAGAGTTTTATTTTTTTTTTTTAGCACTGCGGTGTTGTGGTTCGAAGAAAAGACAATTGCAGACTCAGAAACTGGTGAAAAAAATAAGTAGGAAGGGTTGGGAAAGAAAAGAATATTGGAGGGAGGGATTAAGAGGCAAAATAGCCACACTTGGGGATATTATTGCAAGGGTCTTAATTCCAGGACATGACTACGGTGATTACAAAGATAATTTGAGAAAATTTTACTGCATAGGGATGTTTTGAGAGATCTGATCCAAACTCATATCAGTTGGATCCACTGGAGTTGTCCTGGCAATGAGCATGTCCATGGCATGGCCACTGAGGGATGTGAGTCCAGCTCAGCAGTAAGAGGATTCCAGCCTGGAAAAGTGCTGGGATGGGATTATATAGAGTGCTTTCCACACAAAAATGTGTTTCAGAAAGTGTCACAGAAGTAATTGGAAAACATCAATAACCATTGATGAAAACCCAGGAGTGGACACGCCTGGAAGAGCCTCTGTCCACAGGAAGCGATGAATGAAGATCCATAAAGCCTGGAAAGGAATTGTTATTCTCCTGCTACTTAAATGAGGTTCACGGGAAAGTTGCTGATTTTTGCATGAAAAGATGACCTTGTGGTGAAACCAGATAAATCTCTGAAGTCTTTCTGCCCACTGGAATTGCTTTATTGGAGTTGTGCAAGGCATTTGTTTGGTCCTCAGTGGAATGGTTTTGGCTGGGAGCAGTACTGCAGTTAGGGATCCCAAAAGCATTCATTTGGCTCTAACCTTTAAGCTCAGAGTGTTTGAAGTAGGTCAGAATTTGAACAGGAGCCTTAAAGCCCAAAATGGAAGAGGTTGGAGCTGTGGAAGAATGGGGTGTGTCATATTTTCTGGATTGCACCTCTGTTTTGGCATGGTAAGCTGAAGTTGTTAAAATTTTAGGCCTGACCTCCTTGTGGTTGTTTTAAATCAACAATGTCCCACAGCCTAAGCCAGCAGACTGAGCTTCTGGATCTCAGCATCCTGGCCAAATCCACCTTAACCCTTCCAAACAACTGGAGTGGTATTAACTGTTCTGTAGGCATTTCCAGAGTTCTTGGATTTATGGGCTCTAACTATTTTCTTGTTCGGAATGTCAGACACCAAGTTTTCCTTATTGTATCTATATATTACTTTACTTTTCTTTGCCACCTTTTTCTGTGGCTTAAGAAGTTTCCCAAGGAACAGAGAGTGAAAAAACAGAGAGTCATAATATCCTCCAGAGCTTCAGATGCTGTATATGAAGGGAGAATTAAATGGAGAATCTACAGATTATGTGAAGGCTTTTAAGATCATCCATGGGAACTCCACTAGATCAACTCTTTTCTCTTTTCCTCCACTTTACTATCCATGTTTGAGAAGAGAGGAGTTAGGACAAAACCATGGGAAGGAAAAGGAGAAGTGGAAACTGGAGACAAAAGCAATGTGGACACTTGACCATAGAATCATGGAATGCTTTGGATTGGAAGGGACCTTAAAGATGATCTTGCTCCACCTCCTGCCATGGGCAGGGACACCTTCCACTAGCCCAGGTGGCTCCTAGTCCTGTCCAACCTGGCCTTGGGCACTTCCAGACATCCAGGGGCAGCCACAGCTTCTCTGGGCAACCTGTGCCAGAGCCTGCCCACCCCTTACAGAAGAATTGATCTAATCCATCTCTGTTTCCCAGAGATGGTTCCCACCTCCCAGGCGGAGGTTGCATGGGCAGACTGAAGGTCTGGAAGGCAGTGAGGGCTAAGGAATGCTCAATGACTAGTGCAGCTTCAGAGGGAAGAAGACTTTGTATTAGAACCAGGAAAAGAGATGCTGGGATGTTGTGGGATGGGAAATAGGGATACTGGTGGTTACATGAAGCATGGAAACAGAGCTGTGTTGTGGGAGGCAAAGGGATGGGAGTGGGACATTAGACTTAGGACAAAGCAATCAAGAGAAGAGTCGCTGGTATCCCGTGGGAATGTGGGGCTGCAGAAGGCTGTAGGCTTGGGTCAGGAGCTCTGGTAGGACTGGGCTCTGTTGTCTTCTCATGTGTAACCAAACCTTTCAGCTGTCTCTGAGGCTGCACTGCTGATTCCTGCCTGTCTGGAAGCCTTTTCTGATCTCTGAGCAACATCTTAAACTCATGGCCCTGCCCTCAAGCTTCTCCTAGGTTTTGGAGTGATTCATTCAGCCCCAGTCCTGACACGTCCAAACCACTTTGGGGTCTGTGTGTTGTCTGGTGGTGGCTGCTGGTCCCTCCCATGGCTCTGATCCTTTCAACTTGATCACTTCCATCCCCTATCCCAGGAATGTGTCAGTTGGGAGAGACAGGAGGAAACCATGGAATGTGTTGGGTATCCAGGTCAGCTCTTTTTGGGCATCTAACACAGTGATGTTAGATGGTGACCAGTCTAAAGCCACCTCAAACTGAAGGACAACATCCCTCTGGCTTTCCATGCCTCAGGTCAAGTCCCAGGCAGAAGATTTCTTTGGGAATCAGCCTCTCTGTGTCTGGGATGGGAAGTGTGTTTGCTCTCAGATCTCCTGTGGGTTGGTCAAAGAGGCAGCTGAGTGTTGTTCGCATGTGGCATTTCCTCACACAGATGCTTAATGCTTCTGCTTAGTCCACACTAGAATCCCCAAATTCTCCCATCTTTTCTCAGATGTATTAGATTAGAGGCTGCTAGGAAAGATTTCCCTCTGTTCTCTAAAGCTTTTTTGGAAGGATTTTACACAGAATCTCCCTCCACTGTGTCACAGTCCTGGTGGTCCTAGGAGGGACCCCAATTTCTGCTGAGCAGTCTGTTCTTGCTTCCACCTTGCAATGCCACCTCCGTGCCTTGGAAGCTGAAGGGAAAACACCAGCCTCATTTAGGACACGATCTGCAACTCAGATCTGTGTTCTTTACCACTCAGAAATGTCTCCTGGTGCAAAAGGAGGGTGCAACAGCATCTGGTGAAGCAGCAGGTCTTCAAAGGACTCTCCAGTGCCTGGAGCATGATAAATCAGCTGCTTCCCTGGGTGTTAGCAATGAGGATCTAAGTCCCAGTGTTCTTGGGACTTTGGAGGGTCCTCCTCTGACCTTTACACACCTCAGAGCTCCCTCCAGGGACTCAGTTGCAGGATAGCTGAAGTCCACTCTCCTCTTCCTGCAGACAGGTGACTGCAGTCACTACACTGTCCTGAGGACCAGTTTCATGGGTGATATTTTCAAACCCAGCAGAAAATCCCAAACTGGGTGAGCAAGGAAGAGAGGAAAGCCAAGTTTCTATTCATGCCACTTTGGGGAAATCTGGGTGTGGATGAAACTGCAAATTCTGCACTTAGCTGAGTTTGGGTTGTGGGTGATGGTCCTGCAGGGTCCCAGCACTCAGAAAATGGGAACTGTGATCCCTGTGGTTTGCAAAAACAATAGCTTTGGGATGAAAAGGCAGCAGAGCTGTAAATCCTCAGTGATACTGATGTGGGCATTGCCAAAAACAACCTGTCCATCCCTGAGCCCTGTGCTGAGCCAGGCTCAGCCAGGTATGATGAGAGATGAGACTTGAGCGTGACCTGGTGCTTGAGACAAACCCAGTTTATTTAAAGTCTGCCAAAGCTGTCACATCTCTGCTGCCAGGTCCCCAGTGGCAGATTCCTGCTGGTGCCACACGGAGGAGCCTTGCAGAATTAAACAAACTTTAACCATCTTCTGCCTTGAGGAGTTTTGTACCTAAGGTAGAAATCTCAGAGGATGCTAAAAACAACTAAATGTAGTAACTGTGCAGAGGGGCTCGACCTCATCTATGCCATAGAACCAGAGAATATCCTGAGTTGGAAAGGACCCATGAGGAGCATCGAGTCCAACCCCTGGTTCTGCACAGCCACCCCAACAACCCCACCTTGTGTTGTCCAAGCACTCCTGGAACCCTGGCAGTCTTCGTGCTGTGCCCACTGCCCTGAGGAACCTGTTCGGTGCCTGACCACCCTCTGGGGAAGAACCTTGACCTATACCCAACCCAACCCAACCCTGACACAGCTTCATGCTGGTCCCTGGGGTTCTGTCATCTCAGTGACACTTGAACACGTGCACAGACCCACCTGGGTTTGTCTCAGCTGAAGTCCATAGGAAGTTTCTCTATTGAGCACCCTCACTGTCGCTTGAAAATCTACTTTTTATCCTCTGAAGTTCCAGTTTGTCAAGTTGGCCTTTTACTTTTTCCCCTCCCCTACACTGCAAAGCAATTCTACAGAGCAAGAGGGATAAAGGGACTAAAGCTGGTGGCTTGGGACTTGATAAATATTTCCCCTCTGGAAGATATAGTGTTTGCAGAAGGTGTGTGATTGATTTCGCTGGTCACTTAATTGAAGGAAAATGAAAAGCGAATTTCCAATAAACTAAACCATTATTCATCCGAGATCACCAATCTGCACCCAGGGAGCCCTCAGCAAATCTCTGTCCCCACGTGAATTGGCAGTGCAGAGGAGGAGAGGATCTCTCTTTTTCGTTCCTATGCAGGGGAGGTGACCGTGGGCACTGATGGGGCATCACAGCACGGAAACACTGCTAAGGATTTTCATTCAGCTTCGGAGTGAATGGTGATGTGCTGTGAACACTTGGATATTGCCCTGACAGAAGATCAAATAAATATCCAGGGAGATGGATGGCTGGAGGGGAAAGTGGAGTTGGAGTCTACTCAACTCTTCCCTCTGCTTCTTGGCATCTTAAGGGAAGTTTTGCTTGACCTGGTCAGGGTTTCGCTGTTCACTTCAGCAGGGCTGGGGCTGGGTGCTGCGTTTCCAGCGCAGTGAAATGAGGTAATTAAGAAAGGGGAGCGTGGCTCTTAATTGCAGCTCCTCCTGGGTCCAAATCTGTCAACCTTTAAACAGTGCCATGACACCAAATAACACAGCAGTCCAGGCAGATGCAGCTGTGATGGGTGTTACCTGCAAAGAGAAGCTCTGGGTTGCTTTTTGTTGCCATTTGCATTGAGGCTGGAATCGGGGAAGGCTGTAGGAAGCACATCCTGCATCCCTGCCAGGCACTGAGTGCCAAGTCTACCTGGCCAGGACCCAGAACTGCTCCTCCTGAATTATATCATGAGAGAGGAGCTGATGATGAGACAGGGTGATGACGAGGGTTTGCCAGAAATGTGGCAGGAGGTTTATGCAGCCAGGTAAAATGTCACTGAAGGATTCCAAATTCCTGGGAAGTGCTCAAGGCCAAGTTGGACAGGGCTTTGAGTAACCTGGTCTAGTGGGAGACGTCCCTGGCCATGGCATGGGATTGGAATTGGATGATCTTGAAGGTCCCTTCTGATCCAAACCCGCTCCATGAATCCATTATACGATTTTATGATCATTGTTAATAGAGGGGTGTTCTCTCAGAGGGGAAATTTTTGACAGCAAAGCATGGGCTGCTGCTCAGTGTCAAAGCCCAGTATAATCCTCTCAGAAGTCCTCCTGCATTGCATGAGTGCAGGGTGGTAACTTGTTAGGTAAATGATAGGAGTTTGGGGAGTGACGTTTAATATATAGCTCCTATAAAATATAATAAATGTGGCCTCCACATGCAGAAGCCAATCCCACACATGGTTTGGGTTGGTGCTGAAGGTGGGTGTAATGACCATCTTGGGGGAGCAGAGCACCTTCAGCGTTTACATCATATCTGCTCAGCAGCCTTAAAAAATGGGATATTCATCTGGATGCAGAGCCAAGCAGAAATAAGGGATGCAGTCCTAAATCCTGATGCAGAGATCAGTGGTGCAAAAAGGAAATCTTGGAGCTGAATTGGGATATCACAGTTAAAAAAAACCCACTCTGATTGCAGTTTATTAGTGATGGTGTCTCTTATGGCAGCAAATGGATTGTACAAAGAAATCAAAGCAAATGTGGAGCCTGATCTGCTCACAGAATTAAGGTTACCCTTCAACGTGGGGCCAGATTTTTGAGACTGCCTTTTGTCGTGCTTCCTTTGGCAACGATCCCTGGTCCCCTTTCACTCTTTCCCTGTAACATTCCAGGACAGACTGCCAGAACATCCCAACCCCAGGCGAGCAGCTTGCCTTGCCCAGACCTGCACCTTGCCAAGACCTTCTAACCAGAGTCAGAGGAGCTCAGGAAGCCAAGGTGACACAGCTCAGGGCTGAGCTTGAAGTCAGCCGTAACCAGGGGCTATGTGGCTGCAGCAGTAAATAATTCTGGCTGATCCAATTAACTTTGGTCATTTGTGCTCATCAACTCCCCTCTATTATTAATGTGAAAACACACAATGGCAGGAGAGCTTTGTTTGGGGGTGAGGTGGGGGTGTGTTTCATGGAAAGAAGTAGGTCCTGCATAGTTCTCATTCTACAAGTTCACCCAGGTGGTTCTCAAGGCAGGTGATCTGCTGGAATGCTTTGCCACCCATGACAATGGGGACTCTATTTAGGGAACAGCACAGGTTTCTCACTGTGCCCCAAGGAGATGCTCTTTTTTAGGGGGTTGGAAACCCAAGGAAGGAGCAGGAGCCCCATGTGAGCAAATGTTCAGGTGCACACACAGACAGAGCATCTCTGCCCCCTAAATTGGGAGGATGAAGGCTGTACTGTGGTGCTGAGTGTTTTTAAGTGACTATACACCTTGTGGCATCGACAGGTGACTTTCAGGTGGTTGTTTTAAATTAATTAGGCTTGGAAGGGGTCACATCTTGTTGCGTGTTGTGGCTTGGAGCATCCCTGTCTTTGGCAGCAGGTGCACTTGGTACCACCCTTGGATGAAGAGGAGCTCAGATCCCTCAGCCCAAACTTAGGCTCCCCCTGTTTCTCCAAGCCTGCCTGCTGCCTGGCTGTCTCCAGCAAGCCCTCAGGCTGCTGAGGAAAGGGGGAAGTGAGTGATGGGAAAGTTAGTTGTATTTTCCAGTGGTTTCCCTCGGCACCGCTCCCATCGACCTCGGCCGAACCCGCGGCACTCACAGAAATGAGAACCATTTCTCACTGCGAGTCTGGGCCCCAGGGGCTGTCATTTTTGTCAGGAGAAATGCTTTAAACACCTACCAGTCTCCACGTGCTGAGAGAGGCTGGAGAGCAGGTCCAGGGAGAGCCAGCTGAGCTCCTGGGAACTTTGAGCTGGAGCAGGAAAGGGAGCTGCCCTATGGAGAGCTGCTGCCCTCGGCAAGGCTGAGCGACTTCTCCTTGCCTCTGAAATTTGATCCAGTAACCTCCTGGATTTTTCTGCTTTGTCCCAGGCAGCTCTAGGTTATAAACAAGGAAATAAAAAATGTTTTTAAGCAAAGATTCCCAGGACAGGGACTCTGTGTGAGGCAATAACCCAGGGGTTAGAGAGTGCCAGTTACATGTTACACCATGGAATGATGTTGCTGCTGTGGCTGGGAGGGAGCAGCAGTGACACCCAGAGTGTCCCAGAGAACCATCACCTGCAAATCCATCAGCTTTCCTTCTTCCAGCCACGCTGGGACTGGCAGTGTGGCCCATGTCCCCCAAAATAGATCCAAATAAGGTGGGATACCCACTATCAAAACATTCTCATGACGTGGTTTGTCTCACGGTTGTGGAGAATCCCAGAATGGTTTGGGTTGGAAGGAACCTTCAGGATAATCCCATTCCATGGGCAGGGTCACCTTCCACTAGACCAGGTTGCTCCAAGGCCCGTCCAACCTGACTTTGAAGAGAAGTTATGAAAACCTGGGAGTGTCAGCTCAGCCTCTGGCTGTGGTGTTGAAGCAGGATGGTATTGGGAGGGCATAAAGTCACATCAAAGCCAACTTTACCTCTTCCCTACAACCCCTGTGGAGGCCCAGCCTCTGAGAGTGGCAGCAATCTCTGAACTCCACTTAGACTCCCTGGAGTCCCATCACAGCAGGACAAGGCTTTAGGAAACAATAATGTGAGTCAATGCCAGGTTTTTTCTTCACTGCAAGGTTATTTTGCCCAGCCTGCGTGTTCCTGCTGAGGATAATGGAGTTTACCTTCTTTTTTCCCCCCCTTGGAGAGTGTTTCAGAGTGTAATAGATGCTACTCTCAGTGTATTTTTGTAGATAGCACTCCAGACATCCCACATGATAATCAGTCAATATCTTCTTTGGAGTCACTGCATTCTCCTGTTTCCCACCTTGGCTGTTTATCTGAGCTGAGCTCGATAACTGAGCCCTATTGAACTCCACACACTCTTTTTTCCAGTCTGTAGAAAGCTGGATTAGCTTTTGCAGTGGCCTGGGTCATCTTGGGAGGAAAAAAGGTATGTTAGAGGGCAACCAATTTATTTGTTTAATATTCTGAGAGCAGCAGCCTCTTGGTTCCCCAGTTACATGTGCCTGTGTATAATAAATCTTCTGGGAAGCAGGGCTGGATAGATTGGGAAGTCTCTTTAAAACAAGCATGCACTCTACGTGGGGGATGGAATAATTTGATGTGCTGCGTGTACAGGTTGCAGCAGAGTGCACAGAAAATCGCTCCTGCCAGATCAAGAGGTCTGAATTGTTTGGCAACAAGTGCTGTGGAGGGCAGAAAGTTGTCCAGCTCCCAGTGCTGCGGGTGGGAGGGAACCTTCAAGGACGTGGCACCTCATAATACTCAGCTGGTATCACGTTGGGATTGATGTTTGATGCACAGTTTGGTGCCTCGTGTAGGTCTCTTGAGATTCCAGCTGGGATCTGGACAGCTGGAGCATCCTTCATCTTCAGTTAATGTGGCATTTCCCTGTGACTGGCATGATGGGATCCTCCCCCCCCAAAAAAAAATGGCAAGTGGAGGCTTGTTTTTAGCCCAGCTGTTTCTACTGTGTGTAAAGTACACAACAAGCTCTTTCACTTAATACCCAAAAGGATGCAGCCACCCACCCCTCCAGTGGCACTAACAGCATCATGTAAAACGAAATTAATCCATCTGCTAAACCTCAACATGTCATCAGATAATTACCAGCAACACACAGTCTCCTCCAAGGAAGATCAGATTCTATTAAAAGAGACCTTGGCCTACACTTCAGCTGCAAGAATGACAATGTGCTCCTCAGAAGAGATTTCGAGTCTTGGAGTTAAAACAGAGAGAGATTTCTGATAAGCAGCTTTTTGGCTCGAAAACTCCGAGGTTTATTTTTAAATGAGGCAATTATAATTATTTTCCATAATGACTGTTTTGCAAACTTGCACCCAGGGTTTAGATTCTGTTTAATCTTGGACTGTTAAGGGTCCTTGGAGGTCAGACCTTTCTACTCAGCACAGAGCTCACGGACTGGCCACAGGGATGAGTTTTGGCCTGAGTCTGCAATACCCCTACAAGAATTAATTTGCAAATCCCACCTGGTCAGAGTAATTAAAGGATCCATATTATAGTCCCAGGGATTATGAATCCAGAGGTTGCAGGGGCTTGGTAGGAAGGACATGATCACCTAATGAGTGAGCAGTGTCCTGGGGCAATCCCTCTGTGTCCCACTTTACCCCCCTTTTGGCAATGAGGATCATTTTACTGTTCCTTTCTCCTGACCCCCCTGAAGGCCTTCAGGTGGTGAGATTGAGTGTGTGGTTTCGAGTTTGGAGTATTTATTGGAGCGATGGTCACCACCCCACTGCACTCCAGGCAACTGGTACAATTCTGTAGAGTTTTGCATGTCAGCTTGAGCTCACATTGAACCTTTAAATGAAGTAATTTTACCCTTTTACCAGACTCTGTAGTGTTGTTGTGTGAGATCCAGTGAAGGAATGAAGGTTTTCACACCCCTCCTCCAGCCCAGATGGGGCTCTGAGCGACCTGGGACAGTGCAAGGTGTCCCTGCCCATGGCAAAGGGGTTGGAGTGAGATGAGCTTTAAGGTCCCTTCCACCCAAATAATTCTACAATTCTATGATTCTGTCAAATACCCTGTGACCTTTGTGCTTTCCTGCTGTGGGGACCAGCTGTGGATCCTTGGTTGCCCAGGCCTGTGATTTGGGCTGTAAGAGGGAGGGGCAAGACCTTTCTGGGGTTCTCACCCAGGGTGTTGCTACCAAACAGGATTTGTTCCCACCTGATCTGGGATAATTTGTTTGAGCTGCTTCTTCCTAAGTCACCAGCATGAAGCCCTGCCAGAGGTGTGTTGGAGGCTGGAGGGAGCTTTGGTCCACCCTGGCTCCCAGCACCTCCCATTCCTCCGGCAGCAAAGTTTCCAGGGATCACAGTTAATGGACCAGTGGCTGCCCTTTGCACGAAGGAAACAATCTCTACTTCACTGAGGTCTGACAGGAGGGAGGGGACTCCAAGATTTCCAGTTCACAGGAGTTTTATGGAATGTGAGGACTGGAGAGAGAATCAAAGGAGTGCTGTCACTTGGGGCAGAGCTGCGTGAGCACAACCACGTTACAGGACACCAGAGAGTCCACGCTGTGGGGCTGGCAGGAGAACATGTGCTGAGGGAAAGGCACAAGGAATTGGCCTTCACAGGCTGAGCTGCACACCAAGGTATTTATTTCATGTGTGTGTGTGGCCAGGTGTTCATTCCTGGGAAGGCAGGGACTGAGAAATTCCCCGTGCGTGTGCAGCAGGAGCAGCTGAGGTCTGCAAAGCCCTTGAGTTACTGTGAGAGTTTACAAGTCCTTCTCCAGAGACTCTGAAAAACTTGTTTTAAATAGTTTTTTTGGTTTTAAATTGAAGGCCTGGAGTGTGGGGACTGCTGTTCTGCCCCAGCCCATGGGTGTGGGCAGTGAGGGAGCAGCTTATTGACAGCAACAGCAGCTGGATCTCCCTCTCCAAGAATGAGATTGGATGTTGATTTTAACTTCCTCTTGAACTTTAACTTCTTCTTTAACTTCTTCCTCAGTCACACAAAGGAGCTCTGGTGGAGCTTCCCTTCCCACCCCTGCCATGTGCATCTCTCTTCCCGTGGTTGCCACAGTCTCAGAATCCCAGGGCACGTGAGGAGGGACTGGGGCAGCAGGGGAAGCACATCCTTTTCTCCTCAAGGCAGGCAGAGCAAGAGCACCAAATTGATTTGGGAAGGTCACAGTGCAGCAGATCAGGCTCTGTCAAGCTTTCTGCCAGCCCTGGAGGCTGTGCACTGTGGCTAATCCCTTTTCTCAGCCCAGCTCACCTCTCTGCTCTCCTCCTCCCCCTCTGCCTTTCTGTCTGGTGACTGATTTCCCTCCTCTCCTCTTCCTCTCCTCTTCCTCTCCTCTTCCTCTCCTCTTCCTCTCCTCTTCCTCTCCTCTTCCTCTCCTCTTCCTCTCCTCTTCCTCTCCTCTTCCTCTCCTCCTCCTCTCCTCCTCCTCTCCCCTTTGCACATCTTCTTTCACTTGGTGATTTCTTCTGCAGGGGTGAACCTGTCCCATAATTCTCCAGATCTGCAGGGGGACAAATCCTGCTCAGCCACCTGTGTTGTTGCACCACACAGCTGTGCACCACGTGGATGCTGACCAGGAACCAACAGCTCCCTGGTGGCAGTGGCATGGCCAGTCAGACCCTGCAGCGTGTGATGGGCACTGTGATGCCATGAACTTCTTGGAGGAGGGGAGGAGGTTTTGTGTTTGTACTTCCAGTGCATCCCAAAGCGGTTTGTTTCCTTGCCAAAACAGGGACTTTTGGCAGGAGCTTGTGGTGACAGGACAGGGGGACATGGCTTCAAACTGACAGAGGGTTGGAGGAGATATTGAGAAGTTCTTTACTCAAGGGTGGTGACACCCTGGCACAGGTTGCCCAGAGAAGCTGTGGCTGTCCCATCCCTGGAAGTGTCCAAGGCCGGGTTGGATGGAGCTTGGAGCAACCTGGGCTAGTGGAAGGTGTCTCTGCCCATGGCAGAGGGTTTGAATGAGATGATCTTTAAGGTCCCTTCCAACCCAAACCATTCCATGACTCTGTGAAAACTTTCTACAAGGGCTTATTGATTTTGGTGTGGGACTTTTGTGCTAAAAAGTGACTCCTTTGTCTCAGTCAGGACACAAAATCATGGAGTTTGCCTTTTAAAATGAACTTCTGCCTTGCACGGAGTGTTTTTTCTGCCATGGTCACTTAAAAGAAACTCAAAGTGAAGCCTCTCCACTGACACTAACCAAGTGTCCCAGTCTCAGTCATTTCCAAACGTAACATTTTATCGAGTTGAGCTCAAATTTGTGAAGCTGGGGTCCCACATGATTCTGGTTTTCCAGCAACAGAGCACAGAAGCTCAGGATTTCAGACCTCAACCTTCCTGCACCTCAGGTGGGAGCTGGGGTTTCAGATCAGGTCCAATTTGACAGGAGGATCCTGAGCTCTCAGGCAGCAACAAATCCAGTCCTGCTGGAACCAATTTTCCTTGAAACCTCAAACCTTGTCAGTGGCATTTCTTCTCATGGATTTTTTCAACCTCTCTGCTCCTTTTAGGCTGTGAAAAAGAAAGAAAAAAAAAAGGACTAGAGGCCAGGCTTGAAGGCATGTTGCAGGGAAGGATGTAGGTGTCTAAAATTGTCTGATCCGTGGATGTGTCTTTTGGTGTGTGATCCAAAATACGTCCTCCTGTTGACAGAAGTCTTCCCATGCCTTCAGTGTGTTTCTGCTCATGCATTTGGTCAGGGCTGGGCTAATTATTCACCATTATTAACTGCTTGTTGCTAATGCTGCTGTAATGTGATTATGTGTGTGTGTGTTTGTCAGGCCAAGGATGCAGCCAACTGCTGTGTCCTCCTGCCCTGCGTGTTCTCCCTGGCCCTGCTCTCCCAGGGACATCCAGGATATCTGCTTAATATCCAGAGAATCTGCTTAATTGAAGTGACACAGCCCCAGACCCTCTGACCACCTCTGCAATTAAAACATAATGAAGCAGAAGATCCGGGCAGGTGCAGCAGCTGGGGTCAGTTTTGGGGGGGGGATGCTTAAAAGCACCGACCTCCAAATTTGAGGTTGTTGCTGGTTTGTTGAGGTCTCTCATCCTCAACATAAATGTCCCAGCCTGGCTCGGCTTTCAATGGACAGAAAATCCACCAGGCAGAAGTTCTGGGCCATGGATGTCCCCAGAGTTTAATTCTCAGCTCCACACAAGGTTTGGGGTAGTTTGGGGCTGGAGTTCACCCCCAGCCAGCAGTCCAAGCATAGCTCCTGTGCTGGTAGGATCATGGACACGAACAGATACAGGGAAATGGAAGCTCTGATCTGATTTATTTGGTTATCTACAGATGCAGCCACCCCAGTCGTCATGAAAACAGTGGCAGAAGGGTCTAGGCTTCCCCTTCTCCCTTCAACTGCTGTTCAAATAAAAAAATCTGCTGAGATCAGGTGTAAAACCCACAAGATTTGGCCATTTTTGTGCAATTTCTTCATCCTCTGCCTGTCCCTGTCTCTCATTAGTGAATGAAGTGCCCTCTCCCCACATCGTTGTCTGAGACTTAACCAAGACTTGGCCAGAGGTCTGAGCGTGAGCACTGAAAATAAAGCTTGCCCTACTGAGTCTCCCCCGAAAGCATCTGTAATTATTTAACAGAGCACTAAAAGAAGCCTCAGAAGCCTTAGGAAGCCTGGGAAGTCATTGAATTATCCAGAAAATACTAAGTGATTCCCATGGAAATTTTTTTTCCCAAAGACTTAAGACAGTTTTGGTGTTGGTTTTTTGGTTTTGTTTGTGGGTTTTTTTGGATTTTTGTTTGTTTGGTTTGGTTTGTTGTTGTTTGTTTGGTGGGTTTTTTTTAATTATTATTTTATTTTTGTGGGGTTTTTTTGGTTTTGTTTGTTTGGGTTGTTTGTTTGTTTTTTAATTTGCCTGTTTTACTGTCAAAACTCAGATATACAGGGGGGAAATTGGGCTTTTTGCAAATGGTTCATTCAAAATCCCCATTCCCAGTCCTAATAATGCTGGATGGGAAATTTTCAATTAGCCCTGATCATTATCAACATTTTGCAAATGAGGGAGACTCAGGCACAGGAGCGTAATCATTTGTTTATGGGCGTTGTGCATGTCAGAAAGCAGATTATGACTGTCCCCTGGGCAATTCCTCATAGCCTGGACAGTTCCACTGGGGGCTCTGGGTTTGCTGGAGCTGCTGAGCTCCACATAGACTTGCTCTGAATGTGAAGAGGCTGTTTGTTCAAGACTAGTTTTAATTATTTTTGCGTCTTTAAAGTGGAAACCCTAAACCAGGTCTGGGCACCTGAGCTGTCCTTGTGTCTAGATCTGGTCTGGGCTCAAACCCAGAGAAGATGGGAACCGTACAGTGTTTGATTTCAGCTTCCCAATCAGACCTTCCTGCTGTGGTCTAGGACCTGAATTTTGTTTGGTCTCCTAAATTAAGCTTTGAAATTAGAAGGAAATGTGTACTTATCCCTGCCAATTAACATAATCAGACTGGCCAGCACATCTCTGGCCACGTTGCTGTGTGTGGTCCTCTCTGGTTCAAGTGGCACCAGCATTTAAGCTGCATCCTCACAGCTGACAATCCTACCTCCTGACCCCAAACCTCATGCAGCTGACACCATTCCATCCCTAAGGACGTGTTTTGCTTTGAGTTTTGGGATTGAAAGGCATCCCTCTTATTGTTCTGAATGTGTTTGGGGGGAGATGTGGGTCGGAAGGGGAGGTTGCCACTCCCGTGGGTGAAATGGTTCTTCCTTGGGATCTCAAGGCTGCTCTTGCTCCCCCTCTCAGGCTTTGGGAGATTCTTTTGCCTCTTTTGGCCCAACAATCCTGTAGTTGGGTTGATAAAGACATCCCAACACCATCTCCTTGTATTTCAGGTGTTGCCCCAGCTGTGGTGTGTGATGCAAGGGTGGGATTCATCCTGCTGAGACATCCACAGCAGCAGCTGATGCTGGTGAATGCCCCTGCACGTTTCTGTTTGCTTCACATGACTGATGTGTATAAATAAGTGCTCATTGCTCTGCTCGTGCTGGTCACCAGAGATCTCCAGATCTGCTGAGGGAGCTCCCTCCAGCTGAACACTTAAGCCCCTCATTCTGCCAGACCCTCTCTCATTTATCCCTCTTGCAAAGTTCACTGTTTTCCTGCTCATTCTGAGGGACTGACCCTTTCTAAGGCAGAGGAAAAAAATCCAAACCCTGTATCTCCTTTATGGCTCATAGAATCATGGAATGGTTTGGATTGGAAAGGATCTTAAAGACGATCTAATTCCAACCCCCTCCCCTACCATGGGCAGGGACACCTTCCATTAGACCAGGTTGCTAATTACAGCACTCAGGAGCAGCTTTGATTTAAACCATAACATTTGGCAGGTAATCAGTCCATAAATACCCTAATAGCTGATAGATTTTTAAATGAAATATGTAATGACATCTCTTTTTCCTCTCTTCATCCTGGTTTGTTTTGGGGTGTTTTTTTTGTTTTGTTCTGGTTTTGGGGTTTTTTTTGTGTGTGTGTGGTTTTTTTTTCCCCATTACAGTTTCAGAAGAGTTTTGTTTTGGTATTTTGTTTTTTTTTTTTTTTAAACTGAATTGAGTGGGAAAGAGAAAGTCCAAAGCAGTGGGTTGCAGCTCCAGAGCTGAATTCAGCGTTGCTTGGTGCCTGCTCATGCTTTATTAATCGTGATAGCACTGGTACCCCTCCTAGGTGTCGAGCTGGCTGCGAGTCCCTGGGGAAGCTCATCTGTTTGTGTTTGCCAGGGAAGACGTGGCAGGGCTGTTTGGACAGATCCAGGGCTGCACTAATTAGAAGTTAAAGATCCACGTTCTGGCACCAGACGGGACTGCATTAGAGTGGGGAGCAGTTTCTAATGCTTTGACTTTTCAGCCGCACACGCCGCATTAAAGCCCGTGGTGCTTCTTTGATCCACGCCACCAAAATCATCCCAGGGACAAACACAAATGAGGGATAATAACTAATTTAACTGGACTTATTGGAGAGCGACACTGCAGAAGATTAGGATATCCAGAGCAGACTGTAATTGCTGCGAGATTGGGGTCTGATGCCTGTTTATCTATTCTATTAATCTCTCTCTGCATCTGTCCTTCTACTCAATCAGTTGCCCATTAGCCATCATTTAACTACTGTTCCTGTCTTTTCTGCCTTCAGTGTCTCACCCTTTCTGTCTGCTTGTTAGCTAGGCCAGATGTAAGAAAATTGCATTCTGCACAGAAGGTAAATGCGAGCTCTAATGGGCCAGATTTGGATTTTGAATGTTCTAATGTAACTTTGCAGGAGTAAAAGAAACTCTTCAGCATTTACAAGTAGCACCGTGGCAGCAAAATTGCTCCTTCACCACCAATATACTGCTCAGTACCTTTTTAAACCTTCCCTGCAGGACATTGGTAGATGAGTGAGATCCCAGGGTTAGGTTTTAAGATGTCAGGATCGTGATTGTGGTGGTGTCCATTTCTAGGGAAGCTCTTTTACTCCTCTGGCAGTTTCTTTTCTTTTTTTTCCCAGCCTCTTCCTGTGAGCCTGATCTGATGTTCAAGTGCCCTTTGTAGAGGAATGCTGAGGGGTTAAGGGCCAGGACTGGTCTAGGTTGAATGTAGTGTAATTGCCAACAATGCCCATTTTCCATCTAGTGACCCATCCATCAATCATCCTGCCAAGCCACTCTGTGCCTCTTTCTCTTCCTGCACTTCCATGGGATCTCCCTTTCCTCTGCCTGGTATCTGTCTGCTCTTTTCATCAGCCCTGGACTCTTCGTTTAGACTCCATTTACCTATTCACTGTTGATTTTGCATATTAAAATCTCTGCCCATCTTTGCTTAACTAATGGGGATATTCATTGGATCTCATTTTGTAATAGGGTGTTAATTAGACTTTTCTAATAGGATCCCTTTGGAATTGCACGTTGTATCCACAAGAGACCTTAATATACCTGTATTTTTTCTCTTGGAAACCAAAGGAATTAGACATGTTTTTGCACTGGTCTTGAAGACTGGCCACCAAGCTCTCAAAACACAAAGTGCACCAAATGAGTGAGGCAGTTGATCTTCTTATCTGTCACCAAGAACTCTCTCAAGTCAATCCAGGAAGAACACAAATACTATACAGGAGGAATAATAATATGAAATGAAGGAGTTATATTGATGTGTCTGTTTAAACTGAAGAAAACCCAGGCTCTGGAGACCTCTGGGAATCTTGGACTTGAGTATTCTTTAAGCTTCCATGGATTTTTGCCTGCGTGTTAAAAATATTGTTAACCCCTGAGGAAATTTAGTGCCCGGGATCAATGAACGTAACACACAGATGCCTAATAATAGAAAATGGGATTGATGAGTTGCACTGGTAAAATCAGCCCTGCACTTAATTCTGCTGCCACAACCAGCATGTCAATAAGGTTCCCTGCTAATTCCTGGGAGGATTTGAGATGCAGCATGGCGTCTGGGAAGACAGAAGTTGGGTTTGCCTCAGTCCCAAGGGAGTTGGGAAAAGGTGGGCATTTATCTGCAGTAAGGAGTGTGTGTTCTGTAGAATAGGTTTGGGCACTGAGTCAGGGACAGCACATGGCAGCACGTTGGCATCCCACTTCCCAATGCCACAAAGATATTCCCTAAAGGCCCCACAGCTCCAGCCTCTCGTCTCCCTCCCAGCTATTCCTGGCTGCTCTGGGGCACTTTGACAGACTTGCTGATAGTTTCTAGGTTGAAAGACAGAAAGAAATTTTCACAGGATTTCAGTTCCCTCTGGATCTGACCTTGCACAGATTTTGGAGTAGGAACAAAGCAATCCAAAGTTTCTTGTTTGTCAGGAATGACAGGCAGTGAGAAGGAAGGGAAGGTGTTTTTTTCTTTTTGCCTGACCCTTGCGTGGTGACACCGAGACTATGTGTGAAAGGAAGAGAGATTGTTTTTGTAGGAGACAGCATTTGAGAGACTGTCAAATATCCCAGATGGTGGGATCTTTGGAAGGTGGGCTGGTGCCCCATCCAGTCTCAAGGTATCATGGCCATCTCACTGCTACTTAGAGCAGATCAAGTTGCCTCTGGGTTCCTCTTCAGGTGACGAAGTGTCTCACACAGGTGGGTATTTCCTGCTTCCCTGCCGGGCTCAGCTGGTCAGTCTGAGCTGGGATTTGCCTCCTGGATGTGTCCAACACACCGAGTCACAAAGCAGGAGAGGGAGCAGGATAGCACCAGGCTGTTGCAGCCTATCTTTGGGTCCTGTGCTCAAGGGTTGTCTTCTCCATGCCACATGAGCAGGCAGTGGGGCTGGGATTGTGTTGGAGAGAAAACACCTGGCCATGTTGACTTACAAACGCTGCTCTGCTTATCTCTGTGACCTCTCCATGGGCATTTGGGTCGCAAGGGACCTTTAAAGGTCACCTGGTCCAACCCCCTGCCATGAGCAGAGACATCTTCAACTAGAACCTGACCTTGAATGTTTCCATGGGTGGGGCATCCACCACCTCTCGGAGCAACCCGTGCCAATCTTTCACCACCATCATCATAAAACCATGGTTCCTTATATGTGTGTTTCACGTGCCTCTTTGCCCTTTGGTGTTTTTTGGAGGTTGTTTTGAAGTCAGGCCTCTTTTTTTCTTCCTGAAGCTTTGGGGCTCATGAGGAAATCAGCTGTTAATTGCCCGGTTGCAACAAGCCCGTTGTACGGGCACACAAAGTGCTGCTGGAGCCAGACTGTGTCTGAGAAATTTGGGTCTGAGTCCAAATTTCAGACGCTCACAGATTCTGGGGGCAGTCTGGGTCTGACTCCTCAGTTCTTCCCCTTCATGGGAGGCAATCTCTAATCTCTTCCTCAGCTCTTTCCAGACACGGGGATTTTGGGGTTGCGGATCAGATCCACCTCTGTGTCTCTAAATAACAATAAGGGGATTATCCAGCTTGGGGGTGGGGATTGGGAGGTGGAGGGAGGAGTGGGCTCTGCAGGAGACTCTCTGGGACCCATATGTTGGGTCGATGGTTAATTTTTGCAGTAGGGCAAAGACCAGCAATCTGCCTTGCGTCGATGCTGCCGCCTCACTGGGTGCCCCAGATCCCGTCCTGCCCTTAGTTTATTAAAGATCAGGAAAAAAAAAAATTGCTGATGGTGCCTATTGCAGGGAGAGGGGGGAGAGGTGGGGGGGGCTGTCTGTGCAAGTCTATTACATCTGGGCTTCTTTCCAGCAGGAATAAAAACGTCCTGCATGTCCGGAGTTATCAACATATTCTTTTTTATTCCTGTCAATTAATCTAATCTGAACAAGTCGCTGCTGCTCGCAGAATAATAGCCTGGAATGTAAAGTCTTATTTCTCATCTGCTTTGTGGACTAGACTCGGATGTTGCCGGCCCTGGAATGAGGCTGTTGAATTACTCTGAGCTAAATGAAGCCCTCTTTGACCAAAAAAACCCGCCAGGCTCGGTGAAGTAGCTCAGTGGTGAGAACAGGCGGCGTTGTTATGGGATGAGCAGGGAGCGTCCCAGCTCCATCCTGGTTCAGATTGCCTTTCCAACCCCATCCTGCCTCTCGGCACCTCTGGCCCTTCTCCCCAGAATGTTTGTTTTTCCTTCCCACAGATGAAAGGCAGAGAAGCAAACCCCACCACCGCTACGTTGTTCATGGCTTGTTGAACAATTAGTTTCAGCTCAAGGTCTAATCTTCAGGCGTTCCTTTTTTTCCTTTGTGTGCCACGAGTGTCTTGGAAACTTGTTGGCTGCAGGACTGGTGTGGCACTGGGGGGAGAGGGGCTCGAATTCGGCTCAGAGGGACTCTGTGCCCAGGGCAAGGCAGGTGTGAACTGCTCTGGCTGCTCGGAAAAAAAGATAATTAGGGGCTGTAAAGAAAAAGAAAGAAAAAAGGCTGCAAAAAAGGGTTGCATGGGTTTGCATCCTGCTCAGGGTTGGATATGCCCCTCTGGCATTTCTCTTCCTGAGGTCTCCCCATCAGCTGGCTGGGGTTTTAAACCTTCTAAACCCTTTTCAAGGCTCTCCGTGGTCCCTTTGGCTGGTGGGCAGTGTCAGGAGTGTGGCATCTGCTGGTGTGCGTCTCCCTGGAATGCTGGCAGGGCGCACCAGGACGGTGCCAACACTCTCCTCTGGCACCAGAACGGGGCTGCACGTGCTCCTTGCTGTCTCCTGAATGGGGTTTGCTGCTGTCTGCCAGGACCTGGAGCGTTTGTGCCTCTGGGGGAGGAAGGATTCGTGTGTTTTCTCCCAGGATTCCAGTGCCATCACGATGTTTGGGACTGGTGGGGCAGCCTGGCGGTGCATGGGGTGACCCACAGCCACGAGCCTCTGCCCACAGGGCAGGAGAGGAGAGCTGTGCCTAATTTCTTGCCCAGCCTCTTGCTCCTTTGGGCTCTGCACTTACTCCAACCCGCCACGCTCCTCTATCCCCAGGGATTGTGACACTGATGTTCATTTGGGATTTTTCCCGAGGGTTGTAGCAATCGCTGACCTCTCTCTCTGCACGTGAACCTCCTCACACCCATTCATCCAGAGGTTTCACAGCCCTGTGCATTCACAGCAGGGCATTTCCCTGTGGGTTTTTTTTTTTTTTCCCTCCCATATTCAGGTTCCTCCTGCCCCCCCTCCTTGAGTTCAGCAATCTTGCTACTGTTCACTATTCCATACAGTGGGTTCACTTCACGTGACCGCCCCATTAGCTGCTCTAACTAAAGCCTTGGGCAAATAGTCATCGAGGATTTATTTTTATTAAAAAAAAAAAAAAAAAGTGGGATTAAGTATTCTGATGAACAAGAACAACACTAGCAGCTGTGCCTGCTCAGCCAACATGATCCCATCCCTCATATCATAAGCTGATTGCCTGCATGGGTCAGTAAGTTGCCCCAGAAGTCCCTCACCGATAATGCTTTACATGTTGTTTTATAGTGCATGAGGTATCTGGGCAGAGCTGTGATATCTGGAGAGGCTTCATGGGTGCAGAAATCCCTTCTTCAGATGCCTCTAAATGTCACATTGAACAAGCCTTGGGGCTGTGACTGCAAGAGACCACCTGGCAGAGGTGCCATGAGTGGCCAGTTTCTTGCCCTCTGCAGCACAGAAGCATCTTCATCCCTGGGAGCGGTGAGGGGGAGACTGGGGAACTTCAGCCCAGGTGGGGAGGAATGACCTGGGCCTTTCTGCTTATAGAACCTCTCACCTGGGCTGCACCCCCGAGGGATGAAAGGGAGGCACAGGCGTTGGATGGAGGGAGTGGGGGGCAACAAGGCTCCTGTCACACCCTGGGGCACAGGAGGGGAGAGACTCTCTGCCACCATTCGACATGAAGCCAAGCAATTCCCTTGGATCACCCTCACTGCAAAGTGCTTGGTTCTTATTTGAACAACCCTGGGAATAAATCCCTTTCTCTATTTCCAAAGCACCCAGAATTAGGCTTTCTCCCCATTGTGAGCAGTCCCCATGCCCACTCTCTCCCTGAATGGCTGGCAACCAGCGTTTGTGTCCCAATGTCCCTATTAATGATACCAACAGCCACCTTAAATCCTGCTAACACTAAACCCTGAGCTGGCACGGGGCTGGTGACTCGCTTCTGCTCCACAGGACCTTGCCAAAAGCTGTGGGATGCCCTTTGAAGATGGGGAAGCAAGAGCCATAAAATTATGCAGCCTTATTAGTGGAATTATTATTTGTTCTCCGCAAACATCTGAGACTCTTCTTCATCCTCCCCCCACCCCAACTCCCGTGCTTGAAAGTGGTGGCAGCTTTCAGGAACCTGCAATCAGAGGCACCATTCAGCGGCCCCAAACATCCCAGGGGATGCATTCTTGTCCCCTTCCCAGATTCATCTCTCCAGGAGGGCGGTGTGTGCATCAGGAGCCGCTGTGCCGTGTAGCTCTGCTGCCAGGAGATAAATCCCAGCGTGGGTATTCAGCCTGGCAGAGGGGAGCATCCTCCTGGGATGCCAGGCCTTGGGGGCTGCTCGGTGGAGATAGAGGAGAAAGTCTGATTTTCAATGGAAATCATGGGTTGGGTTGGGTTGGGGGGGAACCTTAAAGCTCATCTTGTTGCACCCCCCGTGCCGTGGGCAGGGACACCTTCCACTAGACCAAGTTGCTCAGAGACCTCATCAAACCTGGCCTTGAAGACTTCCAGGATGGGGAATCGACAGCTTGAAAACCTTTTTCCAACTGGAAAAGTCTGTGCCCTGCAGGTCCTGCCTGGAAGTGTGGGAAGGTGGATGAGGTCTTGCTGGCTTGCTGTGTTCCTTCACCCTCATTCTTGTTATTCAAGGGTTTGCCGAGAAGGACATTTCCCCGTTGGAAGTGGAAATTGCCACAGAGAGACTGCTGAGCCACACATTTCTGTGAGGGACTGGTGTAACTTCCAAAAGACAGACCCCATATCATCATCAGTAGCTTCTAACTGAAAATTTTAGGGGTTTTTTTTGGCTTTTGGAGGATTTTCTTAGTAATTTTTACAGTGTAAAAAGACATGACTATGACGTCGATCCATCTGTGGCTTTGCTCTGTGTCTTGCCCTGGAATACCTTGCATTGTTTTAGGACCTCAGTTTCAGTGCTCAAAACTAGAAAAATTATGTACAGGCTACAAATATTACAATTTTTTTTTCTTTCTGAAATCTTTTACCCATTTCTAGTGAATGCAGGATTTTCATCAGGATTTTCACCCTCATGGCAGAGAAGCTGGAAGGAGATATCTTCAAGGTCCCTTCCAACCCAAGGCAATTGTGTGAATCTTATAAATTCTGTGAATTCTATTATTCTAGAATCTGTTTTCTCTCCATGGGGAGTAAACTGTCACAGGGATGAGGAGTGTATTTGCCTCCAGATGGTGATGGGTGTGTTAGGAAGTGCTCCATGAAGATGTTGTTCCCCTTATTCTGCAGGGAGAACCCCATTTTTGTCTGAATGGAGAGAAGCAGCTGCCCTGTCCCAGCAAAGCAGCACCTCCCTGGTGCTTCAGCAAGTTGTTCCACAAATATTTCTTGGTCCTCTTGGTCCCTTGTAAACAAGACCCATTGTGAGCCCAGAGTTGACTAGACTTGAACAGGCAAACTGGGTCAAGAGAGATTTTCCCAGCTTGGGGCAGGTAACCCATATCCAACAGAGAATCATGGTGGTCTTTAAGGTGGAGACGTCTTTTAGAATCATAGAATCATTTAGGTTGGAAAAGAGCTCTAAGATCAAGTCCAACTGTTCTCCCAGCACTGACAAGGCCACTACTAAACCATGTCCCAGAGTGCCACATCCACAGTGTGTTTAAATGCCTCCAGGGATGGTGACCATGGAGATGCTTATGGAATGGGACAAGAGCAGAGAGTGGACATGATGCCTAGATCCTCAACTTCCATCAAGAAGGAATTAATTCAAGAGGTTGTGTTGGGACTGTCATGGAGAGTTGCTGTGGATGACCTCCCTCCCATTCATGTGTTTCACCCCCTTTCTGAATCCCTCCCCCTCCCTGATCCCTCCAAACTGCACGAGGCAAAACCTCTCCCATATTCTAAGGCAGGAGAGAGTTGGAAGGAACAAAACAGGCAGAAAAAGGAGCAGAAGACCCACTTCTGACACGGGAGATTAAATAATTAGCAAATGTGGCAGGAAAGACGATGAGAAACAAGTGCAGTGATTCATGTTTTATGTCTCCTACTGTACAGAACACTTTAAAGTGTCAGACAGCACGACAGTCACTCTTTAAAGCCAATTAAAGTTTTATAATAAATAGAAGCTTTTTATTTTTTATAATCCCTGTCTCTCCATGTGGTGATGATGCAGTTCACCGTGGAGAGTCGGGGGATGCATTTGCTGGAAATCCACAAGGAACGGGCACAGGGACCTGCCTTTCAAAAGCCTCTCTTATGCCAATTATTTACCTTCCCTAAATTCAGCTCCGGTGGGGAAAAGTAGCCGTAATAATATCGTTATTTCCTCATTGTGCTTTCCACTCGAGGAGATTTCAGCTGATAACCTGGAGAGGGCAGGGAGAGCTGCTCTCTTTTGATGCGTGGGCGAGGTGATTTTCGGGAGCTTGGGCAACGGTGGCGCCGTACGTGAGCTGGCAGCAGATTTCAGGACCCCCACTGCCAGGGAATTCATCTGGAGAACACAGGTCACTCAGACCTCTGCAAGTGAAGGTGGTTTTGGAGGTCAGAGGGGGGTCCAATTAAGTGAAGCAGGGTCACTGTGGTGGCCAGGAGAGCAAAGGATGTGAGAGAAGGCGCTGGAATCTCTTTGTGCACCATCCCCCGAGAGGAGACTGGTGGTTGTTGACCTCTCGGACTGGGAATACTGGAAGATGCTGTAAATTGGGAGCAGCTCTGGTGAAGGCTGTGCTGAGGGGGCACTCGGGACTGTGGGTTTGCAGCCCTTTTTCTTTCACCTCTAAGTTTCCCCATAGATAACATGGGCATGAGAAACTGTTTAATGCACAGGGCTCATTTCACCAAACTCCTTGTTTACTACTTTACAGCTCTCTGCTGTTGTGTCTTTGTATTAATAATGCTCCTTGACAAAAAAAAAAAAAAANTCCCCACCACTCCAGATCTGAGAGTAAGATCAGGTTCACAGCTCTGAATGAAGAGATCTTGCTTTCCCCAAGCCCAGGGAAGAAGCCATGGATGTTACTGCTCTTTCAGCCGCCACAACCTCTTCACGCTCCTCTTTTTCCGTTTCCTCTCCCATCAGCAGCGCTCACATTTGTGCATCTTTATCTCACATGGGCAAAAAAGCACCTCAAACCAATTGAAATGTTAATTAACATTAAAAGAAAATGAAAGAGCACAGAAACTGGAGGTCCCCCTTGCCATAGCCACCAGCGTCCCTTGGTTGAAATACCTCTGTGAACCTCATCAGGCTGGAGCCCGTGATTCCCTGAGCGGCACCACTTTCATGTTTTGGAGTGGGCATCTCAGATGCAGAAAAACAGCTTCTTTGTTAGATATCTCCTCAGCTTTATTTGGGAGGGTGATGAAATTATTCCACGGTTTCCTGCCAGAGGGGAGCTGGAGGAGCGGTGTTCCTGCTATTAGGCAAAGATCCCTTTAATTGGACCGAGTGAATATTCACCCTTTAATATCGGCGGGGCTCTAATCCTTCGTTAGGTGGCTGCATCCCCCCTCCCGAATGGTTTTTAATGACCCGGTGCCTACATCATTAATATCACAAGTGCTGACACTGGGAGGAAATGCAACAATCAAAGGAAGACCCTGAGAGGTCCGGGAGCGACAACATTTTCCATCTCCCCTTTGTTGTGGAAAACACGGGCGAGGGTGCCCTGCAACACCAAAGCGGCATCGAGGTTCTGGCCTCCTGCGGTGGGCAAGGGGAACATTAACTCCAGCAAATTTCAGGAGCTCAATTAGTTCAATTAGGAGCTTGGAAACTAAAGCAGCTCTTCCTGAACACCGTCTAGGACTGTAGGCTCTGCCTGCAGGCTCTGGAGCACTCCCACACTGCCCCGGTCCCTGGGGCTTGCAGCTTTTGAGGGCAGCCTACCTTACAGAGGGGAGGGTAGATTCCCACATCTTTACTACACCCTGGGTTGGAGGCACGCTGCAGAAATCCATGGCATTACTCCAGCGTGTTCTTGGAGGAAGAATGTAGTCCAGAGAGTCCCAACTGGGGGATGTTTCATAAATCAGAAGAAAAATGGTAAAATCCCTGTTTTCCCGGTGATTTTTCAGCGATCTTTTGAGTGCTTTCCCATGAGCAATAAGCACCAGTCATATCCATCCATCCATCCCCAATCCTAATTTTTTTTCCCTGCATGACAGCACCTGCCTTTTGATAGTCTCAGAAGGAGATGGGAGGGTATTAACATAACAAATCTGTGGCTGTCTAGAGTTCCATGTCGCTGGCATGTCACAGGATGTGTACATTGAGGGGCTGCTAAGTTCTCATTGTTGTAAATCCACCCTGTGTATTAAGACCTAATGAATTACTACTTGACAAATTAAGCAGCTGCTGCAAGGAGCTGGTGCTGGCAATGTCCTTCTCTCCCTCCTCCTGTGGCATGAGAATTTTGCAGCTTTTAGCCTGAGATTATTGGTCTTGGGAAATGCTTTGCAGTGACCGTATGTGTCATGTTCATGCAATGGATGTTCTGCAAACCCAGGTACATGTGGCGACACGGGGAGCTGGATGTGACCAACACGATCCTTTAAGATGTTTTTAGAGCTTAAAATGGGAGGTTTTCTTCATAGACTCAATAGGGTCTTAGACCACCTCAAGTTGGAAGGGGCCCATAAGGATCACCTGCAAAAAACCAAACCTGGGAGAGGGCACAGGGCAGAGCTCTGCTCTGCTGAAAGTTGCTACACCCAGGAGAGAAAAGCTCCTCTCCCTGCAATGGGGTAAGAGCCCAGCAATGCTCCCGACAGCTGTGGAGGGGCAGAAGTGACTCATCTCTCAGTGATACATTAGATGAGTGAGAAGTGTTTGTCTAAGCTTGAAGTTAATGACAAAAGAGGGGTTAATAACCTCCAAGTCCTGGTTGTTCTGGGAATATTAGCTCCAGTTTTTCTGTCCTTTCCCATCTAATTTATACCAGGCTGGGTACCACTCACTGAGGCCCCCAGCTGCAGTCTCTCCCGGATGCAGCCCAGGATTAGGCTCAGAGCTGTCATCTTCTTCCATCAAGATACAGGATGCTGCTCTTGGGGGAAAAAATATGTTTACTCCGAAGTTTTCTTTTTCTTTCTAAACTTCCCCCTGCCAAATGATTCACTTCCCAGTCCCCTTGCACTGCAGACAGTGTTTGTGCAGCTTTAATTACCTGAGCTGCTCTGGCAGAGGAAGTTCTGCACCATCGGTGAACCACACGTCTCTCCGGAACGTCTCAAGTGACTGCTTGTCTCTCCCTTCAGTCTCATCCCTCAAACTGCTGCAGGAAGAAAGGTAGACTCTTCTCTCCTCTTGCAAACCACAGAAAGATCCCTTTCTCCCCCACCCCATCAGTCCTTTCCAGATTGTCAGGGCTGGCACCACCGTGGTTCATGTTTACACAACCCCTTTTGCAGTCCAGCATCCTGCACTGCTGGGTTAGCTGTCATCTGGACACAGCCTGTCTCAGCCTGGCAGTGTGATGGATGGAGTCACAGGTGATGTGATGCTGACACCTGCTTGTCCTTCTGTGCCTGGTTGCCCCAGAGTCAACACGTTGATTAGTTCAGCATCTGTTTGCAGGAGGTTCTCTGCATCTGCTCTGGGTTACCATGGCATGTATCGAGGTGTGTGGACTGGAAAGGGTGGAGAAGATGGCATGCTGGAGCAGTTTAGGTTTATGAGGTCTGAGTGTGATGCTGGATTGATTTATAATTACAGCAGTTTCCTCCCACAGACACTCTAATCTTGAGGGAGCTGCTCATATGAATGCATTCCTTGCCAGATTGGACTGGACTTTGAGCAACCTGGTCTAGTGGAAGGTGTCCCTGCCCGTGGCAGGAGGGTTAGCACTAAGATGATCTTTAACATCTCTTTCAACTCCAACCACTCTATGACTCTATGATTTCTTTTCCTGGAAGGTCTGAACTTCCAGGCAGGGGCTTTCTTTTAAATTGTAAAGTCAAACAGTCTTCAAGGTGGAGTACCTCCAGATAGCTGGGCTGTGACACTGCCCAGGGACATCTCCATGTTCCTTCCTAAGCTGCAGAAAACAGGGACACTGCTTGGGCCATCATCTGTTGTCAGGCTGTGTTTGCCCTTGCACGCATCGTGTGACCGTTTATATCCCTGGGAACAAACACATGGCAATTCACATGGACCTTATTATGGAGCAAAAGATCAAATGAGGAGACTTTGCCTGTGCAGAGCTCAACGGGCTGTCGAGCTGCAGCCTCTGAGAACCAACTCTCAGGGCAGAAATATGTCAAGATATCTGCATATAACTTTCATATACAGAGAACATACAAAGACATGTTCTTGCCTACGTAGAACTGGAGGCAATCCTGCATTTATCCGTGCCTCCTGGATTCTGGCAGAGCCTTCTCCACCATGAAAGGGCTCTGACTGTGTCTACGTCACAGGTGTGCCACACACTGTCTGCAAGCACAGACTTCCCACCAGGAAGGGACCTGTGGCCAAGAAGCCCAGATGTCCACGGCGTGTGCAGGAGGTGGCTGCCCGTGGCAGAGTCAGATCCCTGTGTGTGCACAGGGCTGCTGCCAAAAGCCACAGCCACCCTGAGCACATGGTGGGGCTCAGGAGTGACGCAGATCAGCCTGGAGAACAGATATGCACCCTGGGGGCAAAATGGGAAGCCAGAAGTCCCCCTGGCTCGACAGCAATGCTGGCATAAGAGGTGGAAATCCTAAGAAATGCTACTGTGGGTTGCTGTAATATCGCAGCTCTTTTTTGACTCCTTCCATTCATAGAATTGTAGACTGGTTTGGGTTGGAAGGGACCTTAGAAACCATCTTGTTCTACCCCACGCTGTGGGCAGGGACACCTTCCACTACACCAGGTTGCTCCAAACCCCATCCAACCTGGCCTTCAGCACATCCAGGGATGGGGCAACCACCACCTCTCTGGACCGTTTGTGCCCCGCCTCATTGTCCAAAATTTGTTCCTCATATGTAGTTTGAAGAGCTCCTGCTTGTGTGTCTGTGCCTAAACACTCCCTCCCTCCCTCCCCAGTGCTCAGGCACACAAGGGGAACACACTCAGGTTCACAAACCCACTGTCACAACGTGTCTGAGACCTTGCTCCCACAGCCACCAGTGGTGGGATCTCCTTGGGAAAGGCGTCTTAAAAATGGTGCCTCTCTGGCAATAGGATGAAAGAAGATAAATGACCCTCTAAGAGCCTCTGGCAGAAAACCTGATCTTTGGAAGTCATTATTGGAACTTCTTGTGATATGTCAGGTCTAATAAAAGACCCAACCACATGAACAGGAACAGCTTTCTGGGCCAGTGGGGATTATTTCTTGGTTTATTCACTTGATCTCCTGCAGATAAGTGTCTCTTTGCTGCACCTGATGGCACTTTAATGATCTCACCTTTTTTGCCAGGCCATGTTTAATCATAACCCATCAATGACAGCATTTGAAAAGCTTTTTATAATTAGTACAAACTAAACCCAGATCTCAAATATTGATGCACTGCCTTTCCCCCCTCACTGCATATGCTTTCTACAACTTAACCCTGTTTAATCCACTTGATTTTCTTCACCTTACCCCAGCCCCCATATCCTATGTCCCATCATCCTTCCTTCCCACCATCCCTCCCTTTTTCCTTCACTTTCTTTTGCACTCTGACCCTCTAAGGTGTGTCCATTCCTCCTCTGACGTGGATCCCTCTTTGTCTTCGTTCACTCCTGTCTCCCCTCCCTCCTACATCCTTTCCCCAATCTGTTCAAGGCTCCTGTTGCAGACACTATCTCAGCTCTGGAACAGCACATGACACTCCTGGCAGTCATCCTGAGCTTGGCTGCTGTCCCCAAGTTGTCTAAGACTCTTCTGAGAATGATGAGAAGCTGCTGTGTGCCTTCAAAGTCACAGCTAATTGCATTAGCTCCAGATCATGTAACTCCTGTAGATGACAGCTGCCAAATTTAGGAGCACTGGAGAGGTCTTATGGAAGATGACGGGCATGGTGTGCTGCATTCAGCAGCAAGGAAATCCTGAGTGTTTTCAAAGGCATTGATGGCTGGTTCTGTATTTTTCAAGATGGTTATTCCCTCTTATTCTGTCTTTATGAAAATACTTTGAGTGTGATCAGCTCAGTCTTAAGCCCAGTATTGCCCACTGGAAATGCAGGGCATGTAAATCACCTAAAGCAGTTTGCCACAGAGGTCTCAGTGTGCCACAGTGCAGGTGGCTCATGACAGCTCCTAGAAGGCTTCCTGCTGGCTGTCCCAAGGGATTCTGAAGTTCCTGGTGTGCTTGTGCATAAATGCAGCACCTCTGAGCCAAAAACCAGGGCAGCACGACTGGTTCTGCGTTGCTTGCATGGCTTGCGTTGCTCCATGCCCTTCTCACACCCCCCAGTGCAGACCCAGCTCACTGTGTTCTTCTCCCTGTTCTTCTAGTGGTATTTGAGGAAAAAACTGCACCTCCCAAACTGTCTCAAACCCCAAAACGCTCCCATCAGAGGCATCTTGGTGTTAAACACTGCCTTTGAGAGCTGCTTTGCTCATCTCTGTCTCAGTGTTTTTATATTCCTGAGTTTGCAGAACGGTTTGGAGAAACAGGATGAAATTCGTGCACCTCCACCAGAAACCTGAGGTGGTTTGGACTGACACAATTTCCCTCTCCCCATTTCCTTGGCACTGAAGCCGTAGCTGGGAGTTTTCTTTCTGTTGTCAGTTGCTGTGTTTTCCTCCACCGATGGAGGATGTTAAAAACATCTGAACTTGAGACCATAACTTTCTTTGGGGAGGTCACGCAGGAAGGTTCACAGAAGGTGGTCTCCTTTTTCTTCAAGATCATTGATGATTCTTCTCTCTGGAACTTTTCTCTAGCATGAGAGCAAAACAAGCATCCACAGTGCAACAGGAGAGCTAAACTCTGTTCTTGCAGTGCTGAAATAAAGTCTATGATCACCCAGTCCCTGTAGCTCGAGGGCAAAAGTGTCATAGCTGGAGTGATGGTGAATAAGGCAGAGTTTTATCTGATGAGATCTCATAAAGCTCTGTTTCAGTTTATCTCAGTATCAGATATGAACTCACACCCAAGTATCACAAAATCCTGTGGTTTAATTTGGGCACAGAAAAGACATTAATATTAGGAGACAAGATTAAATATAGCTCTTGGCCATCTGATTGCTTTTATTCTTCCCTGCACTCTCATTGCTCCCTTTGGAAGAGCCTAGAATAGATCTCATAGCAAGTTTAGCTCTGGCCCCATGGGAATATCATGAAGAACTTGTAAGTCTTGTCCAGTTCCAGGTCACCTGAGGTCTGGTGAGTCCTGCAGAGTGGGATGATTGGTGTGAGTGTGTGTGAAGGCACGTATTGCTCAGTGTTTGCAGCTCATTTCTGTTTGGACACTATCACAAACTATTTTATTCCGTAGGATGCAGCACTCCTACAGATTTTTTTCCCCAGATACCACAGTTTATGTTCATTTTTACAATGAAGCCAGATTCTAAAATGTCAGTTTATCTGGTCAGACTGAGAAATTATAACACAGGGACCAGGCGCTCAGTCCAAAGAACTTGGACTTCATTAATTATCACCATTTGTGTAGCAGTTGCATCTGCTGGGTGGCTGCATCTGCAACCCAGGGAGATTAGGACTGAGATATTCAAAGCTATCTAACAGATTTAAGAGAAATGGGGGGAAAACCCCCACCCTATAAGCAAACCCTTCCTGCTTGTTTGAAAGAAGATGATTTTAAATCCCCTAATCGGCTCTGAGATGAACCTCTAAGCAACATGTTCAAGGTCAGATGGGGAGCCTGGCACAAGGAGTGTGATAACCTACATCTGTGGGGCTCCAACCACAGAGTAGCCTCTGTTCACTTGGCTTTGGGAACACGTAGTCCCTCCGAGTGGACCATCACCACCCTTCTCCCAGCAGTCTGCAGGGCCATTCCCTTCATGGAAATCATCAGCCACCTGTGGTCCAGCTGAGAATAAAACCCAAAAATTAAAAAAAGGAGAGAAACCCACAAAAGATTAAATCTAAAGGAGGCACATGCCAAAATTTTCCTTATCTTTCCCCGTAGAAGGGGGGAAGAAAGGCAGCAACTGTCCTGCCCCAGTGGGCTGTTGGATCCCATGAATACCACTATCATGCCTCCCTCGTTTTCCAGCCAGACAGCTCAAGTCCGTGCTAATCTCCCTTCCAAGCATAAGCCTTCCCAAATCCCTCTGCTCACAATCCCCCTGTGGTGAGTGATCACCCTTGTTAGGGGAGCGAGAGCCGAGGTGTGGATGTGGCAGGGCACAGATGGGAATATTCGGTGTGTCCCCAATTTCGCCGCTGAGCTCTCCCATCGAGTAATCGTAGGCACAGTTGCTGCTGCAAAGGATAAATTACCGATTTATTTTATGCAGAGAGGATGAGGGGTATAAATATCCCAGTTGTGGAAACCAAGCTCTGGCCCTGGACTGTGTTTGCATTCAGGGCAGGGGACGGGGATGCTTGGAGGGGAAACGTTTCGAAGGTGACTCCCAGTTCTCCTGGTGACTAATAACTGCAAACTGATACAGCAGATTCTTTCCAGCGTGAAGCTGACTGAGGGATGTCAGCGGTGCTCAGGGGGTGATGTGAGGGCATTCCATGCCAGGGGTTTTTCAATCAGTGCCTACTGTACTGTCACATGCACACAGAGCTGTTCAGCATCTCTGTCAGGGTCTGGGAGGTGAAGCTGGTGCCTGAGATGCTGCCAGGGTCTCTTGGTATGTGGAGAAGGTCACTTAGTGTGGTTTACTCTGCATTAATTCTCCAGAGGTATAAGGGAGTCTGTTTACTGTATCCCTTTCCCTCAGGAGTACTCATGAATGTTTGAGATCCTTTTGTAGGGACCAAATCCTCCTAAGCTGGCACTGCCAGATGAATTGCAAACAGAGGGAGCAGAAAATGAAGTTTATAAGGGAGAGATTTTTTTTTTTAACACAGATTTAAGAAGGAGAGCTGTGATGTGGTTCTGTGCCACGGTGGGCAGATCTCAGCGGGTTCATTAAATGTTCAAGACTCAGCTCTTTTCAGGCAACACACACGACCCTTTGGGATATCCGCTGGTGAACCAAAGGTACCCGGTTTGCCTCTGAGATTTTTAGGTTTCCCACTGAGCCAGATTTCACATCCGAAAAGTCCTTCTCATGTGTTCAGATGGCTCAGCTTCTGGCTGAGATGGAGCTGTGAAGAAACTGTGAAAGGAAAAGCAAGGTAATGGATTGGTTTGGAAACAGTCTCGTGAAGCAGAGGCAGCGCCGTGGGGAGGGGAAGCTCCCTTTGCTTTGTGGGTCAGCTCTGATTTTCCTTGTCATGGTCTGGGCATGGGCAGCCTCTGTGAGGGCATCACTGTCTTACCCTGGATGGGTCTTGTGGATGCCTTGTGTCTCCCTGTGCCATCTGGACCACGTTTCACTGAATACCCCCAGGGGTCTGCGGCAAGCTGGAGATTGGTTGGGCAAAGCTTCAGAGAAATCACATCTTGGGCTCTGACGAGCTGTGCTCAGAAAGGAAACCCCACAGCTTGCAAAACCCCAGTACCTTTTGAGAGCGCCACAGTCATGTCATGTGGGCAAGCTGGCAGAGCTGGCAAGGATTCCTTGGATCTGCCCAGCCAACCTCTCGGAGTATGTGGAGCATCTCACAGTGACAGAGGAGGAGGGACGTTTGAACAGGGCTAGACCAAACAAATCTGGGTGCTGCTGAGTGGGAGGTATGAAACCTGCACCAGGAATGGATCAGGATTATGGAGCTTCTCTCGTAAGCTGAACTTGCATTTAGAATGTGAACTTTGGAGAATCCATAAGCAAAATGTAGAGACTTGCCTAATCTTAAAGGTTGTCCTTGCTGTCCATGGGAAGCTACATCCAGGGTGGAGCAGATCTAGCATTTGCCTGGCAGCCCTGAAGTCTAGGATTGACTTGTTCATTAATTCAATACTGCAACTATAGATGTGCTACAGATATATGCTTCCCATCTCTAATTTCTCAGCTTAAGGAAGACACAAGCTTCGGAGAGACAACAGGCCCTAAATACCCAAATTTTACCATCCACCCTCTGTCCTTTCTTTTTGAATGTTTGCTTTGAATGTTTTTCTTCTTTTTGATAGAATCCTAGAACGATTTGGTTTGGCAGGGACCTTAAAGACCATCTCAATCCAATCCCCCTTCCATTGGCAGGGACACCTCTCACAAGACATTTTCCATCTGTGGACCCCTTCCTGCTGCACTCCAGGCAGAGACAGAGATTTTACTGGGCACAGATTAAGTAATAAAATTTGAAAAAAATCTCTCACTTCACTGCTGTTGCAGAACTAAAGCTTAGGAAGGGCTGGATTAGACTGGGCTCAGATTTAAAACAGAAGCCTGGATGGAAGGAATATAATCCTTTTACTGGTCCTACGTGCTCCTTTGCTGGCCTGGCCCTGACTCTTTTTTCCCTTCTGGTGTTTTTGTGGTTGTCCTCATCTCTTTTACGATGAAACATTTAAGGACAGATCTTTAAGGCGCAGCCTCACTGATTGTTGGCTTCCTTGCGATGTGGGAAGGTGGATGGGGCAGTGAATATGCCCGAATTTCTCACGTGCATTCCTCTCACAGACTGTCTCTGTGTTCCAGCAGGACCTGCCATGTCTGCAGTCCTGTCTTTGGCTGGCAGTCAGCGTTGGCTCCTGTCCAAAGCCTCACACCAGGTCCAGCATCACTGGGACGAACTGCCAGGAACAATCCTCAGATCTCTCCGGTCTTAAGTTAATTCAGTGCTCTCCATGGATTAATTTCAGAGCTAAAGACAGATACAGAGAGCAGTAATTACCTCTCTCCCACACATATCTCTTCCCTGAGATGGCACATGATTCCTTTTGCGTTGCAGAAACTTTCTCGGTGGCGAAACTCCTGCTGTGCTGCCTAATGAATGTGGAAAGAAATGGAGAAAAAAGGGGAAAAGAAGGGGAAAAATGAAAAAAAAAAAAAAAGGCAAAAATGGGGAATAGAAAAAAAGGAAAGGAAAGGAAAGGAAAGGAAAGGAAAGGAAAGGAAAGGAAAGGAAAGGAAAGGAAAGGAAAGGAAAGGAAAGGAAAGGAAAGGAAAGGAAGGAAAAGAAGGTTGGTAGGTTGGTTTAGGGCATCACTGTAAAGACAAGAAATGAATCAAAATGGGGAGAGAAGTTACACCTCAATAGTTGGACTTGACTATCTAAAAGGTCTCTTCTAACCTTAATGATTCTGTGATTCTATGACCTAGACTGTTACGTCCAGCTGGAAATCACACCAGAAAACCTGTTTGCTGATTTGTGCATCTGTGCCCTGTGTAAAAGCAGTTTAGATGTTGGGAGTATCCAGACACAATCTGGGCGTCTCAACACGAGACTTGAAGCACGGAGAGAAAACTCAAGGAGACTTGATGGTCTGAACAAGTCCCAAAGTGGAGGGCACGAGGAGTCTGCCAGCTCAGCTGCTTCCTCGGAGGGGAATTCAATTCACCCCGCTTTGCTTTGCTGAATGCCCCGTGGTCTGAAGTCCTCTGCTTGAGCTGGCTTGGGTTGGGATACCAACCTCCCTGCTCACCATAAAATCACAGCGGGTCCCCTGGTGCGTGGCCAGGTGGCCCCGCTCGGGGCTGTTTGGAGAGCAAGATGCTGCTGCAAGCGACTCTCCTTGCAGGCTCCCAGGCAGGCGGCTGTTTTTAGAAGCAAGCAGATGATGTGCTAATTAGAAACAGGGCACGAGCCATCCGGGCTGGTTTCGAGTGTCACTCCTTTCATCGGGACCCGGGCGGTAACGGAGCTCCCTGGCTGGGGAACAGAGCGTCTCCCTTTGTTGGGAGGAACAAAAGTCCCACAGATAGGGCTGGGAAAAGAGCACTGGGGGCTGGAGGCAAGGAAAGGGCACAATGTGGGAGGGGGAGGAGGAGGAGCAGGCTGGAGTTATGTCTTTGGGGTTGGGGGTGTAACCCCGTGGCTGGAGAGAGCACCACGTTGCACTGTAGGACTTGGTCCTTTGCATCAGGGCAGGGAAACTTCTGCCCTTGGACATTTTGGATGTTTTAATTTCATAGTGCCTGGTTTCGTGGTGGGCTTGGCAGCGCCGGGTTAACAGTTGGACTTGATGATCTCAGAGGGCTTTAGCAGCCTTAATGATTCTGTGATTCTGGGTAGCATTAGGGGGTACACGTGGATGTGAGGTTGGCCAGAACTGGTGTTCCACCCTCACAAGGAGAAAGCCTTCCTGTGTCTATTTGACGTCTCAGTTTTGGCTGTGGACTTTGACTCTGTTCTAAAATGCTGATATTACCCAAAGACAATCACAGAATAAGGCAGGGAAGGGAGGGAGTCCAGAGTTACCCAAAATCTTAAGCCTGGCTCCTGTTAATGCCTCCAGAGTCACCTCTACTTTGCTTTACGTGCTCTGTGGATAAACCCCCACGTTTCCTTTCAAGCCCATTATCCTGGTGCGTCTCCTAAGGACTAAATTGTGTCATGTAGGAAAGGCCCATCTGGGGAATCCCTGTGTATCACAAATGGAGGAGAAAAGATTTGCTTCAATTCCTGCAATTTTCACTTGTCTGTCAGCACAGGGAAGTGAAAAACTCTTTGTGGGCTTTGTCTCCAGCCCTTTGAAGTCAGTGGGAAACTCCTGTTACACTGAGAGACTTCAGGCAAGACACAGAGTAATTTTCTTGCAGCAACATTGTGTGAGTTTTAGTTCAATCCCCAAAATCATTCCCTTTTCCTGAAAAGGCCAGAATCCACCTATCACTCCCTGCTTTTCCTATGCTGCCTTTGACTCTCTCTCTCTCTTATTTGCCATGTGAGTCCTATTAAAGTCTCACATTTCCCCCAGTGGTACCCAAAACGGGGGGGTCCAAACACACAATCCGCAACCTTGTGGTTGGTAAGAAATTTGTTGGCAGACCCCATAGAGGAATAAAGACATTCAGCCCTTACACCCAAGTCTTGTTGGCCAAGTGTTTGGCTCCTGGCTGAGGAGTGCATGGTGGTTCCCACCAGCAGCTCTGGCAAGAACAGACAGGGCACAGAAAGTCAGCAGGGACTGTACCCCTTCATAGTGCAGATTCACACAGAGGTTCTTGATTTATGATGTTCCTGATTAAAATGCAATCCTATTTCCATGATTTTTCATTTCAGGCACCTGGTGGGATTCTTGGGGCTGTCCGCACAGGGTCAAGTGTTGGGTTTTGTGATCCTTGTGGGTCCCTTCCAACTCAGGATATTCTCAGATTCGTGATGGACTCAGGTAGATGAACGAGAAGCAGGAAAAGCAGCTTTGCAGCCCAGACCACTGAGCCAGTACCTTTCACAAATCCTCAGCTCACTTTGCCCTGAGCTGTGGAGTGGCATGAGCTCCATCTGTCTGGGTCACTTTCTCCATCCCTGTCCCCTCCCAAGTGAGCTGCACAATCCCTTTTGGCTCCTTTAAATAGGTCCTTGTTGTTCTTTGGGGTAATAACTTTCCCCTCATTCTTGCAGCTACCAGTTTGCTTGATGGAGAGAATAATAAGAACGTCTGAGCTTTCAAATAAAAACCCAAACCAACAGAAAAACAACCCAACCAAACGAAAACACCCAAAGGAGATAAAAAAGAAATCTTCACTGGAGAGAAGTGAAAGTTTCCCATGCAGAGCAGCAAAGCAGCTCTGCAGTTTTCTCTCTGCCAGTATAATCAGAAAGGCATTTCTTTATTTTTTTTGTAAGAGTGTGCATATCAGCACTTAAAAAGGGAAAATAAATTACGAGGAGTGGAGCTGGAGGCAGGAATCATCTTCTAGGGAAGAGGAATGAAGCCTGCAGCTCCATTTAGTTAATATGTTTTCACGAAGCGGGTGTGCTTGAGAGTTTTCTATGAGCTCCTGAGCCGTCTGACAGCGTTAGCGGGGAGTTTCTAGAGGTGGTACCACAGGGAGTGAGTCACTTGGAGAGCAGGTGTTATTCCTAAAACAAAGATTATGGTTTATGGCGTTGCAATTACAGAGTTCTTCCCAGCAATGTTATTGCTACCGCTGCTGGCTTGTGCATTCAGGCAATATTTGGGTTTCATTTCAGAGGAGAAAAGGATGATGCAGTTATTATCCCTTTGATGAAATCCCACTCTCCTATAAAGGATGCATAAAGTTCTGTTCCCTGAATATATCTGGCAATCAAACAACGGGAGTAAACTTCTTGTGGTTCCTTTTCCTACTTAGCACTTTGCCTAAAAACTTTCCCTCCACTCTTCCAGCTGTCTGTGGGGAGCCCAGGCTGGTTTCTTTTTGTCTCTGGCACATCCTCAAATCCCCTCTCTCTGAATCCATGTGCCCTGAAACGAGGCTGTGCCCCTGAGGCTCCTGTTCTGACATTGCACATGGACTTAGTTTTGGGCATTGTCTTCTATTCCTTCTTCTCTCTTCCTCCCCTGCCTGGGTCCTGAGTGAAGAGCAGTCCTCAGGCTTTCCAAATTTAATGAGGTTTTACTCAGCCCTCAGTGCATTATTATTTATAGAGGCTTCCAGGAGGAGAACTCACAACTGATGTTCACCAGAGCAGATGTTCTTTAGACAGGGTCGTTCTATGCAGAGAGTACCTAAAACACTTATTAATTTGAGTGAGATTTTAGGGCAAATGTTGGTCTTTTATGAACCCCATCCTGTCACCTACACATTTATCAAAGTAACTCCTTGGCTGCTGGTCAGCAGTCTGGGGAAGGGAGGAAAACACCGTCAGAATTTGGGCTTTCCAACCCAACTGTTTGAAGGAAATGGATTTGATTTTGGGATGTTTAGCCCACATTTGAGTAATTGCATCCCAGTGGGGCTTAGCAATGCACGGCCCAGGGGGAAGAGGAGTGGAAGGACAGGATAGGTAGGTAATAGCCTTGGCACTTGCTGTTGAGAGCACTGAGGAAAGAGCATTTAGTCTGGTCCTCAACTAGTTTCCTTGAAAAATCAAGTTGCCAGAACTGGAACTTAAAGTACACTGTAAATACTCAGCAAAGGACTTCCCTCACCTGGCTGTGCTGGCACTGCAGGAGCTCTCAAATCCCCACAGCTTCCAGGAGTTTTGCCACTTTTAGTCTTCTCTTGCTTTAATAGAGACCTGAAGGTGCCTGAGAAATCCTGAGCAAAGCCTGGTTCCTGGAGGTCGATCATATTAGGAACACGGTTCCAGTTCAGCATAACCAAACATTTGAGGTCTGATGATGGAACTTCCTGATGCATTCAGCCAGAAAAGTGAAAAGCAGATGGAAATAAAGATGCTGCTGCCTCTGCCAGGTTGACTGGGTGGGTTTGCTGCCCTCTGTACAGGGACACCCAGCCTATCTCAGATGCATCTGGACTCTGCTGCTGTTTTTACTTCATGGGAGCATGTCTGGCCAGAGATGAAGTGACAGGCTAATGCATGATGCTGGCTTCTAACCCACTGCTCTGGTTTTGGGTCTAAAGCAGGTCAAAAGGATAAAAAAACCCACAAATCCACCCTTTTTTTTTTTTTTGGTGTTTTCTTAACCCATGGAAGGAGTTTGAGTTTGTCTGCATCATACAACCAGCCTGACAATTTCACCTCAGTGGAATCAAGTGTGCAAGAGAAAGCCAAGACTGCCCATGCATGTGAACACAGAGCCAGGCTCTGGATCCTTCCTCTAGGTTTTTAGAATAGCCACTCAAGCATTGTCTGCCTAAAATAGCTTCATTTCTTATTATTGTTATTGTTTTCAGCACTGAGACAGCTTTTTTTACTGAATGGGTTTTATTTCCAGAAGAATGTGGACTGTGCAGAGATTGCTGGTGTATCTATCCAACCCCACAAAAGAGCAGAAATAAAAAAGGAATAGAAGAATACTAAAAAAAAAACAAACAAAAAAAGGAGATACCAGCTGAGATTAGTGGTTTCTGTAGTTTGGTCGTGTGTCCTCCTTTGCTCCAGGAACAACGATCCCCAATTTTCCAGATAATCACAATGTCCCTCATTTACAAGAGAATTTGCCAGTTTTCCTTGTTTGCCAGAGAATAACGTGATGTCCTATTTCCTACCACTCACTGGGACATATAATGAGGGAAGGTGAATGTCTGGAGACCTCAGGCTGCACAGGGGCATGGAAACCGAGGATATCCAAATTTACAGCTTTAAATGAGCCATGAGTAACAGAGAAACATTTTGTTTGGGGGATTTCTTTGGCTATTTGCCTCCCTACCACATCCCTGGCGTCCTTCTGCTTTCCAGAGCTGAAATCTCTTCTTGCTGTGTGTTTTTCAGCAGATCCTTTTGCCTCCCTCTGCTTTCTGTAACCCCCTTAGAGAAACTGCAATGCCCTGGGAGAGATCTCGTGATTGTCTCCAAAAGCCTTGTGGTGGCTCCACAGGGCGTGGTCATCCCATGCTTTTGTAGTACATGGACAGGAATGGGAATTTCTGAACAGCAAACCATCTCATCCCATCTGAAAGAGCTCAGGTGGATGATGTCCAGAACTGTCCATTCCTCTGTTGGCTGTTGATGGAGGAGAGTGACCAGCTCAGACAAAGAAAAGCACAGTGGAGCCTGAGTTTAGTGTTTTTAGGCACAGCTACGAGGTGTGATGGGGTCACTGAGGACTTTGAGGTCTGATGGGGTCACTGAGGGCTTTGAGGTCTGATGAGGTCACTGAGGGCTTTGGGATCACCATATCTGCTTGAACACCCACTTGCTCATAATCAAACCACCACCAGGAGCTGAGAAGAAACCAGCCTCACATTTTCCTTCCATTGACCTGAGGCCGGGCTGGACGGGGCTCTGAGCAACGTGCTCTAGTGGAAGGTGTTCTTCCATTGCAGGTGGGGGTCGAAATTAGATGATCTTTAAGATCCTTTCCAGTCCAAACGATTCCATGATTCCCTGACCATTTCCACTGACCCACCTGGTGCTCGACTCCACTTGCTTATCCCCTTCTGGCCCCGAGTTCCCAAGCTGAGCTGCTATCCTAAATTCCAGAGCCGCGGAGACAAAGCACAGGTTTTGCACGTAGAAACAAGGCAAACCCTGGCATTGTCCAGGCTTTTAGAGTGCTGCGTGGAGGTTTTTCCCCTGATTGCCTGCGGGCTGCATTCAGCCCTTCCGCCAGCCTCAAAAGACTTCCATCCCCCCTGCCCCGATGGTGACCTGGCCTCACCACCTTTGCTGCAAAGAGCATCCCAAATATTGATCAGGAACACAACAAGGACACTTCCCTTCTCGTCCCTTCGTGCTTACCACGCGCCCCCATTGACATGCAAGATTTCCATTTCTGGTCCCAACCTAAGCATTTACAATTCCTCTCGTGCTCCTCGTGCTTTCTTCTTAAGGAAGGCAAATAAGAGTGTGAATAATCAATTTCCTAACTGGAATTAAAAGCGGCTCCAGTTAAAATAAGGGGAAGCGTGAAGCAGCATGTAAAGTAGGACGGAGGGGTTATCTGAGCTCCCATTAGTACCCTGCTCATGTAGGAGGACAATTAACGTGTGCATGAGAACGATGGAGCAGAAGGTGAATGACATGAAACGCACCCATTCAGCAAACGGGATGGCTCGTGGGCAGGGCTGCTGTGAGGGTTTTTACGGCTCAGCTGGAACAGGACTGCCAGAAAAGATGTGATTTCTCGGTTTCCTCAGAGTTACAGACCCAAATAGGGTGATAAAGATCCAGTCTCACCCTGGGCTTTTATCGCAGCTCGGGCTGTTCAATCTGAGTAAAGGCAGGACTGGGAATGGGTTTATTCCTCCTGCTTCACATGTGTAAAGTGTGATGTGCTGCTAAACCAGGAGCTGGGAATGGGGTTTTGTGGCTGGTGTGACTCACCAGTGGATGTTTCCTGGGGCAACTCTTTCCCTTTGATTCCTATCCTGGGTAGAGCAATGAAGATAATGGCTCCTTGTCAGCTTGGGATGCTCTTTGAAATATTCCTGTGAAAACTAGCAGACAAACGGGAAATGTGGGCCAGCCAGCTTGTCTCGGGACCCCAAGGGCTGCAGGAACCTGGGTGTCCCCAAACCCTGTGCACAGCTCCTCTGTGTGAGCAGGCAAGCCCTGGGCTGTAGAATGCGTCATGAGAGCTGTAGGGTGCAAAGTGGCCAATTTAAGGGAGGATAACTCCAACCATAAAAGAGAAAACGGTGCAACAGGAGGTGTTTGGCTGTTTCTCCATGTGGAAGATTTCCAGGATCTCTCTAGTGAGACTGGGTAATGGATTTTGAAGGTGATCTCAAATATAAGAACGACTCCGCTCATTAAAGTCTCCACAGCCACTATAGCAAATCACAGCAGACGCCTTCCAGGAGTTTTGACAACAGACATCAACCATCAACAAGGATAAAATAAGGACAAGTCAAAGGCTAGTATTGATTCTAGGAGCCTTTGAATTAAATCCTTGTTGGGCCACTCAGCATGTGGAGCTCAGACCAGTTTCAAAATGCCTGTTCTTTGTGGCTGTAAGACTCAGTGATATATATCCATTAAAAAGGGGGGTGAAAAAAAAAAAAAAAGAGGAAAAATAGATTGGCTCTTGCTGTAATCAATAAACAGAGAAGGGACAATAGAAAAAAAAGGGGTAATGGGAGAAGTGTGTGTGTAGGGGGAGCCACTTCACTGATATTTGTAATGCAAGAGGGTGATAAATGAAGAATAACGATGGGATCAGTTTTTCTAAAGAAATATTAAGAAGCAATCACAGGCAAAAGCCAAATTCTTCACTGGAGAAGTTCTCCTAATGAGGGCTTTGTGTGCAGTATAAACCTATCTCCCTGCTGTCAGATAGTCTTAAGTTAAAAACATACTTTGTCATGAATTAAAGTCATGGGTTTATAAAGTCTCTTAAATCTTCCTGACCCTTTTTTTCTTTATTATTTCTTATTTGGAATTAAAATGTTCCTCTGCAGGTCTGGAAAACTCTCACAATAGTTCAGCTCAGATCTGTAAGAATAAGACCCTGAAATAATCTGAAATCAGTGAAGCTCATCTTCTTGTGCAGAAGAAGGTGCAGAAAGGAGCTCAGTCCCAGACTGCAGAGAGAGTAAATTCAGATGCCAAACGTGCAATTTCACAGCCTGATTGTTTACAACTCTCTCATCGTTTATGGCTCATTAGAACGGGATTCAGAGACTGCCTTGTCCAGGTGATGTCCTCATCCGTGGGTTTAACTGCAGTTAAACATTCGTGGGTGTTCCTGGATTCTGGAAGTGAAATGGCCCTTTTCTTCTTCCCTGGAATTAGTGTAGCTCTTTTCATTGCTGCCTTTGGGGTTTGTGTGCAGCCTTTGCTCCTATTCTTTCTTTGGAGGGGCGGGGGGTTGCTGTAGGATTGCTGTCACATGGAAAGCTTTTATAATAATTTTATACGGGACCAAATGGCAACGAGGAGGGCTTTGGACCATCAAACTCACAGGTCTTGCCTAGTGACCTCTGTAATAAAACTCTACCGAGAATCCCAGGGGAGGAGGGGGAAGAAATGCAGAAATAAAGAAAAAAAAAAAGTAGAAAATAAATAGAAACCAGAAAGAGCTCTTTCAAAATTCATGAAAGAGGAAAGTGAGGTTTTGTTGACATTCATGTTTGATGAAGAGCAAGCGCGCAGGCAGGACGAGTTACTCCGTAAGCAAACACCGCTCCGGGCTGTATCCCGCATTTCCTGCTCAAGTCAAGGGATCTAATTAACTCTCGGAGCCTTCGAAGCGTGGGGTTGCAATAGCGGGGGGACCAGAGGTGGGTGCCCTGTTTAGCAGGTGGGCAGAGTTTGGGGAGAAACGTCGGGTGGCCCGGGTTGAACAGCGTCTCTGTGGGTGGGAGCGGAGCGGGGCGAGGCACGACCTGCCGCGCAATCAAGGGGCGGAAAGGAGTGGATTTCATCCCTTGCTATTCCCGTCTGGAGAATGAAAGGGCAGGGGATGTTAAGTAGAGTCCATTGAATTAGATTAAGGGAGATTAGCTCTTGTGCCGTTGCGAGACGGGGAGATCAAGTTGACCTGTTTTTTACTAATTTTCCCTCTTGGGGTTCAGCGTTATCTGAGATTGATCGGAACCTTCGGAGCGCGGGATGTGGAAGGCAACTCCCTCCTGGGCCTCCCTTCTAAGCCTGCAATTCCGAGGCTTGATGAGTTGCATCTTGCACAATGCCCCTCCGGTCACAAAGCCCCGTGTTCACTTGACACGGCTTGAAAGGTGCTCGTTCAAAAAGATTTTCTTCCTTCCAGATGTATTTTGAAACGGCGGCAAAGTCAGAATGAGTTGTTTCAGCAGGTTGACGGGGAGGTGCTGTGGGCTTGCGATACCCCATTGCGTCTATTCATGCAGGAAATGGAAAAAGGGATTTTAAGGTTGTCTTTGTCTGATACGATTATTGTTATTTTTAAAATATTTATTTATTTATTTATTTTACAATCAAGGAAATAGAAAGCAGTTGCCTTTAATCATTTTGCTTGGCTATTGACACACGAGTATTCTTCCAGAGCATAACAGAGTGTGAATTTAAAGGCAGTGAGTTTTTCCAAAAGACAAGACCTCGGGGAGGCAATGTTTCCACTGTTTTAATATAAGTGGATGAGCCCCTTGTTAATGCTTTGGGCTGCAATTTAGGAGTTCAAGGTGCAATTCCCAGCTCTGATGTAAAATATCCATAGCTTTTGATGAGTCCCCAAAGGTCCCATCTGTTGCTGACCAGGACCATTTACAGAAGCACAATATGGGTATAAACAACACCAACCAGAGGGTTCCTGCTTTGCAGTAATTAACCTCTTCCCAATATCCAACCTCAGCCTCCCCTGACACAGCTCCACCCATTCCCTGTCACTGGCCACAAGAGACGAGATTGGTGCTCCCTCCACGAGGAAGATGCAGACCCTAGTGAAGTCTCCCCTCAGCCTCCTCTTCTCCAGGCTGAACAAGTCAAGTTGCTTATCAAGGCTGTGGTTCTCTTTGTGGAAGGTATTTTAGACTGTTGTTTGCTGCACCTTCTGGATTCCCCTTCTTCTGGGTTCCCCTTCTTGTCCTTGCATGGACTGGTACAGTCATGGACATGATGGTTTTCTCCAGGACAGGAGAAAAGGCTCAAGATCAAACAACTGGAGGCAGGGAGCTCTCAAATTAGCCTTGTTTCTGAGGACAACACACCTTAGATTTCCAGTGGTGACCTACTCCATTGAAAAGCCTCCATGGCTTATTGCAAAGGAACGCTGAAAGCGGGAAACAAGACCTTCTGAGTCCTCTGCCAAAGACCTTGATATTTAACCCTTCTCTGCTTCATGGAATCCCACAATGGTTGGGGTTGGAAGAGACCCCTGGAGATCATCTAGTACATCCTCCCTTCTAAATCAAGCTCACCTGGAGCAGTTGCACAGGATCACATCTAAGCAGGTTCTGAATAATTCCAGACAAGGAGACTCCTCAATCTCTCCAGGCAACCTGTTCTAGAGGTCTGAAGTTCCCCACCCACACATGCACGACAGGGTCTTACTGGGTGTATAGAAGAGCTTGAAGTTCCCTCAGGTTTGTCAGATCTTTGTGGTCAGAGTAGATGCGGAGCAGTTGGGTGCTCAGAATGTGTCACCTTTCCTTGGTTGGCTATTTCCTTTGTGCCCATATTCATCAACCCCATCCAAATTATTCCACACACAACCAGTGCTCTGAGTGGGCTCCTTTCCCATGCAGCAATGAATCCTGGTGTGGGAAGGGAGATGTTTTGGCACTGACTGGGATGACCAGTTGACACAGACCTGGGAAGTTCTGCCAGCTGACCCCAGGCATCTCTGGCTGTGAGGTCCTGTATTTGGCAGCCTGCAGCCACGGCCAGGAATTGCTAAATCGATCCTCATCAGGGGCATCACAGATCCATTGTGTCTTCTTTATGCTCTCCCTTTTGCAGCAACAACCTGGCTGTGCCTCCTGGAAATGCGTGGGGGAATAGCCCAGGGCAGGAAATGTAGCAAATAAAACCAGAAGTTGGCTGGACTAGGCTTTACAACCAGAACAAAGAGTTTGCTTCGGTGCTGCTTGAGCTCTGGAAATTCCTCTCGGTGAGCTGCTCTTAGGAAGGTGCAATTTAATGGAATACCTCTTTAATTAAAAAGCAAGAAAACCAAAACCCAAAATGCTCTGGAGTGGAGCTGTGGTGGAGAATGTTTCTTCATGCTGAAATACACCCCTTCTCAGGAATGTTTCTTCCTTAAAGATCTGGTGAGTGATGCTGTGTGACAGAGGATCACCCTTGGAACTGTAAGTTAAATCCACTTATGGAATAGTATGTGACAACAAAAATGAATTCATCAGGACCAGTGATCCTAATGAACGTGATATCCCTATCCTAATGAAAACCTTAAGGAGTTCAGCAGGGAATAGAGCTGGAGAAGTTTACAAAACTAGATACTCTTGAAAACTAAAAATAATTCCAAAATCCAGCCAAAACACACAAATCAATCATTTGCAAAATCTCCAAACATATTTCGTAATTTTAATTTCTTTGTTATTTGCAACGAAGAAAAGTGAGTGTTGATTATACTCCCTCCCTCCCCCCCACCCCTTAATGACTGCATGCATGTCTCTTTGATTTGGGCTGGCTGGCAGGTTCATTAATTGAATATAGTGAAGTCTTTCCAGATCCTGGAAAAGGGGAAAAAAAAAGAAAAAAAGGAAGGGCTTTCTCTTGCTGTTTATATTCCCCATCAGGGCTTGCCAATCCACCCCGTCTGTTCCAGAGGGTCCAGACCACCTGAGTCCAAGTTTAGATCATATCCTGCTGCATTAAACTCCACACGTAATACGTTGGCCACATGGGAAAATTTAAGGAAAATGAGATTTTATTAAAAGCAGGAGCCCGCCTGACTGCAGAGGGATACAATAACTGTGCTAGGAGGTTCTTATCTCACGTGGAGGTTTCAGATTCCCCTGCTTTCCTTCATGCTACTGTGGCTTCCCCCTCCCCCAGTTCCACATGGGTGTCTACTTATTGAATGCAACAGCTAAAAAGGCAATTAAGGACACTATCAGCCAAAATGCTTTATTGGTTAATGAAGGCCCCACAGAAGTTTTAAATTTGCACAATGGCAGCAAAGACTCCCGTTGGCATCCCAGGCACTGATGGGTGATGCAGTCCACCTTCCTGAAGGGAAGAAGATGGCCTGTGGGCTTGTACATCAAGGAGAACAGCTGGTCTTGGGTGTTGTGCCTGATTTTCTTCTGCTTTCACATCTGCATCTCTCTGAAGATGTTGTTCAGTGAGGTTTTTGCCAGGTGGACACACCTGGACTTCGTGGTCATCCAGGCACATCGTGCCCCTGAGCTGGTTTGCTCTGAAAGTACAATGGGGCTCTTTCTGGGAGGCTTGAGAAAGCTCCTTCTTGGAGCTGAAGGCAACATCCTCTTCATTTTGGGAGCTTTAGAGTTCCACTCTTTCAGGGCTCCACGTGATCAGATGTTCATGTTCACAGCTGGTGTCCTGTCCTGTTCTGCCCTGGCCAAGCTGACTTATTTCTGGGAGGTCAAGTGGCCTCTGACAGTCTCAGCTCTTCTCAAAAAGTTGAACTCCAGCAGATGTTCTTGAGATGACAGTGTGGTGGAACATTCCAGAAAGGGGGGCAATCCCAGTCTGGCAGTGACTGAGGAAAGTTGCAGATGGAAATGAAAAACCTTCATGATTCATCTTCCCAACAGCACGATGCAAACTTCCCTGCTGAACTTCCTCCACAAAGCCTGAGCGTTCTGTCTCTTTTTTTTTCTCTCCCCTAATTTTATCTCCTTCTCTCATAAAATTACAGAAATCACCAAAACTCCCTAAAAAGCCACGTGCTTGATCACCCCAGGCTTTGGGGACCCACCTCAGCCCTTCCTGTGGGTGTTCCATCCGTGCGCCTCTCTGGCTCGAGTTTGTTGCTTTAATCATCCTCCTGAGATCCCTGTGTTGGCTGGGGGCTTCCTGAGGACTCTCTGGAGACAGCACCAGGGAAACCCCTGGCATTCCCAAACACCATTCCACATAGGGAAAGTCCGAGGAGGGTTTGCTGATGTTAATCTTTATTTCTTCCAGTGAGGAAGGGTGTTGTAGCATCAGTGAGCGACATCTGTGCTCCTTCTTAGACCATTCCCAGGGCCTTGTCGTGAACGGATTATGTTTTAGATTTGGCATTCTGGAGAAATTGTATGAAAACTAAATGCTTTTGATGAGTTTTGTGTTCAAAGCGATGCACTCGGGGCAGGGAATGTGTTGCTGGCTCCACACTTTGCACAGTTATTACTTTTTATCAGTTCAAGTCACTTATCTCCTAAACGATTTCTTTTATCCTTTCTGGGTTACTCCACTAGTGGCATTTTGCATGGCCTGGTGAGATCATGTCTCGGGGACAGAAAAGCTTCTCCAGTCTCACCTTGAAGTTGGGGAGATTTTTTCTGGGTAGCCCATCTGGGGAGTCGTGGGTTGCCTTCTCTGGGGATTGACTGTTTACAGAGCAAGCAAGGTATTTAATTATGTTTCTTGCACCCTGGTGGTTTGCTGGGAATTGTAATCAAAGAGGAGGCTTAGTGAGAAGCTTAATGCAGCCTGTGCAAGTGATTTCTGCCTGAGGGGAAGATGAGATTTGAAAGGAGCAGCAGTGGTCAGAAAAACAAACACACAACTGAAACTAATGAGACAATTGCTTCTTCCTCTGCTAGAGCTCCTGGAGAGACCTCAGTGCTCCCTTGCAAGGTCCTTAAGACCTTATTAGGGTGCAAGGTCATTTCCTTTGCCTTTCTAATGAACTTCCTAACAGACCAGAGATGAAAAGGGGAGGAGAATATATTGCCGTGGTTTTAAGGATCTGTGCTGTTCTGAGCACACCTGTCATAGTCCTGTGTCAGTCTCCTGGGCTGTTATCCCATGGTTCTGAGCACACTTCCCATGCCCAGGTCCTGTATTTGCTGGCTTGTTATCCCATGGCCCTTCTATCCCTAGGAAAAGCCAAGGGAATGAACTCTTGATGTTCAAGGTGTGTGCTGTGCTCTGGTGTGTTTTCCTGTTTACATCCCTGTGGAGCTTGGCTGGGTCTTCTTCAAAATATGATCACCTGAGGACAGGTTGGAGGCACCTGGGTTGCTCAGAGATGTCCAGGATGAGACATCAGACTATTCCTGTGCATAATAGCAGGAGCTGCACAGAAGAGGGGAATCATCTACTCTCTGTGCTCGCTTTGGGTGTGAGGAGAAATCAGAGAATCAAATTGCACCAAAGGTGCACTTCAAGAAGCGGAACAAACACCCAAGGGTGGAAAGTCTCCTCGAAACACGGGTGACCTGGTGTGGCTGTTTGTCCCTGACTGAAGAGGACCAAAAATAAAAGCTTCCCCCTCCTTCCCAGTGCAGGAGAAAAGGGGAGGGAATTAAAAACCAAAACATGCTGGATGTAAAGTGGGTCCTAATGCTACTGAAGTAGTATGAATTTATACAAGTATATATAGACAGAGAAGAAAAGGAAACTTAATATTACTGTATGCACACACACACAATAAAGAACAAATAACCAAGGTCTGCTGCCCAGAAGGAGACACAGCAGGGCCACCATCAATGCCCTTCACTGCTGGGAAAGATCTGACCCAAAACTTCCCTCTATGCTTTCTTATATCTAAACTGATGGAAAATAGGATGGAATCCTTCACTGGGATACAGCAAACCATGGGATCTGTGTCCCAGGAAGACCCAAAGTCAAACCACCACACCTGGTCTGACCCAAGCCATGGGAGTTTGGCTGGATTTGGCCACCAGCACGCGGGACAGTCGTGGGTGTCAGAGGGCTTTTTGCAAAACAGGGCTCCCCAGTGTTTCTCCTCTTTGTTCCACATGTTTTGGAGCATAAATATGCAAGGATCAAAATGCTGATGGATTCCTCCCACCGAGGGCCCTCCCTCCACCCATGCACACACAACAGTCCCCATCCCATATGCAGAGGTGCTGCCCGGGCAATACACAGACCCAAAAAATCACTCTCTTGTGGTCACTCAACTTTTTAGCACTCCAGCCCTTCCACTTCCGTGCCTGAGAAGCACCCAGGCTCCAGTGGTGTGCAAGCTGAGAGCACTGGGGGGTGTAGGTTTTGGGTAGGATAATCCATGTGCTGGATCCCAAGCCAGAGTAAAAAAAGTCAGGGATATCCCCTGATCTTTTATGTGGCACCAGTGGCTGTTCTTTCAGACCTTGGACCGTGTGAAGACACCCCAGAAGCTCGTGGTTCTTGCTGCTGAGCATTGGTGGAGCATGAAAGGGTTGTGTCCTGGGAGGATACATGTCTGGATATGTGGTGTGAAGGACTGGGAATGGTCTCCACTGGGCCAGTCTGTGGATTACAAATGCAATTATTGATGGAAGAATGTGCATATTTGGGGAAATACAGACTCTTGTTTAGCCATCACGGTGTTGAACTTTGCATTTTATGGTTACTCACCTTCCTGAGATAGGAAACCCAACCTCAGGAAGGCATGTGCATGTTCACAGAACCTCCTGGACAGGGTGGTACTTGTGTGAGTAAGAAGATCCTCCCCTTTGAATTGTAGCATTCAGTTTGTCATTCAGTGTTTAGACAAGAGGTGGACATGCTTATGGACCATGTATCTCTAGAATTAGGATTGCTGGTTGGCTGGGAGACACAAGATAGCTACCACATGGCTTGGGAGAGGAGCATCTGGGAAGAGGAGGGAGCAGGAACGGCAGCAGCCATGGGAGGATGGGGTTGGGCTGAAGGATCACTCTCATCCTCTTGTGTGTCCCAGCAGTGACCCTTGGCCCTGCAGGGCCTTGCAGGGCAGAGCACCCTTATCAAAAGGCAGATGAGTTGCAAAGTGTTACTGGTTGGAGACCTTGGCTTTGAGAAGCCAACCTAATGTGCCCTGCACTGCAGAGGATAATGGAGTGAAAAGGGAGGGCTTAGGAAAGCAGAAATCCTCCCTGATTGTTGTTTTTTTTTGGGAGGGTTAGGGCTAAACACTTTCAGAGTTCCCATTGTTTCACAGCTTACATTTGGGTTTTTGCAGGTTTAATAAAGCAGAGGGGGTGTCACAGTTCCTCATGTGCAAATACAGACTTAGGTGTGACCCTGGTCTAGTGGAAGCTGTCCCTGATCATGGCAAGGGGGTTGGAATTAAATGATCTTTGTGGTCTCTTTCACCCCAAACTATTCTATGATTCTATTGGACAATGGTGCTGTGACCCTGGAAGTGTCCAAGGCCAGGCTGGAAGGGGCTTGGAGAAACCTTGTCTAGCGGAAGGTGCCCCTGCCCATGGCGCGGGGTTGGATATGGATGGTCTTTAAAGTCCCTCCCAACCCAACCCAACCCACCCTGGGATTCTGTGACTTGTCCAACACGTGTGGCAGCAGAGCTGGGAATGCAAGTGATCTCCTGCACCCATTTTTCTTCCAAAGTCCCCAGGAAGCCTGGGACTGCAGCCTTATCTTCTGCACAAGTCCTTTTGCTCTCCCAAGAGCTGCTGGTCTCTCGCCAAGAAACGCAGCTTCGGGGCTGCTAAAGGTGACAGAGTCTCCCTGTCCCTTCTGAAGCAGATCAGGTTGGCACTGGTGGCCTCCAGAGCCTGGCTGTGATGTGAGGGGGGAAGGGAGGGGAGTCAGCCCTGTCGTGTTATTGGAAATATTGCTTTTCAGCCCAGCATTTGGTTTTCATTTGGTGCCTGTGCTCGTTTCTGCTGGCGCTTCACTTCTCATCCAATTGAGTTATCGATGCAGGCAGGGAGAAGGAAGCAAACGAGATTGGTGTCACATTTTTTTTCTTTCTGTGGCTTTATTTTTCCTACCTCCCTCTTGCTTCTTCGCTTTCAGAGATCAAAAGAGGACAAAATAAAACTTTCTGTATAATGAAACGCAGGCAGAGGGAAAAATGGCAGCACACAAAATTGTTTTCAGTCTCCCTTTAAGGTTGCTGTTGGTATCTTTGATTTAGGCACCAAAGCTTTAATCAGGGTGTTGGAGGCGACACAGAAATTATTCATCTAACCAAGATCCCCCTCTCACTCTGTTTCCCACTGGTTTTTTTTTCCTGTCTTTCTTTTTTTATTAATGTGGGTTTAAAAAGATTCTCAAAATACAGCTCTGGCTCAATTTTGTTTTCCCAACTAATAACCCAAAGCAGGATCAGCTATTTTGCAGCTGACAGATCTGTCTCTAAACTAGATTGCCTTTCTTGCTGAATTCATCCATCATGTATGAACTAAAANTATTTATTTTCCATGGGCTCATCCCATGTCCTGAACTCATCCATGCCTTGACAAGCCCACTCCCAACATGGCATAACCAGGACACCACTGCAGTAGCACACACTTTTTGGGGTGGTTTTCATGCTTCCAGGGCAGAGATGGGGCTCAGTGGGGCAGTCTCTTTGCAGGATGTTTTCTAAGGCATCTCCATGGAGCAACCAGTGTTGCTTTTGCCTCTGAGGGAGAACTGGAGCATCGTTGAGCAGCAGGCTTAGTAATGTGCTTAGTAATATATCCTCTGAACTTCCAGCAGATAGTGGTGTAGGGACTTCCTGAGGTGAAGGTTATATCCTGAGCAGTGTTTAATAGCCCTTAATGGGCCCATCCTCCTTCAAGTACTCTGATTTGTAATAATTATTTTTTTTTACTTCATTGATATTTTTTGGCCTGCTTGACATCCTGCCCAGACCAGTCCTCTTAATTTAATTATACACTGGATGAAAAAGTACTTCCCTCCAACCTGCTGCCTGCTGGTGCCTCTGCCTGATCCCTCATCCCTGTGTGCTGGGAAGGGAAAAAGGAGTTTGCTCTTCCCCGTCTCTGATCTGTGATTTCATGGGCACCTCATCTCTTCTCTCTTCTCCAGGCTAAAAGCTGCTGGTCTGCTTAGTATCTCCTTTTCGGGAGCTGTTTGCTACTCCTGCTTATTTTATGCCCCTCTTCTGCTTAAGTGCAGAAAATAAATAAACTGCAGGAACATAAAAAGCACCTGTTTGTGTCAGAGTTTCGCTCCTGCTGGGTGTGGTGCATCGATTACGCACGGGAACCAACCTGGAGGGATCTGAGCCGTGTTTCCTCCTCTGAGGGACAGGCAATATCCAGAGGGATAATGGAGGAGGAAAGGGGGAAAATGAACAGAAGGGTTTCTGAGGAATCATATCAAATATCCAGGCAGCAGGGGCTGTTAGAGGGGAGAAGATCCTTCCTTGCAGGGTGACAGGAATCTGGTCACAGTCGTTAACCCAAAGTTGTCGGATCTCTGTGGCTCTTCCTATGCAGGCTGATGGCAAGCAAGCAGGAAAGTAGGTTGATTTCTTCTTCCCTCTGGGAACCCACTTTTTGTCTTGGTTCATTTTTTAGTGAACCCTTTTTCCCTCCTCCATCTGATCTCTGCCTCTCACCTTCCTAAAAGCCAGTATGGACATGAGAAGAGCCAACCATTTTTGGGAAATCAAGGAGGAATTTCAAAAGGGAGAGGAAACCCTCAAAGTTTAGTAGTAGACTTGCATCATGAGGGGAAACCAGGACATGATATCTTTAACTACAGGCCCCCAAAGGGAATATATTTGCTAAACATTGTAATTACCCTTCAGTGCTGAACTCCATAGCAATTGAATCCATGGCGATGCACATTATCATTTCTGAAATGATGCTTTCATTTAGATAAGGTTTGCAATTATACATCTTGATTAGGTCACTGTTCCCAGGAGCTCTGGGTTATTTATGACGAGGTGCCCCCTCTTGTAAATTATGTGGTGAGGCTGTAAATAGAGACATATCCCCTCCTTCTGCTCCTCAATCCCTTCCTGCCCCTCCACAGACCCTCGTGTTGTTCTTGCAGTTCCCTCATTGCACCCTTTTGTGGTGGCAAGATCAAAAATCCAGCAATCAGAGAGACAAAAGTGTCCTGCACGTAGTGGAGGCATTGCCATGAGAACTCAGATCTGGGAGTACTTCTCATCCCTTGGTTTCTTTGCAGGCCCTACTGGCTTTCATAGTGGTGAGATTAAGGCAGGGATTCGCATCCCTGTATTTGAGACCTCTAAAAGCTGTCATTTTTTGCACAGCAGTAAGCTCAGCTTTCTCTGTGATCAATGGCACTTCCTGAGGGTGATGCACAATGCCTTGTCTTACTCTGTGACCTGAGGACGTGGTTTCCAGCTAAGCCCATGAGCTGTGTGTTCTCCAGTGCTCTAATAACTACACTGGCAACAAGCCCCATGTAGGACTCCCCTCCTCACTCTTCCTGGGGCACAGTTTCCTTGAACTACCCCCAGTTTCCCTAAGAGAAGTGGAAGTGAGGTCTGCTCCTGTTGCTTAACCGAGTGCCATGGGAAGTGTTGACTGAGGCAAGAAAAGTGGAATGTGAAAGTTCCCAGGGAAAAAAAATGATGTGAAAAGAACCAAAGAGCAACAGCAGGAAAATTATATCCTTGGCTGCTTCTGGAGCAATTCTAAAGAGCATCTCCCTGCTGGGAACTGGAAGGGTCTTTTGCTTCTGCAGGTAGTTCTGGTAAATACAAGTTTGGGAAGAGAATATTGAGGAAGCACAGTCAGGATGCAGCCCATCTGCTTCTGATGTACCAGTTTGCATAATATGGATCATGTCATAGAATCATCAAGGTTGGAAAGGACCTTTGAGGTGGAGTCCATTCCCCCAGCACTGCCAAGGCCACCACGGACCATGTCCCCACGTGCCACATCCACAGGGCTTTGAAATCCCTCCAGGGATGGGGTCTCCACCCTGCCCTCGGCAGCTGTGCCAGGGCTGGGCAACCCTTTAGTTGAATAAATAAATCCCAATATCCACCCTGCCCTGGGCAGCTGTGCCAGGGCTGGGCAACCCTTTAATTGAATAAACAAACCCCAATATCCACTCTGCCCTGGGCAGCTGTGCCAGGGCTGGGCAACCCTTTATGTGAAGAATTTTTTTCTGATATCCAATAACCTCCTCTGGTGCAGCATGAAGCCATTCCCTCTCCTCCTGTCCCTGTTCCTGGAGCAGAGTCTGACCCCACCCCAGCTTTCCCCTCCTGGCAGGGACTTACAGAGCCACAAGGTCCCCCCTGAGCCTTCTTTTCTCCACCATGAGCCCTCCCAGCTCCCTCAGCCCCTCCTGCTTTTCCAGCCCCTTCCCAGCTCCCTTCCCTGCAGCCCCTCAGTGTCTCTGCTGCCTGAGGGGCCCAGAACTGCCCCAGCATTCTAGGAGGGGCCTCCCCAGCTCCCAGCATGGGGGGACAATCCCTGCCCTGCTCCTGCTGTCATCCCATGGCTGGCACAGCCCCGGGGCCATCGACCTCTTGCCCCCCTGCCCACCCCTGGGCTCATGTCCAGCCGCTGGCACGGCACCCCCAGAACCTTTTCCAGCTTTGCAGCCACTCTGCCCCCAGCCTGGAACATTCCATGGGGTTGTTATGACCTAAAGGTAGGACCTGGCACTTGGTCTTGTTGCATCTTATCAAATCAGCCTTGGCCCATCATTCCAGTCTGTTATATTCTCATATTCTTCCTCTGCGGAGCCTTCCTACCCTCCAGCAGATCAACACTCCCACCCAACTTGGTGGTGTCTGCAAACTTATAGAGCGTGAACTCAACCCCCTTTTCCAGATCATTGATAAAGATATTAAGATATTAAAGAGAACTCTTATCCCAAAAATGTCAATTTTGATCATTACCAGTACCCAAACAAAGCCAATCCAGAGCTATTGGTCAACTAGGCATAGGAATGAGAAGTGGGACAAATTCGCCAGGCTCAGAAGACAGTGAGCAGGATCTGAGTAGTCTTGAGAGGCAAGACACTGCCAAGGATAATCCTACATGGTAAGGGAGAGATGGGGCTGTGTTATTGATAGGATTTTAAACAGCTCTCAGTTGTCTTAACTGTTTCCATCTGCCACCTTCAAAAGCTGCCCTGGGGCCAAAGTGGAAGTCATATGAAAGACCCATCCCAGATGACCCAGAGGGTCTTTCCTAACTCTGGCTTCTCTGCATCCACAGTTCCTAAAAAGAATACAGCACATCACAAGCAGATGAATGTAACCTTGATCATCCCCTCTTGCACATCTCTGACCTTTTCTCTTCCTCTGAGCATCACAACAGCTCATAATCCCCTCTTGGGGCATCAAAAAGATGTTTTCACGTGGCACAATTGGGTAACCCCCTCTACCCTCCCAATAAGTAGAAGCAAAAGCAGGGAGAGGAGAGGTGCTGTCAAATGGGACAGTGTTTCCCATCTGCAAATATTTATATGAAATAATTATCCCTTTTTGAGATTAAAAGAGCTCTCCACACGTGAAAAGCAAACTGTCTTATCGCTCTTTTTAAATAGTATGTTTAGAAAGTTTGACCGAGCATGAAAGTTCATCTTTCAATATTGCTACTTGTAATCCAATAAGAAATATTTACTGTGTTATAATTGGTATCATTAAGCTTAGGTGACGTTATTAATATTACTAATTAAACTGCTATAAACCTAGTTTGCAGTTACATAAACACATCATCTCCTGAATTGCCTGCCTACATGTTTTGGCATCGGGGGGTGGGGTGGATAAAAGCAAATTCAAATGCAAATGATATGAACATACTTTAATCAGAGGATCAGAGAAATCAGACACAGAAAAGGCTTATTAGGTCTATTCCATTCTCCAGAGACAGGGGCGAGATTCCCTCCCCACAGAGACTCCCAGGAGCTTTGGCCAGTCTAACTCTAAATGCCTCAAGCAATGGGACTTCTCCTGTGTCTCAGGAGAGACCTGCCCACAGACTGACAGAAATGTGTCTCAATACTCAGCCTCTGTTTTCTTGCTGAGGCAGAGTTCATGCTGGAAAATAGAGCAAAGTCTCTTCTCAACGCCTGAGAAAGGCCTTGAGATCACATCCAAGGGCAGAGGAGGAGAGAAACACATTTGTAAGGCATCTCTAAAGCTGTCTGCTAATGCAGCACGACTGGAAAATCATCTCCCTCGTCTTGGTTTGGGTTTCTGGCAGCACGGGCACAGTCTTGGCACAGCTGGCAATGACTGGCTGTACAGGACAGCACAGCACTTGGAGGAAGTTTAGTGCATCCAAAAGTTCAAATGTTTGACCTAGTTTCTCTACAGCTGGAAAATCCATCTTCTGTCTAGAATTCCCCTGACTTTGGCTACTTCAGAAATATCATGAGGACAGCGTTTTCCCTGATCTGTTGGTTTTTGGGTCCCATCTGGAGCCAGAAAGTGCAGGATCATGTGGAGTATTTAAAATAGGAATGCCCTGAGGAGCCAGCTACTGCTTGCTTTGAGTTTGTGCTCTCTCTTCCTGCTTCAGTCTCCTGTTTCTCACTGGGTCAGATGGGTGTGGGACCATCAGGGGCTGAGATCAGAGCAGCCCTTTTGTGGTGGTGTTTCTCCAAGAGAGCCCATGTCAGAGCTTACTTACTGCAGAAACCTCTTCAAAGCACTGCAGGTCCAGTCATTGGCCCATCTGTGCCTCATCTGCAGAGCTGTACTGATCACCAAAACCTCCTAAACCTCCCAGACAAGCTTTTCTGAGGCCAAGTGCAGGTGAAAAGAGATTCCCACAATCACTGAGAAATAACTGCCCAAACAAGGTCATGTTTTCCATGCTAGCTGCATTCCAAAGACTGCTCTGTCAGTTGCAGACAAGGCACCTGGACAGGGGAGGTTTGCTCAGGGAGACCTTCAGGTCTCAAATTCACAGTTGTGACTGTCATCCAGCAAAACCATCTTGATTCCTGATGTTCAGCAGCATGTTGGGGCTTCCAGCTTTGTTTTCCTTTCCCTGGCTTCTTTGGGCAATGCACAATGAAGTTATCTGGGCTTTTCTAATGGATATGATTAAAGCCAAGCATGAGGTTGAGATCTCAGTGTAAGCAAAGCTTTTTGTCCATCCTCAGCTACTCCCATGTAGCTTTTGCTGGCCACTGAGTCATCCCTGCCCTTCCTGTGGGAAGGTGGGTCCCACACACTTCAAATTGGGGTGAGTGTCACCTCTGAAGTCACTTGCAAGGGACGTGGCAGAAGAGCAACAGCAAAATGTCTGGAGGTGCTTTGGAAGGCACAGAGTGTTGCTGGGGTTTGTTACCACCCTGAATCCATCAGCCCCATTTGGCCTGTCTGAGCTTCCCAGATACATCTTGAAGCGATCCCAAGACTATCAGAGAAGGAATAAGCTTTGCTTCATCAGATGAAAAAATATCACCATCTTGGGCAGCTCAGTGTGCTAACGGGATGCAGCTGCAGAGCTGGGACATGTCACATCTCACAGCGCACACACACATAATGCAAAAACACCACTCATGGACATGCATGCACATGTGGAACACACCATAACAAAATTTCTGCTAAAACCTACTTTTCAAAAATGTTAATTGGAGCATCCTTTGACATTTCTTCGAAGGATAGCACCAACCTCCTTCATTTTCTCAATATCCCACTAACAATGAAGACGTGTCTGGTGACTATGACACTAGACAAGTTCAGAAGGGAAGGTTTGATATCATCCTCCAGAACTTAAAGAATCTGTAGGTTGGGAGAGAAAAGGCTCTGAAGCTTATCTAGAAGCTCTGTGACCTTGAAAGAATGGATCTTGAAGCATCCATTAGCTTGGCTGAACTTGGATTAAAACTGCTTCCCACTTGCAGAAAGTAGTTTATGAGACCCCCACCCCTGACAAAGCCAGATGTGTAGTGGGTGGCGTTGTAAGGGAAGGGTTGTATTTGTTTGGCAAAGTTGTCACAAGATATTACAGGCTGTGGACAGGCTCATGGTATCAATTACCAAGGTACAAAGCAGTGTTTTCATGGTGGAAGGTGCCTCTGTGGCTTCAGAAGAGCTCAGATGCCTTTTGATAGAACCATTAGGTGCCAAATAAGGGATATCTCTTAAGGACAGCTCATAATATCAATTACCAATGTACGAAGCAGTATTTTCCTGGTGGAAAGTGTCTCTGTGTCTCTGGGGCTTCAGAAGAGCTCAGATGCCTTTTGGTAGAACCACTAAGTGCCAAATAAGGGACCTCTCTTAAGGGCCAGAGTGAGGTCGCACTCAGTCTCTGCCTTTATTAAACCCAAGGTGCAGTGTGTCCCACTCAGCGTTTCAGTGGATGTCATTTTCTCCTTCCCAAGCTCCCGCATCTCACAAGGGCTGGGTGGTTTAGGAGAAAAACACACACACACACAAACCCCAAAATTCCTCATTCCTTCTCCAAAATTCCTAATTCCTTCTTCAGCGGAGGGTGACTCGGGGACCCGCTGAGTGCAAACCCCACCGCGCTTCTCGACACCCCATGCCACGAGTCCCAGCCCTGTCTGTGCACGTCTCAGGGCTGCTCTCAGTTCCTCGAGGGAAGGGGGGGCTTGCCCATGGCTGTGTCACAGAGAGCCCCCCACCTCCAACCCCGAGACCCTGCTGTGTCTAATCAGGGGACACATGAAAAAGAACCCCGGGCGTAGGAGCGACTCCTGACTCCCATTTCCAGCGCGGGGGGACCGGCGGGGTTATGTTTTCATTATTGCCTGTGCCTCTGATGCTGTCAGCTCTTTGGAGGTTAAGTCAAGGTCTTGGCTTTGAGGTTTTTGTTATTACAACCTTTCACGGGCAAATACTTCATAGGAAGTCTGGCAGGCAGGCCGCGTCCAAGAGAATGCCATTTTTGCCCGAGCTGCAAAAGTAGCAGAGCCCTGGCCATGGCAGCAAGGCTTTGGCTGAGAAGCAGTGGTGGCTGTGGTCTGTTTTGGCAGCCAGCTTGCTTATCAGATTGATAGAGGAGGCCCTAAGCGATTGCATCTGGATTTGAATGGGTTACCCAGCCTGCTCGGCTGCTTGGGATTCATGCCAAGGGAAAGCAGAGGAGTTGTGAGGAGAATACCCAATTTCCCTCTGTGAGGACTGATTTTAGTTTAATGCAGCCTCGTCGCCCTTAAATCCAATTAAAGGCCCGTATTATGTCAGTGGAAATTTATGCCAATCCTAATATAGTCTAATAAGCCTTAAAATAGCACTTTGCTCGTGAAAAGTCCTGTGGTTTAATTTGATTCTGAGCTTAATAACAGGCTTAATATGAGGGAATTGGCCCCTCTTTATTTTCTAACGGGGCTCCACATGCATGCTCCCTTTTTAGGAACGAAAAGGTTTCCTCCAAAGCAGGGACAGCAGACAGCTCACCTCAGCAGGTTGCCTCTTTTCCACTTGCTTCATTTGTTGACAGTGGGAAGTCTCTCTAAAGACATCCCAGGTTGGGGTCTGTAATGAAAAGCTGTGAATATCAGCCTGCAAATGGTCTGGTTTCTCTTTCAGGCTTTCTGGGCCTTACTTTTCTTAGGCGCTGTGGTCAAAGTCATTGCCTTGACCATCACTCAGTCCCAGCACAGGATCTGACCTTCTCCTACAGTTGCAGACACAGAGCCAGCTTTCTGCAGCTTCAGAGGCACAGCCCTTTCTATCTACCCACACACCTAAAACTTGATTTCTGCGCCCTCATTCCCTATGGCTTAATTACTGCACTATCCTCTTCATGCTCTCTAAAAGCTTCAGCTCTGCACTTTCCCTGGCCCCATCCTCTTTTTAGGGTTTCCATTGCTAAACCTCCCCATGCCCTCCCTCTATCCCAGTGTTGCAATGTCAATTAGCAGCCTATGGTGCTCTCTTCTCATTCTTTTCCATAAATTTAGGATCTTTCAGAAAATGTCTCTCAAGCAGCCACGTTATTGTCCCACAAACTGGTTTCTGGACTTCCTTTACTGGTTAACTACATAAATCCCTGATTCCTTTAGTCTTACCGGACCAGTGTCCTGCTCATCCAGGATTAACATTTCACAGAATCACAGCATATCTCAAGTTGGAAGGGACCACAAGGATTATTGAGTCCAACACCCTGCTCCTCACAGGCCTGCCTGAAACTAAACCATATGACCTAGGGCATCATCCAGATGCTCCTCAAAATCTGACAGGCTTAGTGAGGCTTCCTTTCCTTGGAGGGTGTTGTCAGGATTTAAAGACCACACCAGGCAGTGGTCAGCCTGGACATCCTCTGAAGGTGCTTGTTTGGATGGAAATCTGAGATATGAGCTATGCAGACAGCACATGGCCATGTGGGAAGGATGTTCTTCTGCCTGTGTTCAGGAACAAGTGTTGTGGTGGGAGCAGCGAGTCTTCAGGACTAGCTGAGAAGAGGCATCCCCTCAAAGTCCAGGAGAACAGCAGCCTGTAGCTGCAGGGACATTTTCCCAGGATGCTAAATAGAATCATAGAATCACAGGATGGTTTGAATTGGAAGGAACCTTAAATATCATGTTGTTCCTCCCCTGCGCCATGGGCGGGGACGCCTTTCACCAGCCCAGGTTGCTCCAAGCCCTGTCTGACCTGGCCTTGGACACTGCCAGGGATGGGACAGCCACAGCTTCTCTGCCCAACCTGTGCCAGGGCCTGCCCACCCTCACAGCCAAGAATTCCTTCCTACTATCTAATGTATAAATGCCTGAGCTTTCTTCTTGCTGCTGAATTGTTTGCTCAACCCATTTGCCTTGAGGCAGTGTCTTGATTTGGGGTGGGGGGTGGTCTGTCAGCTTCAGCCACACACCCCACTTCCCTTCCCTGGCTGTCCTGGGGCTGCTGCTCAGCTTTCTTGCACACTGTTCCACAGCTGCTCTGCAGTCCAGAGACCACTGAATTGCCGTGGTGGGCGGGGTGATTTTGATACAGCACTTACTAAAAACTCGCGGAGATAAAAGCCTCAGCAGAAACATAAAAGGCCCTTTCACTTGCAAGTTGTTACAGTTATTTTTCCATTAAGAACAATAGTAAACGGAGGTCCTCAAAGCTGCCTTCCGGAAAAAAAATAAAAGGGGGGG